>CM027852.1:14833078-15433078 GCA_016097595.1 Eucalyptus pumila
ATTGGAATGTTTAGAATTAAATATTAATTTTCGAAATTAATTATTTAATTATTTATTTCGGAGAATTGACTGGAATGGTGAGTGGTAGAGTTTATCTTTGATGATGGTGGGCGCGAGCGGATTTATTTAATTGAGGAAACCGTATTGTCTTTAAAAATTGGAATTATTGTGTTTATTTATTTATTTTTCGGAATTAATTAATTATTTATTTATTTTCTGAAAATTTAACTTGGTTGATGACCAAAATATTATCTTGATGACCAGTGGTGAAGTCGTTTATTTAATGAGAACTTTATTTTGAGCTAAATGGAATTTTTAATATTTATTAATTAATTATTTTTAGGAAATTAAAGGTGATCGACAGCCAGAATTTCGTCTTAATTGTAAATCATATGATCCGTTTATTTATTTGAGCTCTACGTTGTATGAAATTAAATAAATTGTGATGTTTTAGATTTTACTAAATTGATTGAAATTGAGTGAAATTGAATTATTGATTGGTAAATGGTCGAGTATGGCTAGTTAGCATTTGTACTGCTTTGATGAGCTAGAAAGTGGAGAAAGTGGTGAGAGTTAACTGAGAATTTTATTGGTTGAGACCGTCAATCACAAGTATAGCAGGCGTGGTTCGGTGATAAAGTGCATTCTTGTGCAGCAGTAGCGCTTAAGAACGCCGTAGACATGCTATGACTTATGGGTAATGGTTTGATGATTAGGGAGATCATTGTCGAAACTTATTGCTTAAAACGCATGCGTGAATGCATAGATCGTGACAATGATGGTTCGGTGATGAAACGTTATTGTCACAGCAGTAGCATTAAAAACATACGTATTTGTCGATGATTTGTGACTGTAATGATGGTTGGTGATGAGGAATATCATTTGTCAACTTGCGTGCCTTAAGAAGCATACGTGAAGCTGATACTTATGTCAAATGTTGGCAAAACTTGACAAAGCATTGATGGAGCTACTTGTTAAGTGTCTATTTAAGGTTATGTGGGATGGAGTGAATGACCAGAAATGATTCGATCGATTTATGTCAATGAGATCGATTGATTGATGATTCGATCTGAGTGTGATTTAATGTGATTGATCATCGCCTTGATTTAATATGCGAATTGATTGATTGAATGGAAATGACCGATGATTAGTCTTGTTGGCGTGTGTCGATTAAGTCGATTAGATCGATCTTGATCTATGATGTGATTGTTTGGTGCCTTATGATCTGTGTTAATATGTAGGTGGAATCTGAGGTAAATGTAGTGCTCATTCATGTTGTGCGTATACGGCCATAAGGTGTATTAGTTTACTTAATCGGGTGTAGGGTGAAGCTTGCGAGGCGTTGTGCCGATGGTTATTGAATAACCATTTCAGGCTGGATGAGGAGCCTGGGAGCATGAATCTGACGCGAGGAGATCCTTGTTGAGGAAAACCTTGATGAGGAAGCGAAGAGAGTACGTGGAGGAGGACCCGAGGATAACCATAGTATGACCGGGATGAGGAGGCGAGATCGTCTGTCTTGTCGAGCCGCTTATGTGCATGTGAATAGATGTAGGCGAGTTGCGTATATATAGTATTGTAGAATACTATGAGATCGTATAAAAGATGTAGTTGTGAATTACATTCTGAAAAATATATGGCATAACACTGTTGATTCTTTGTTATGCGAGGGAATTATAGCTAACTGGCGTGTCTTTATTAAAAATGAAAGGGTCGGCGTCATGGATTACGGGATATCGCGTTTAAAATCGGCCAAAGTAAGGGATGTGTGCGTGCGAGGTCGGGGAGCGTGACGAATAGAATTAAAAAATTGATTTACAGCGGGAAATCGATTTACATTTCGAAGAAATTTTATCATACGCAGCCTTAAAAGGTCTATGTTATAGATCAACTCTCCATTTGGGCAACCGATAAGGATTGCTTTTGACCTTTTATTTTATTGATCCCATGCTCCGCGTGCTCCTCGTCTCTTCGAATTTCCATCACAAATTAACAATGCTAGGGCCCGATGGCTTTGACTCTAAAAATTTGTCCACATAAGCCCCAATCGGTCTGCCAATTTTCAATTTGGACTTGCTGGCAGACGCTCGTCCACTCAAAGCAAAGCCCTATGTCCTGATTTTGCTCTCTCGCCCTCACAGGAGAGGCTTTCTCTGCTACTCCTTTCCAAAGAAGGGTCGACCTTCAGTCCCAAAATGACAATTATCACATGCAAATTGTTGTTTCACATGTATCCAGAGTGAGGGACACGTCGACGAGGAGAACTTCAAAATGATAATTAATAGATGCAGCAACGTAATTTTCATTTAATAATATTTACGTAACAACAAAATTGAAATGCCTCGATGCTAAAAAACGAAATTCGAGAGGACAAGAGAGCCTGAAAGAGCCAGAACTCGAGGATTAGAGGAGAAAGATATTCCAAGGATGGAATTGCTCCTTCTTGTCTACCAGACTCCAATATTTTCCAAACAAAGATTGTCCATATCAGGTTTCAATACTTTAGGGAGGCATTTATACTTGAAATGAAAATCTTTAGATTCCTAAATTATGGTTTTTTACTGCCTCTTTCAACCCTCCGACCTTGTGTCTGCAACCCTCTGTCACTAGGGCTGATAGAAAACCTCAAAGTGACGATTCCGATGTTCGTCTCAGTCGGTCCTTACCACCATTGCTGAAGATTGAGACTTTGAACACAAGATCGTCCCTACCGGTGTGAGCTCAACACATATAGACGTTTGATGCTGACAAGCTTCTCTCGCGAATGTGGGCCAACCATGTTGATAGGTCCCGAGCTGCCCTAACTACGATCAAATCTGAAATAGCAAGAGTCACAATTTCTCGTTCTTTTTGATTTATCTCTTGACGAATTCATAAGTAACACTCTCCCAAGTAGAAAGTTCACAAACCAATATATGATGAAAAAAAAGAAAAAAGAATAAATACGAGCAAACCTAAAAGAAAAAGGCAAACAAGATGTCCATTTATGGCTTAAAAATTTGAAGTTCTCAATCCCAAGTGGGCAATTTGATACCTAAATGCTATTAAAATTGTGCTCTTAGATTCTACAATAGCATACTCAATGCTTCATGGGTTACTAACACGCTAATAATCTTTGTCGTGATTAGGGGTGTCAAAATTGGTACGGAAAACTGAATTGAAGCTTGAACCAAGCGATTTTCTTCATATTTTCTTCTCCGTTCAAGAGTGAATCAAAGATGATTAACAATTCACACAATCTCTCTCATTTTTCCATAAACCTCTTTTTAATATTTCAAAAGAGAAAACCCCGAAAATCGATCGATTGGGCGGGCTTTCGTTCAAAGCGTGATTCAGTTTGAATTTGCTGCACACCCGATAAGTTAGACACCCATATCGCAACCTCTTGATTTATAAATAATAGTTATTTTCTTTCTATACACATCCAATTAGTTTTTTTTTTTAAAGAAGAAAAAGAAAAAGGACGCTGTCTTCTATTAGAATTGGTAATCTGATGAGCCCATAAATTTAAGAAAATGAAATTTCAAAATCACACTTGTGATCTCTCCATGAATTAAGATTGACAACACGCATAAATTTAGTTACGAAGCCTCGCCTCTTCAATTTCCCCACAACTTGACAATTGCAATGCCTGATCGTTTCGAAATTTAGGACTTTCGCTGACGACAAAAAAGCCCCCAAATCACAACTCGAAATCATCATGAGTAAAAGCCAAGCGGCCTTGTCCCGTGCAGAGTCTGCCATAACTCGGAATCGTCCAATTTGCTGCTTCAGGCCCACCCTTCTTCCTCATCGAAGATGATGAATTTGACCTTGGATCAACCCAGAGCATGCTCTGCTTCTATTCAAGCGATTTGGGACATCCTGAGGAAGGTTTGGTATGCTTTCTGCATTTTGCGTCATCGAGCGCATTTCAATTGTTCGTCCATTAATTTCTATGTCATGTTTGGAACTGAGTTCCAGATTCTAGTGATCTTATAATGGCAATAGATGAGGATTGCCTTCAACCTTTTTTATCGATCCCACGCTCCGCATGATTCGACTTATAACATACCCGGAATTTTGGAAAGATGCAATGTCCAAGTGTAACGATGTTCACTACTTCTCTCCAAAAAAAAAAAAAAATCGAAATACATCACCATTCAATCTGTTGCAGCAGAAAGTTTTGCTTTTTCCGATCTGATTAACTAAACAAAACATTGCGAAGCAGAGATTTTTTTGCAGGCATACCAGGAGTTTATGCCCCGAGTCTTGACATTCCTTCTGAAAATGGAGACTTTTGAGTTCAATATTATCAATTCCAACAAGCTCGAACACACAGACAAATCTCCTTCCTTTAGATAGAGTATGATCTTGAAGCAGTAATGAGGTGCCTCAAATGCAAAACTTTTTCCGGTGCTGTTCATTTTCTCCGGACACGAGAAGTCATCCCCTGAGCATAATTTGTGTAGTAAGTTGTAACATCTGAGACTTAAACTAGTTTCATGGCTTTATATTAGCTGACTTACTTAAATGAAGCATCTAATTGGAGAAGCAATTCATTTCCGGGACAAAAAGTTTAAAGAATTCTGGAAGAAGCTCATTAAGAAGAGCATATACGAAATCGAATGGATGAAAAGATGGACAATCTGTTAGTTGATCAAAATTGTACCAAAAATAATGCTAGCTTTTAATACTCATCCGTGATTATTTCAGTAAAGTTAATAGACTTTAATCTGAACCTGCTTGTGTATTGATCAACAGCTATTAGAAAATTGATGTCGGATTCTGACACGCCACGACAGTGAAGTTGGTTGAGTAAGACATCAGAAGGACTTCGCTGCATTTAATTCAAAACGCTTATGACATAATGGCACTTTTTAAAATTTTAAACTTGATTATTACACATTAAGCAAAATCTTTAAGATCTTTTTTTTATTCAAGTTTCCTAAAAAAGCAACAACGAATCAACATGTTCATTCGTTTGAATGATAAGAGAGTTGAAGGGAAAAAGAAGAAATGGGATGCTTAATTAAGTTATAAAAATGAGAAGGGTGTGACCTGGGCGATTTATGCGAGGTGGCAAATGAAGAAAATCATGTGGTTAGCTATGAAAATACCTCACCAACAGCAGCCCCCTTCTTTTGCAAGACTGTGATTATATAAGTGAGAGAGGGAAATTGGAAATAGAATCACTACCTCAATAGAAATTTTCGTCATCTCAATACTTATTTATGCCCTCGGTAACTTCCAAATCCTAGTAACACTTGCAGCATCGCCCTTCCCTTTATCAGTGACTAGACAATTGAAAAACATGGAAAGTGTAGAACCTATGGTCCTTTTAGGTGTCGGACAATTTGAGAAGCAGGGGCAAGGAGAAACAAATGGACGAGAATGACATTAATTGGATCTTACCTCTTTTATGTGCATTTGTTATGCTGATAGCTTTTGTATTGTTGTATTGAGATCACCCTCCAGTTCCATGGCCACTTGTATTTGAACAGTGTCGCAAATTCTAGTTTTGGTGTGCTTATCCTACCCTTACAAAAGATTTTCATTTTTGGGCACTCTTCCACTTCAATTGAATACATGGATGGAAATTTGAAGATACAACTTGTGGTGGAGGAGAAGCATCCTAGGCTTGGCAAATTTTGCAATATCAATCTTTTTAGCTTCCCAAGAGAAATCACTTTTTCTTCTCTGTTTCATCGTTTGCCACTACTTCCTTCATTCTTTCACATCCAATTATAGTCATGTCAGTAAGATGCACCAAATTGGTGATTACTGAAATTGTCACTAGATGTACTAATCAGAAGAATTCTTCACCACTAATTCCGTCAAGTTCCCGGAAGGATGTTGCGGCTGGAAATAATGTTGTCACATTGGGACAATCCAAAACCTCAAATTTGCTAATACTCTGAAGAATTTTCCACCAAATAGCCTTCTCTCCAAACACGCTTTAAGGTTGTGTAGCTTACTTAACTTAAGTTCTTTCAAATTTTCAAGTAGCAGATGTTTTCCCTCATCAACATGCCCTTCTTCAAGGGCGGGGAAAGACGCATTTTCATCATGAAAGCATGCCAATGTAAGTGCTTTTGGCTTGCCAAAGAAGTCATCAGAAAATTTTCCATTGCGTATAGATCTCGAATATCCTTGTCGACTAATAAAAGTCTTTCTAAGGTGGGAATGCCCTACAAAATTGCAAATACAATGATAGAAATAAATTCAACAAGGTTTGACAATAAATCATGGGCTCTTAGAGTTAAACTTAAGTAGGTTAACTCCCATAAAAGGAGGAAATTTTGTTCTTACATTTCATTAATTTCTAGAGCCATGCATCCCGAGCCTCAAGTTTCTAAAGTCGAGCTACAAAATGCAAATCGTAAACAAATTCTCCGGCATGGCCATCCGCCGCCCAAGGTAGGCTATACACCCACATTATAATGATAAGATAGAAAAGAAAGAATCTGTATTGACATAGGAATGATAAAATAAATGAATGAGAATTCATTTTACCCAGAAAATATCAAAAGAAAGATGGTCATCCCGTTGCAATTTGAAAAAATTGCTAAATGTCGGTGCTTGATTCTCAATTTAGCCCATAAGAAATTCACATTTTTATTCCGCATCGAAAAATTTTAAGAGATTTTTAAGTAGAGCCGGTAAAGTAATCACCTTGACCAAATTCATCTTCTAGGAATATCTTATCTAATAAATAAATAAATAAATATATATATATATATATATATATATATATAATTGTACTTCCTTGAAATTTTGGGTGACAAGATATTAAAAACATTTTGGGTGTCCACCGATGAAAAGCGTGCTTAAAGATGTTAGAAATATCTTATGTTATCCATGAATTGATAGGTAAGGGTTCATGTTTACTGTATTATCATAATGTGACATGACTATGCTGTAGACATGAGATATAATCATACGAGTAAAAGAATTAAGAAGAAAGAGGAAGAGCGAGTTTGCAATCATACCTTCTGGAATGAGAGGTGTGCTTCATGATCTGAAAAGTCGTGATTGTCTCTTTGAGCCCCACTTATTCATGGATGCCACAAAGGATAACATGTTCAGTTTGTCACAATGGGTCACTCGCAATTTCCTCCAAGAATTTCCATTTCAAGTGTGCAAGTCAGGGCAAAAGCCCTTGAGTTGTGGCATGTCATGGAACACGAGAGAAGTTAAGGCGGAAAAAGAAATTGAGCAGTAGGTAAAGTGTGAAATGTCATCTCCACTCGCGACTATTTGCTCGATCCCACATGACTCCACTTGAAGTATGTGAAGTTGGGTTAGACTTGTAGCCACCCAATGCGGAAACAGATTTTCAAGGCTCTTACAATTCACATTCACATTCCATAAATGTTCAAAGTGCGAGTATCTTGAGGACTATCAGTCCATATTTTGATTAAATTGTCCATGTGGGGAGAGAACCATTAACGCAAGCTGAGGAAATTGTACCTGCCATATTGGAAAAATGACACAATAAGTTCGATTACATTGAGTGATGACCTCAAAAGAAGGAATTTCCAAACTTCCTTCCTCTCACAAATCATCACATTCTAGAACTTGCTAGTGACGATCAAGGAGGGGCTTGATGCTTTCATTTCAATTGATTGATGACTAATGCTGAGTCTATTGCATTGGAACAAACATCAAAGTGGGTGTGACAAAATAAATTACATTCCAGTCCATACCACCTATTAACACTCATGCATGAAAAAGATAGGAAAACATTTTCCGTTGTGTCACCACCCAAATAATGCAATTATGATCTCAAATACAACATGAATACTTCTGCAATTTCCTAAAAATTTCATGTCACGTGATGTGAAATTTTAAAGGTGACTTTTACGCAAACAAGGATTCTTGGGCAAATGCAATTAACCTTCATGAACAAATGAAACATGTTATGCCAAGATTGATTGTGATACAAAAAAATGAAACCATGTATGAGCTGCTTTGAATTGTTCATTTTTAATAGCCCGTATGGAATTTTCATTTCATTATGATAAAATTAATTAAATTACGACATGCTACAATCTCAATTACCAAAGACAAGTTTGTCATACAAGTATCGAATGGTCTACCAAGACATCTGCCTTACTCAAATGATCCCTTTGAGCACATCATGTTTGTTTACAGAAAATCAACGATGTTATGAGCTCTTATAACTTGCCCAATAAGAAGCGGGTATTGACATTTTTATTTGGTTTCAATAAAATTAACACAATTATGACTTATTACTAGCAAAAAACAGAATGACTATTTCCATACTTCCCTAAATCTATTAATATTCTAAGTTGAGGATTATGATGAGTTTTTGAATTATTTAAAAAAGATGTGATGGGTACCTTATAGTTGACAAATAAATGAAATAACGTCATTGCAATCTGTCACTAACAAAAATCAGGTTACTAGTTTCATACTTCTTTATCTATTAATATTCTAAAATGAGTAATATGATGGCCTTTTGAAGTATTCTAACAATATGGGCATATGACAACTCATAAACGACATATTAATGCATTATAAGTAAATGCATAATTAGTAGTAACTTCTATAGTTTTTTTTTTTGTCTAGTCACTAATCCTATCCTCTAACACTCACTGCTCGGACTTTTGTCCTGCACTCCTGCAGGGCATGAGTCGAAACCCTCCCGAAATGAAATCCGCCCCACCCCAATCCCCAAGAAGGTGGGGATTTGAACCCACCTCCCCCTTCCAAGTTGGAAGATTGGGCCATGAACCCCAAGGGTTAGTAACTTCTATAGTTGAAGAGTAAAAAAAAGTGCGGATGCTAATTATGATGTAACGTCTTACTCACACATGACAATAAATAAATAAAAAATTGGATAAAGTATTAGAATAAGAAAAACTCAAGCATTTCCTCCACCGAAAAGAAAGCAATAGTTAAAGGGACATGCTTTTTTCACTTTTAATTTGGCTTAGATACTCCATGTTACAACATTTTGACCATATTATCCATTATGTGGCCCACCTTTTGGTTATTTTCCTTCATTTTTATTTCTTTTCCTTTTCATTTTCTTTCCGCATGGGTCTCAATTTTCTATTCTTCTTCTTATTTCCGATGCTATTCCCTCTTTCCATTTTTCGCTTTAGACAAGTTTTCGAGCATGTGTAAACTCTAGAAGGAGGATTGCCGGAAGAAAGATTAAGCCAAAAGTCCCAGAAATTTGATTAAAAGACGAAGCACCGAGTAACGAATATGTAGAACTCAAGCTGGCAATCACATTCATAGAACCAAAGAAAAGGACCACCACACGACATTTACCATTTGCTAGCTCCTATAAACAGATAACTAACAAATCCCGTTGAAGCAGTTAGCAAACACTGGGTTTAATGACCATGAGGGGGTTCGGAGTCGCAGGACATCGATACATGTCATTGAACAAGACGAGGACGTCTATGATTTGGTCACCCTCATCCTCTCCAAGTGGCTCTCTACCGAAGCTCACTTCCGCACGTTCCCTCTCACCGGCAAGAACGTCATCAAGCTCGGTTGGGCTCTTAGGCTCACATGCGGCTCGGATAGAGGCCAATCGTGTTGTCCTCATTGATGTCGTGCTAATCCTCCCAAGTTGAGGAGAAACGTGGAAGCAAATGGCTAAGGGGAATGAGTGGAGGTGAGGGGGGTGGTGTGGGGATCAGGGAGGAGTTAGTGAGGGGTATGGGGGAGAGTTGGACGTCATGTTGATGAGCACATGTTCTTAGACACAGAGGAGGGGATGGGGTTGGGAAGACGCTGCGGGGTTGTGCAGAGAGAGTGTCCTCTCTATTTCCAAATTGCTTAAATGTAGCTAATAATGAAGTTGTGAATAGTGAAGAGCAAACAATAACGCCAACAAGGTCAGTTGACATTTTCCATCATATTTTGCTCTTCCTTTTGAGCTTTTGTCGAGGACTCATGTGAAGCATTTGAATGTTTTTAGAGAAAAAAAATGGGAGTGAACGAGTCACCAAAGGAGTGTCTGAAGCAGCAAAAACATGGAAAATGAGGGAATAGAGAGAAACAGTATTGTCGACAAGGCACTAAAGGCATGGAAAGATAAGAAGGGGGAGGAAAGTGGGACCCTTGAAAAAAGAGAAGTATAGAAAAAGAAGAAGCGAATAATGTTAAAAGGTAGACCATATAAGGGACAATAAGGTCAAAATATTATGATAGGGAGTGTTTAAGCCAAATGAGGAGTGGAAAAAGCACGACTCTAGTTAAAACTTGTAAAGTATTTGTAACAAAAAAGGAGTGATGGAAAAAAAAAAAAAAAAAAACTAACGTCAAGAGTTGGTTTTGTTGCCTTTTTAAGAGATGACGGAAATCATAACAAATTTGGTAAAGATATTAGCTCGTGTTCATTGAATTCAATGAAAATAAATTTGAAAATTGACTTTTATTGTTCCAAAAGTTAGATGGTGGCGTGTACATGTATTTCCTTATTATTCTACTTTGACGACAACCTCTCCTAAATTCAATTTATAATCAATAGTATAGTGAACATTGACTTTTATTGGCTTATTTGACATTAAATACTGGTCTCCCTCTAATTTTTGGAAAGTTGCCGTGATGACTTCTTGGAAAGTCCCTTCAGTTTGAATATCAAAAGACAAAACGTTGCTTGCAATTAATTTACAAAGTAACAATTCTTTGATTTATTTTCTTCAAGTTGAACATGCAAATGGTTTTTAGTTTACCTTATTCGAGAAAACTAATTCTTGATTTGTGATTTCAGTTATTGGGAAGATTTCACTTTAACCGATATGTGAATGGGTTTATAGTTATTAAGTTTTAGTGGGTGTTGTTGACACCTAACTACAATATCTTTTAGCTTGTAATAGGTAATTAATTTCTTATCCTTGATTGATACCATGTGTCCAGGATTTGGAGGCAAAAACAAATGAAAGAAAAAAAGCGGATGTTGCACTGCACTGGAACTAAAATTGTTTCATGCAAAGCATCGGCGTTCCATTGGTACTTCCATTTGACAAGATAACTAATCTTAAAATCAAAAGCAATGGATTAATAATAAAAGACTGACCTGTGGGCTAAAAAGTGAAGGACTACAGTGGTCAATCTCCAGCAAGGATTGTCCAGTCAAACTACTCATCTTGGGGCAATGGGCAATGGTCAACTCTATTAAGTTGGGGCATTCCAGTATTTGATTCTTCCCCGAAAGGAAGCTAGTCAAATTGGGCAAGCATTCTAACTTCATCCTCTCAAGATTTGGGAATGTAATCTTCTCCAGTGTGCTTCGCTGCCCTTCTTCCTCTTCGATCACTCCTTCCATTTGATCACACTCCTTTATTTCCACCCAACTTAGATTGGCAAGACACTCGAGCCATCGATGGATTGAAAGCATGTCTTAAGTTGCTGCAATTATAAAGGGTTATATAATATAGAAAATTGTAGGGTAGCGATCCTTGAAGATCTTTGTTCCATAGTCGCCTCAACTTTGGTAGATTCACCAAGTCCAAAGTCATGGAGGAAGGCATCATCTGAGTGCTTCCCAAACCCACCAACCCTTCAAGATCGAATATTTCTTCTAGAGACTCACAGTCGCAAATTTGCAACCTTGTCATATTGACTAAAAGAAGCATCAATTTGGATGAAATAGCATTAATAAATAATGGACATTTATCCACCATCAATGATTTTAATTGCCAAGATAAATTGATGGGATTAAGTTCACTGTGCCATTTTCCAATCAGCTCGGGGAACTCGGATAGCTGTATAAACTTCACTCTAGCAACCATTTCCTATTAGAAAAAGCATCATTAATGTAAACTTCTAGTTAGCAAATAGAAATTACTCTATTGGTGATAAAAACCATCCAATTGCACAGAATTTGGTAATCGATGCATACCATGTCTTCAAACATATTTTGGATAGTGATGTTGAGGTTTTCCTTCCAAAACCACGTTTTTGTTGATACTTGTACTCTATCCAACTTTGGTGCCTCTATTGGTCCCCAGGAGAAGAACTTCATGCTAGGACATCCACTCACTATGACATCTTCCAAGAGAGGGAACATTAAAGTGTATTTAATTGAGCTGAAACATCTCAACCTTGTCAACCCATCGAGCTCAATATACTTCAATTGATTGAAAGCCACCATAAGCTTCTCTTCACCCTCCTCGTCACAAATGACTTCTGTCAACATTTTACAGTTACTTATCCTCAATTTTGTGAGTTCCACCAAATTTCTAGCTATTGTCGGAGTGAATATAATAGACAACCCATCACAAAATGACATATCTAGAGTCTCAAGGTGTTGAAATTTTTTGGAAAGGATAATATTTCGTATGGAGATAATCCATCACAATATAACACTTCTAGGGTCTTCAAATGTGGTAATATTACTTCTAGCTCATGACTTGGACCTGATATGGCTTCTATACTAATGTTCAGTTCTTTTTGGTAAGATTTACACACAACAAGTTTTCCAAGTTGGGTAAGCTTTGGAAAAAACATGTGGATATTGCGAGTTCCATCGAGAAATGATGAAGCTCAAGAACTCTAAGCTTGCTGAAGAATTCTCCATCATCAAAATGCCCATGCCATATCTCCATCAATCTGGATAAATCCAATTTTAACTCTTGCAGTTTTGGGAATGCACCCTGAGAAATTAGTCAAATTATGATCTAAAACCATCTTAATTAAAAAAGCATTCGTGTACAATGGTATATGCCCTACATATCATGCACAATGCCTGCTTCTTAAGATGTTATAACCATAATTGCACAAATTTCAGGGATTTAATGTCAACAAAAACATCACATCTTTCTGTTTTTAGCATAAAATCAATCATCTTTACATAGTCCAATTTAAATAACACTATTGCAACTCTGTGATATCACACCCCATGTCATGTATTTTAAATCTTCATGATACTTAAGAGAGAGCTGAACCATCAGAATTAAATTAAACCTTTTTTTTTTTTAAATTAATGGTTGTGCATTACATCAAACATTGACAAGAATTTTCATTCAATATTTGAAGAATATACGATGTTTCGATGTTGTAATAGTTCTATTGATTCGAGGAGAGTCATGTAGCTTGAATCTTAATAATGTATAGCTACTTGCATGAGATGTTTGGTTGTGACCTTAATCATCACTTCCAATATTCACCATTGAAGCAAAACATATAATGTTGGATCATACCTTTCCTATCATGAAAAGAGGTTGTTTATCAAGTGACATCTCATTCTCTGGTTGCACTGCAAGTATCTCCACTTTGTCACAGTCAAGCACCACTAGGGTCTTCAATGCTGGCCAATGCGAAGCATGTTTTCCGATGTACATGCACTTCAACTCTATTAGATGCTCAAGCTTAAGGGAGGTTAACTTTGGAAACACAAACCTAGGAACTTGTCCGTCTTCCTTCTCGATGAGTTCCACAATGCCACATTCACTAATCTCCACTCCTCAAGTTGGGTTAGATGTATTGCTACTGAGGCTGGAAATAAAGAGGTGAGGTTCTCGCATCTTGAAACGGTAACAAAACGGAGACACTGAAATTTGACTTGACTATGGAGTTCCTTATCCCATACACACTTTAGCTTTGGTAATCTATCTAACTTTAGCCTTTTTAATGGCAAATGAGCAACCGGATGCCCATCTAGAGGATTCAATGGCTGAAGTTTGAAAACAACTTCAAGCGAATCACAAGATTCTACCTCCAAACTTTCCAAGCTCCTGAGCCATCCAAGAATGCAAGAAGGAACAATGTTCAATAGCTTATCGCACATCCACACCTCAAGCGATTTTAGTTTGTGTAAAGAATCTGTAGCAACTTGGTTGTCCCATATTATGTCAATATCATTCATGTTCCAGATTTGTAATGTCTCCAAGCTAGGAAATGCAACCTGCAATATTCACCAATGAAATTAGTGATTCTATTAGATTAATAGTTCATGAAGTTCCATTACATATTGAAGAGCTCACTTGAGGAAGAGTGTTAGCACTAGAAAGAAAACGATGGAGAGATTGAGATTAAAAGGCGACTAATCATTCATCAAAAGGTGCACTACAGAAGTAGCTGCTTACACTATCCTTGAAATCAAATCATGAGTTTCTTAATTGTTGTAAAGAAAAATTACAAGATGCAAGGAAACACATGGAAGAATCGATAGTCCCAACAATCTTAGTCTATTGATTATAGTCGTCTTATTAGATGAATGCATCCTCATCTTGTAAAGGTCATATGAGAGATTTGACAGATTGCACAAGTCTTCCCTTTTATTTTTAAGGACAATTCAAAAGGCAATATGAAATTTTTGAAAACAAAAAGGATGATATTCCTTATTCAGGTGGGCCTTAATTTTGGCATGGTTGGTTGTGTTGTTTCGACATGATAACTATTCTACTTCAATAAAGTAATTGCGGTTGATTTGTCCATATTAGCAATTTTCCTTTTTTTCATTTTACTAAAAGTAGTTTCACGTTTCATTTTGGACAAGTCTAGCTTCAAAATTAGTGTATTACTGCCCATACTGCCTTTGTTAGCCCGTTAGGTTTCTATTGATTTTACTAATTTGCTAAAATTAAACACGTGTGATACAAATAATATTACTATTTATAATCTTTAATATCCCTAAAATATAAGTGAAATATATCAAGGACATCATCACTTCTGGTTAAAGTCAATATCAATTATTTTTATTCAATACCATATCACTCTAAAGCAATTAAAAAGTTAGGCTAAAACAAAACAATGAAAAATGGGATTGCTTGGGTCAAAATGAACAAATCTTCCTTGTATCATTTTACTGTCGAAAGAACTCAATATTGTAGTTCATACAAATAATTAAGTCCAATTGTCGAAAATAGTCCTAAATATCTCATTTAAGAAGATTAAAGTCATCATATTAATCCTATTGAAGGGCCCATTTAGTTAAGTCAAAGTGGATCAACCCATAAACTTCTCTATTTCATTTTCCATTAAAACATCCTTCTACGGTCCACTCAAGAAGTTACATGAGTTGACTAAAATAGTTATACCACAAAGTTATTATGATTTCCGGGTTATCAACGGATTGCTCGGTTTCATTATTGACAGCTCAATCGGTTTGATGATACGGGCAAAAGCGTTACCTTGAACGAGAGGTGCTTTGAACGAATTAAAGTTCATAGATCGATCGAATTCGACAGATCATCATCTAGAACTCAAATAAAGCTCTACCACCACCATCAATTCTATGTGGTAACCAATGAACAATTTTAACCTAAGTTTCAAACCAATGTCACGAGCCATCTAATGCCTCTCTTTCCCCTCTGTGGACCACCACATCAAGAAGAAAGAACTAACCCCGACATGACATGAAAAGCATCCTTACATTGCCACACAGCAAGAGCTTTCTAGAAGAAAAAACCAAATGCAACACAAAGCCTTACCGGAGCCCATTTAGTTAAGTCAAAGTGGATCAACCCATGAACTTCTCTATTTCATTTTCCATTAAAACATCCTTCTACGGTCCACTCAAGAAGTTACATGAGTTGACTAAAATAGTTATACCACAAAAACTTAACGAACGTCTGACGAAATTGAAAATCGTTATTATGATTTCCGGGTTATCAACGGATTGCTCGGTTTCATTATTGACAGCTCAATCGGTTTGATGATACGGGCAAAAGCATTACCTTGAGCAAGAGGTGCTTTGAACGAATTAAAGTTCATAGATCGATCGAATTCGACAGATCATCATCTAGAACTCAAATAAAGCTCTACCACCACCATCAATTCTATGTGGTGGCCGATGAACAGTTTTAACCTAAGTTTCAAACCAATGTCACAAGCCATCTAATGCCTCTCTTTCCCCTTTGTGGACCACCACATCAAGAAGAAAGACCTAACCCTGACATGACATGAAAAGCATCCTTACATTGCCACACAACAAGAGCTTTCTAGAAGAAAAAAATCAAATGCAACACAAAGCCTTACCGGAGCCCATTTAGTTAAGTCAAAGTGGATCAATCCATAAACTTCTCTATTTCATTTTCCATTAAAACATCCTTCTATGGTCCACTCAAGAAGTTACATGAGTTGACTAAAATAGTTATACCACAAAAACTTAACGAACGTTTGATGAAATTGAAAATCGTTATTATGATTTCCGGGTTATCAACGGATTGCTCGGTTTCATTATTGACAGCTCAATCGGTTTGATGATACGAGCAAAAGCGTTACCTTGAACGAGAGGTGCTTTGAACGAATTAAAGTTCATAGATCGATCGAATTCAACAGATCATCATCTAGAACTCAAATAAAGCTCTACCACCACCGTCAATTCTATGTGGTGGCCGATGAACAGTTTTAACCTAAGTTTCAAACCAATGTCACGAGCCATCTAATGCCTCTCTTTCCCCTCTGTGGACCACCACATCAAGAAGAAAGACCTAACCCCAATACGACATGAAAAGCATCCTTACATTGCCACACAGCAAGAGCTTTCTAGAAGAAAAAACCAAATGCAACACAAAGCCTTACCGGAACCCACCACCCATTCTACCTTTCTACCAATAGCCTCCTCCCACGTCACAGAACCCCCCAACTTTCAAAATAGTACCTCAAGGAGTCCCCCCTACATGAACGACAATCCTGCAAAGCGGAGCAATCGACACTAGTCAATTAGCGCCATCAAAGCGCACTAGGGCCCGCACGACGCAACAGCTGAGATTGCATCTGTGGCTGGCGAGCTACCTGGGATCACGTAGTCTCGTAGAGCAGCGGAACAGTAGCCCAGGGGTCGCCTTAAATTCACTAACATTGGCGTGTTGACCGCCCTTCACCAACTAGGTCAACAAATCGGAGCCCAACACGGTGCTCGCAGTAAACCCCCCTGCTGCCCACATCCATTAAAATGGTTGAGCGATGAGCAAAAGCGAAATTGCATAGTTTGGCATTTAAGATTGAATCTGGGCTTTGGGGGTATGGTTAATCAGAAAAAAAAAATTGTAAAAAATAGATCAAGTAAGTGTAAATGAAGTCAAGTGAGTGTAATTATACATGCCCATGAGAACTATTAAAATTTTATATATAAATATATAAGAATTGAAAGGGCTGACAATTTGTAATACAAATTAACATATTCATAAATGATTATATGACAAATTCGAAAATGACACGACTTGATACAAACATAATATACGTAAGTTTGTAACAAAATCAACAAAAATATGGTGTTGTCCAATGAACATGAATTGCCAGGCAATCCATTTTTTATTTTTATTTTGATAGAAAATACTTATATTAAGTTACATTTGGAAGAAAGATGCTAAAGTGGAAGCTTTAGAATGCTCAAAATACTTCTCTTAATAACCTATACACCTACCCAACAAGCAGAAGCCGACAGACTCCTTTACATGATTCCTCTTTCTTTAATGGGTTAATACCGTGAAAAACTCCAAACCCAAACACATGTGACAAATTTACCCCAAACTATTTTTTTGACCACAAAAAACCCCAAACCAGTATACCTTTGACAAATTTACCCAAAACTGGACACTTGTGACAAATTTACTCTCTGTTAATTTTCGTTAAATTTTATTATCAAATTATTAAGTTAAATGACACGTGACAGTTGACTGGTATACCAATTTGGGATTTTACGCTCCATTGGTCACAGTTTACAATTTTTGTAATCTTTTTGTGGTATTAATCCAATTTAGCGGAGGGTATATTTGTTACAAATTTACCAGTTTAGGATTTTTTTCGGTCGAATAAATTAGTTTGGGATAAATTTTTCATAAATGTACTAGTTTAGGGTTTTTTATGGTCAATCGGGGTAAATTTGTCACAGGTATACCAGTTTGGGGTTTTTCAGGGTATTAACCCTTCTTTAATTACTAGGTAATTAGCAACATTCTCATGCGTTTGCACTGGCATGGAATTTTTCATTTTTGTAAAATTAGAATATGTTTTAATACAAATAATTAACTAAATTGTATCTCATTTCTTATGAATCTCCCTTTTTTTGACAAAAAAAGTCTAAATTCTTAACTTGTATTATGTAAAACATAGGGATTTGATAACATTTAAAAGTTCTTAATTGTCATTGTTATGTGATATAGTGAAATTTTTTATATAAAATATAACATTGTTGTAATAATGAGAGAAAATTACAAAACTCATCAAAACAAACATAGGAAGAGTTACATTGCTAATTTACAATGCTAAAACTCATTAAAACCAATGGTCTCAAACAAGGCAACCATCTATGAGAATGAGGACTTCGCGTTGGAAGCAAGATGAGTGGAAAGTACAAGGAGAGTTTCAATTCCAAGGAGAACAATCTTCTCGTAAATTAAAAGTTTAAGTGATGCTCATTATGGATATTAATGAAGAATATTCTGTATTAAATATTTATATACATTTTCAAGTGAGGTGCTGATTCGGCGATGAAGTGGAAATAATGGCACGTTTAGAAAATAGCCATGTGTCTGCCACATCGATAGTTTGCCAGAAAAATTCGTATTTTTTGTCAAAGGACATCATCACTTCCGGTTAAAGTCAATATCAATCATTTTTATCCGAAATTATATCGCTCTAGAAAATTAAAAAGTCAGGCTAAAACAAAACAATGAAAAACAGGATTGTTTCGGTCAAAATGAACAAATCTTCCTTATATCATTTTACACTCGAAAGAACTCGATATTGTAGTTCATACCAATGGTTAAGTCCAATTGTCAAAATAGTCCAAAATATCTCATTAAAGAAGATTAAAGTCATCATATCAGTCCTATTAAAGGGCCCATTTAGTTAAGTCAAAGTGGATCCGCTTGTAAACTCTTCTATTTTTTTTTTCCATTGAAACATCCTCCCACCGTCTACTCAAGAAGTTAGATGAGTCGACTAAAAAAGCTACATGAAGAAAACTTAACAAACATCTAACGAAATTCAAAATTGTTATTATGCTTTCCAAGTTATCAACAGATCGCTTGCTTTCATTATTGATAGCTCGATTGGCTTTATGATACGGGCGAAAGCATTATCTCGAACGAGGGGCACTTTGCACAAATCAAAGTTCATAGATTGATCGAATTTGATGGATCATCATCTAGAACTCACACAAAGCTCTACCACCACTATTAAATATGCTCGAGTTTAAGCCTGAAGTGAAAAGCCGAATTTTGAAATAAATTGAAATAAAGAAAGATTGGTGTATTTGGAAGTTTGGCTTGAAATAGGAAAGTCCAAACATGGACTTGGACTTGGACATCCGAACCAAGACAAAAGAAAAAAAAAAGGAAGGGGTTCTTTGCCTGCAGCGTCTGTCACCGAAGAAGGAATAAATCGGTGGGGCCAAGGTCAAACCTTTGACCGTAGGGGCGCGCACACACACACGTATAAAAGGAATTTTTTGCAGGTCTTCTTCCTGCTTCTGAAACACGCGGCCGAAACCCTACGTAGAAGTCGCAGAAGGGAGCCGCGAAAGAGGTCTTCTTCTCGGGGTGTTGCTACTGCACCCGTATGAGAGAAAAGGAGGAGCCGCATGTCTTCAAGCTGAAGCGCGATCAAGAAAAGGAGTTTTTTTTTTCAGCGTTTGTTTTGAGCTTGTGTGATAATTTTGTGTCGTGACTTGGGTTTGGGTTAAATTGGGGTTTCTAAACACCGAGAGAGTGTTTGAGTGAATTGAGTGTGTAATCTCTCAGACGCTTGATCTATAGTGAAATTTTTCATTGCCGCTCTCTCCCGTGGACGTAGGTCTTTACGACTGAACCACGTAAATCTGGTGTCCGATTTATTTTCTTCTTCCGTCTATATTTTGTTCGATCGCTTGCCCCATCGCAACAAGTGGTATCAGAGCTAGGCTTGGCTGAGTTGAAGCGAATCGATGGCGACAGAAGAAGTAAAAGTGAGAATCGACAGATTTGATGGGAACAATTTTTGTTTCTGGAAGATGCAGATTGAAGATTATCTTTACCAGATGAATCTGCACTTGCCTTTATCTAGGGAGAAACCAGAGATGATGAAGCAAGCTGATTGGGATTTGCTGGATAGACGAGCTATGGGTGTTATTCAGCTGACGTTGGCTCGTAACGTCGCGTTTAACATTCTGAAGGAGAAGACCACTGCTGATTTGATGCAAGCCCTGTCGGATATGTATGAGAAGTCCTTCTGCGATCAACAAGGTCTGTTTGATGCGACGTCTGTTTAACTTGAAGATAAAAGAAGGTGCGTCAGTTGCAGATCATATCAATGAATTCAATGTGATTGTTAGTCAATTGAGTTCAGTTGAGATTGATTTTGAAGATAAGGTACGTGCTTTGATTCTATTATCCTCATTGCACGATAGCTGGAATACTACAATTCACGCTGTTAGTAATTCCTCCGGGTCAACAAGTTTGACGTTTGATGGGGTTCGAGATTTGATTCTGAGCGAGGACATTCGTAGAAGAGAATCGCGAACCAGATCTGTATCTTTGCTCTAGTAGGTGAAAATAGAGGAAGATCGTAACACGTGTGGGTAATAGTAGTACTAATATGAACAGACGTAGTCAATCTAGGACTGTTAATGTTGTCTGTTGGAGCTGTGGCAAGAGGGGCATCTTAGAAGAGATTGCCTTAAGCTGAAGAATGAAAAGGGTAAGGGAATTATAGTTGATTCTGCATATAATGTTGCACATTTTTGTAGCAAATAATGCCGATTATGTCTTGTCTCTGTCACTAATGATTCATCGCTTGATGGATGGGTTATGGATTCTGGTTGTTCTTTTCATGTCACACCAAATAGAAACTAGTTTATCACTTATCAGTGCACGGGTAGTGGTAAAGTCCAGTTAGCGAACAATGCTGAGTGCAATGTTGTGGGTGTTGGTGATGTTAAAATCAGAATGCATGATGGTATCATGAGGACATTGACTGGAGTGAGGCATGTTCCAGAATTGAAAAAGAACTTAATTTCCTTGAGTGCCCTAGATTCAGCTGGTTGCAGGTATTCTTCAAAAGGTGAAGTTCTGAAGGTTGTTCGAGGTGCCTTGGTGATAATGAAAGGAATCAAGCACGATGGCCTGTATAAACTTCAAGCTGAGACAGTGATAAATTTCGCTACAGAGACGTCGGATGCATCTGTTCGAGAGTCTATTGACTGCTCGAAGAAGACCTGGAGGTTTGTGCTAAGGCACAAGTTTGATGCTGGTGTCAGGATCTCGCAGTCAAAAGCTTTGATCGAGATGGAGACAGGTAAGTCGATCAAGCATGTGCAGATTGACAATAGCATGGAGTTTTGCTCAAAGCTGGCAAATAAATTCTGCATGACATAGGGCATAGTGAAACACCGCACTAGTGCCAGTAAATCACAACAATTTGCAGAATTGATGAGCAGAACATTACTAGAGATGGCCCGAAAAATTATCTTTAGTGCTGGTATTACTAGGAGAATCCTAGCTGATGTGTTAAGTACGGTAAGCTGCCTGGTGAATAGATTCCCATCAACTGCTATTGAATGGCAGACTCCTGAAGAAGTGTTGTCAGGTAACGTTGCTGATTATTCTATTCTTAGAATATTTGGTTGCCCGTGTTATTTTCGAGTAAGTGATGGTAAGCTTGATTGGAGGGCAAGGTGCATATTCCATGGCTATGCACATGGTGAGCGGGGTGATCTGTTGTGGTACCCAGATATAAATTCACCTATTAACAGCAGAGAAGTTACCCTTGATGAGTCTCCAATACTTCTGGCTAGGAGTGTTTGTAGCAGTGTTAATACGGATCTGGACAGTGTTCAGCTTGAGGTGGAGTTACGACTAGAAACTCCTAAGGTAGCGAGTACGAGTACTAGCAAAGTAATTGACATAGATGGTGCTCATAGCGAGGTGGAGCCTATAGAGCCAACAGATTCTTTGAATCTCTTTGAAATTAACAAGGTATGTATTCAATCTCCTGATATATATGGATGCAATAATGGTTTTACTTTATCTGCGGTTGAGGAGGTTGCGTCAGAAAATCCTTGCAGAGTAGTTAAAGGTGCATGTGGAGTTGGTATTCTGATGAGGTCCTCAGTTATGGCGAAGTTCAAGCGAGGCTTGGACTTGGATGATATCATGATGACGGTTGAGCGGGGTATAGGAAAGTAGTGGCGGGAATTTGAATTTTTATGAAGCGATTGTAACTTGGCTCAAACGTCGAGCCAATGTGGAGATTGTTAAATATGTCTCGAGTTTAAGCCCGAAGTGAAAAGCCGAATTTCAAAATAAATTGAAATAAAGAAAGATTGGTGTATTTGGAAGTTTGGCTTGAAATAGGAAAGTCCAAACATGGACTTGGACTTGGACGTCCGAACCAAGACAAAAGAAAAAAAAGGAAGGGGTTCTTTCCCTGCAGCATCCGTCACCGAAGAAAGAATAAATCGGTGGGGCCAAGGTCAAACCTTTGACCGTAGGGGCGCGCACACACACACGTATAAAAGGAATTTTTTGCAGGTCTTCTTCCTGCTTCTGAAACACGCGGCTAAAACCCTACGTAGAAGTCGCAGAAGGGAGCCGCGAAAGAGGTCTTCTTCTCGGGGTGTTGCTACTGCACTCGTACGAGAGAAAAGGAGGAGCCGGATGTCTTCAAGCTGAAGCGCGATCAAGAAAAGGAGTTCCTTTTCAGCGTTTGTTTTGAGCTTGTGTGATAATTTTTTTGTCGTGACTTGGGTTTGGGTTAAATTGGGGTTTGGGAAACACCGCTTAGAGAGTGTTTGAGTGACTCGAGTGTGTAATCTCTCAGATCGCTTGATCTATAGTGAAATTCATTTCGCTCTCCCCGTGGACGTAGGTCTTTACGACTGAACCACGTAAATCTGGTGTCCGATTTATTTTCTTCTTCTGTCTATATTTTGTTCAATCGCTCGCCCTATCGCAACAACCACCGTCAATTTTATGTGGTGGCGGATGACTAGTTTAACATAAGTTTCAAACCAATGTTTCAAGCCATCTAGCACCTCTCTTTCCCCTCTGTGGACCCCCACATCGAGAAGAAAGGCCTTAACCCCAACATGGCATGAAAAGCATCTTTACATTCCCACACAGCAAGACTTTCTATAAGAAAAAACCAAATGCAATGCAAAGCCTTGCCAAGGGTCCACTACCCATTTTTCCTTGCCGCCCATGGTCTCCCACTACGTCATAACAATCCCCCTACTTTCAAAATAGTACCTCAAAGAGTTCCCAAACTGGACCTGAACAAGTCCTTAAACTGTTTTGTTTATCGGAGTCAACCCCAAACGTAAAATTGGGTAATGATAAACCGTCAGGGGTTTAACTTAACCAAATATGGGAAAAGTCCCCTGGGCCAGATCCCCGCGATGAGGCCGCTCAGCTAGACTAAGACACCTTACAGGGAAATGAAGGTAGTTGGTTAGTTAACTCCCCCCCCTTTTACGTGAGTGACAATCCCATGCACCTTAGCACTCGCGAGCAGTTGATTAGCATCGTCAAGCGCGCTAGGGCCCATGTGGCGCAATGGCTGAGGTTGCGTCTGTGGCTCACGAGTTACCCGGTGCCCGTGATTTGACCGTGGCACACGCACATGGCGGACCCAGACGGGCATGATACCCCAGGTCGCCTTAAATTCAGATATGTCAAAACTTATGTGATCTTCTCTCTCCTCATGTTTTTCCTTCTTTCTTTTTTCTTTTATTACTATTCCTTCCACACGCGTGTATTTATGATTGGAATTTCTATCTTTTATTTTTTTGGTTCTTTTCATATGTTCTCTTAATGCGATTTTGCTTACTTCCCAATCGTCTACTTCTTAATAAAGTCTATGTTGTAATAAAACTGTCCAATATTTACAATTTCTTTTTAGCTAGCTTTTGATGAGAACTTGATTTTTGAAACGACTCCAAAATGTTGACTCTAAAAGAGGATACTATTATAATTTTACACGTAAAAAAATAATAATAAAAGAATTGAAAGAACTAACATTTTGTGATACGAATTAACATATTTGTAAATGAGTATTTGACAAATTCAAAAATGACACGAATTGATATGAACATAATATATGTAAATTTGTAGCAAAATTAACAAAAATATAGTGTTGTCCAATGAACATAAACTGCCAGCTAGTCGATTTTTTATTTTTATTTTGATAGAAAATACTTATATTTAGTTATATTTGGAAGAAAGATGCTAACGTGGAAGCTTCGGAATGTTCAAAGTAGTTCTCTCAATAACCTATACACCTACCCAACAAGCAAAGCTAAAAGACTCCTTTTGCATGATTCCTCTTTCTTCAATTACTAGGTAATTAGTAGCATTCTCACTCATTTGTACTGGCACGGAATCTTTCATTTATGTAAAATTGGAATATGTTTCCAATACAAGTAAATTAAATTGTATCTCACTTCATATGAATCTCCCTTTTTGAAGAAAAAATGCTAAATTCTTAACCCGTATTATGTAAAACATAGAGATCTGATAATATCTAAAAATTCCTAATTGTCATTGTTATATGACATATTGTGATTTTATATAAAAATTAAAAAATAAGACATTATGGTAATATTCACAGCACATTACAAAAATCATATATATATAATAGGAAGACTTACATTGCTAATTTACAGCGCTACAACTCATTAAAACCAATCGCATCGAACAAGGAAACTACCTATGAGAATGAGGAATTCTTATTGGAAGCAAGATGAGTGGAAAGTACAAGAGAAGGAGAACAATCATCCTGCAAGTTAAAAGTTTTGGTGCTTATATTAGATATTTATATAGATTTTCCAGTGAAGTGCTGATTCGGTGATGAAGTGGAAGCTACAGCACGTTTAAAAAATTAGCCACGTGTCTTGCACATCAGTAATTCGCTGGAAAATTTCGGATTTTGTGTCAAAGTGCATAAATTATAATGAAATGAAAATTTATTGCCTTAGATGATTAAATAAAAGTTCAATGATTATATTACAACATCTTTTACTATGTAGTTACCCCATAATTTTGAGAGTTAACAATTGAGCTTTAAGGTGCAATGATTATGTGGAACGCAATCAATTTTAACCAAAGGGGGCTTTGCCAATTATTCTTAGTCTCTAGTATAACTATTTATTGGTTAATTTTAATTAATTATCTGGATGGCATAATAATTATTTGTATGCATATATCTTTATTCTAATTTCTTAACAATTTGATGTGATTGATCCAACTCTTGCCAATTATTTGTAGCGGCATGTGGCAACTTGAAATGCACAGCATGTAAACTTCTAAAATGTTATAACACATAAAATTGATGCCTTTACTCCATCAGATTTTTATTATATTTAATGTTTTGACATAAGGTTAATCACTTACCTCTTGATTGAAGAGGACAATAGAGCACGATTTGACGTGATCCTCATCCCAAGCTTTTGGTGTACCTATGATCCATTTTTCATCAGATGAAAAGAATGTCATCTTTTGCATTGCAAGGATGAATTAATCCAAGAAGATCTTCAATGATGAAACCAAAAAAAGACAATCTTACACTTTCTATGAGAGAAGCATGTCAAGCTTTCCAACATTATCAAATTTAACGAGGTTAACATTGGGAATACTAGAGTTTTTGATGTTTCTATTCTCAACTCTTCTTCCTCCATAATGATCGCCTCCATGCTCTTGCAACGCCGTACATGCAGTTCTCTCAATTGTGCAAGAGACTGAACCATAGATGGGAAAAATAGAAACCGGAGGTTGTCACAGTACCACACGCTTAATTTCTTCAAATTATGGAATCTCACAATTCCACAAGGGTTCTTGTTCCATATGTGCCTCAAGCTTGGTAATTGATTTATATTGATGGCGTTTAGCTCAAAGAGAGTCTCAATATTTGCACCGGCACCTAGTCCGTCAAGGTCAAAAATTTCCTGTATTGAAATGCAATCTTCTACCTTTAAAAAGTGTAACTTGTGTAGTTTTATTAGTGACTTAGAGTTGATAACTTTTGAGAGAGATTTGCATGAAGACAGCTTAAGAAATTGGAGATTGCTCAGCTCCAATGGAGATTCATCAGTCCATAAATCTTCTAGATTGGGAAGTCCAGCCATTGTCAAGGACTTTAAGGATGTGATTAAAACCTAACGAATAAACCCATTAGCAAAGAGCAACCAAGAAACTTGCGCACTATAGCAGGTATTACAAATGGTTGCAGAAGGTAATTTACAAACTTAAGATAACTTTTGCATTTACATATATCTATGATAGGGAAGCTGATTTGCAATCCGAAAAGTATTAAAAGACAACTAATAAACTTAATTTTTTATTTACAATATACTCATGGATGTTACTATAATTAATTTTCTTTGCAATTTACTAATAATAAGGGAAATTACAGTCGTCAAGAAATATCATTTTGCTAATGACTATGAAAATTCGCGATCCATATAGCGAAAGAAAGTCCATTCAAGGTAAATTACTTCCTATAAGATAAACCACTCCCTCTTAGGTTATGTTACTGTTGTGACAATATATGACTCATTTTATCGGATGATTGCAAGAAAGTAATGTACTATCTCACAACAGAGATTACTACAATGAAACAAGAATAAAGAAACTATGGAATGACCGTGATTACGAAAGATATAGGCAATTTACTTATAAAGGAAAATATCTCATTGCAATAATTATTCAATAAGGCGAGATTGCAATCATGAGAAATAAATTATTATGTTGTAAGACCTTAATTACTACCTACCTAAGGAATCTTAGCTCTGGCCAAAAATAAAATAAAATTAAACTTAGCAATTTCAAAAAGTAATTTGCTACTTCAGAAGGGAAGATTACTGTCATGATAGTTTTGTTATTTGTAGGTAACTTCCTATGTCTATGCCACGCACTTAGCCCGCTTGGGCTTATTCAAAACCAATCAATTAATGCGTGAAGTATTATAATTTATATAATAAGATCCAATAAAGTATTGTATTTTTATCTAATGACATGATGAGTTTGTCTTTCATAGTTGTCCTATATCTTCTCATGAATGGCAGTACCTTCTATCCTTGATATTAACTACCTGGGTGTGGATAGTATACTGTAGTCCTGACACCTATTGTTTGCAACACGAATAGTTAGACACACAATTTATTATTTTCTCTTCGATTTTTCTTTTTTTCTTTTTTTCTTTTTTCATTTTACCAAATTCTTGTTCATCTCTTTATATCACCGCAGAATCAACATCAGGAAACCACGACCAAGGCTCATGTTAGCATCGAGCTTGTTGGTCCCGCTGAGTTCATGAGAGAAATAGATAGAGATAGAATTTGTGCTTGGTCCGCAAAGGAGATGACCGAGCGCAAGTGTAGAATCCGTGAGCTGTCGGTGGTGACGTTGACGGAGGTGAGTTGTGGCTGGTCATGGTGGTGGCGGGTGAGCGTGGCGATGGTGGGGGCAAGCAGATCTGGCCATCAGCCCTTCAGCGCGTGGTGAGAAGGAGCGAGAGAGAGAGAGAGCCCAAAAATAAAGAAAAGCAAGATGACACGTGTCGGCCAACCCCGCGTGTCGTAGACAATGGGTGCAGAGTCGGCCGCGAACGTCCATACTCACACTTTCTTTTATACTTTGTAATGGGGCAACTTAAATTTGCAGGAATCTTTATTACGTAATTATAATAGGGCAATCATGTCTAATCAACTAAAAGGCTCTAAGCAATGTTTGTTGTACAAAACGGTCATGCGTTTTCCTTAATTAGACCACTGCTGGTCATTAATTTACTTACTTCTTTTACTAACAATAACCAATTTAATCAATTATACATAAACGGCCTCAATTTCAATTAAATGCCATTAGTTGTTGTTGTGATGATCTAAATTATCAACTTCGTATTCATAAATTCTTAATTACATAATGCTTTAGAACATTTTCTAAGTCAGATTTCTAGGTGATAAAGGTTTATTATACAAATCATTTAATTATTTTTCTTATGAATGTTATAGTCTACTATACAAAATCATACCTTGGAATTATGCTTCAACCAGGTATTCGCTTGAAAATCATTTCGTTTTAATCACTAATTAAGACCATGATTTTGACCATACTTAAGGAATAACGCACATGAAGTAGTTTAGAAATGAGCAAAAAAAAACTCAATTACGTAAATTCATTAATAATTTTAAGCCCAAATTTTAATTAAAAATGACAATGATTTTTCAGGGCTTCACATAGAATTTGTGAATTATTTTTCAGTAAATTATAATAATCGAGGTTCCACTCCATTATGGACCAAACCTACGTACATTCCTTGATTTACTTCAAAATCATACTTAGCTTCACATAAAATAAAATGCTATCATTTCTGTTAATGAAATTTGTCAACAACACTAACATTAGAACTTGATTTTCATTATTTTTCAAAATGTGAGGACTATTCCAAATAATATATTTAGGGCTCAATTGACTTGTGACTAAAATGTTAAGACTCCTATGGCACTTTCTCTCTAAATATATTTAGGACTCAATTGCTTGCTACATGTGAATTTGTTACGATAAAGTTGCAATTCTTGTGTATCTTACTTAAGTCGTCCTTTGGCCTTTGAGTGCACTAAAACGAGTTGAAAAGTTCCAAAATAAATAAAGAAAAATGAGGAAAAAGACGCGATGATCTTAACGGAGATTAAGACATAAATTACTCATAATATGGTTGACTTCATGAAATAAGCAAAACATCTAGTGGGCTTTGAAATATATCCCAAGCATGTAAAACAATCACAGAAAAAGCTAATTTTTTTTTTTACTTCATTATGCAAATAGTCTCCCTAGTCAGCTATTTTAAAAGGACCAATGGATGACAACATCACATAGCTATGCTCCAAACGTCATAATATATAGAAACATATTTCGGAAGTAAATGGGTACCGCTTTAAATCTGCCTGGGGCATTTCGTGTTGTTTTTCCTAAAAGCTACTCACTAATGCCTACGACTATGAGATATTAGCATGAGTTGAAGATATATGTCTGTTATGCCAGAAGTGCTTACAAATAAATTTATTTCTTTTACACAATTTCGTATGCTTGCAACCATGAAAATGCATGACATTGTGGACTTTTATAGTAATAGGACCTATGCAATGACAAAGTGCTTATTGAAATACATGATATTGAAAAGGAATGCATCATTTAGATTAGCTTCATTGCTACTATTTGAAAATTCAATTCCCTTGCCCATTCTTCTTATTGATTTTTACCTAAGTCACCTAGATATAATATGTTGTAGATATTAACAAACTTAGATAACTAAATTCAATGAATCCGTCTCACAAGATTATAAAATCACGTTATTATGGATTATTCTAATGCCAAAATTCCCTTCAATGTTTCCCTATAAAGCCCTTCTAAGATACGTGTATTTGCACCATGTAAGTTGAAAATTACTCAGATTCTATCACAAACTAAATTTAAATGGATTTCATTCTATTAGTTGGACTTTCTACACAATGAAGAGAAAAAAGATTGCTTTATCTAATTGTAGAGAAGGTATGATTGGATGAGTTAATTAGGAAGAAAATGAACTAAAAATTAAAAAAATAAAAAGAAAAAAGAATAAGGATTAAAATCTAAGTTACATCTAAATAGCAAATGAGCAAAAGATTAATAAATAGTATATTCCTTTGATAGAAAGTTACCTGTTGCCCATTGAAGAATGCAACTTGAGTGCGAACTTGGTCATTTGATGTACTACTTGAAGGAGCTATCCTAGTGGTGAGAAAGTTCTTGGTATTTGGCAAGTCACGCAATTCCAATACATGCAAATTACGCAACTCAACTTTGCCACAATCATCAACTTCCACGATCTGCCGCACTAAGTTGCATTGGACAGCTCGGACCTCTTCAAGCTGTGGAAGTTCTCTCAATAATGAAAGAGGAAACAAAATTTCCATCTTGTCGCAACTTTCGACTCGTATCACTTTTAATGCACTAAAGGACTTGGAGGAAATAGAGTAGTTGCATATCTTCTCTAAGTTGATGAGATTCGTGAGAAGTAATGACTCCAATGTCTTAAATTCTGTATGGGATGGTGATTGGAGGACATAATGGATGGAGGGACTATTCTCGACATGCAAATGCTTTAATTTTGGAAAGCCTTCTTGGGATAACTTGCAAATACTTTGCTCAATTCCATTTGATCCATCTAAAAATAAATCATTAGTTTTGCCTAAGAAAGTCTGCATGAATCCTTTCTGAAGAATATTGCTTATTGGATCCAACTTAACCTGTAATGTGCTTGACCCTTTGTGCTTTGGCCACTTCCATGCATCACCTATCTGGATTTTGTACTTGGTTAATTTCTCGACATTTAGATCCTCAGGGAGCCTACTTGGATCGAGAATGGACACATGCAAAGTGTAGAGATTCTTCAAGTTATTCAACTCAATAAGCTTGGCATTAGTTGGTGGAGTTTGCTTCACAACATTCCATCTATCAAAGCTATTCTCCATATACAACTCCTCCAATTTCATCAAGCTTCCAAGCACACCTGGTTCAATTATCTCAAGTTGTGAGCAATGGTTTAAGTCTAACAACCTTAGCTCTACCAATTGTCCAATTTCTTTTGGCAATCGTTGAATTTTTGAGTTCACAAAGCTGAGAATATGTAGCCCTTTTAGCTCGCCAATCATGGCTACATCGTTTAATGAACAACCATCAAGACACAAAGTGCGTAAATTCTCCAAGAACTTAAACGGTGAAGGTGAATGACTAACACATACGTGAGAAAGGTGTAAGACCATGAGTTTTTTCATAGAGTTGAAATATGAATTTGGGATCTTGAGAGATTCATTGTTTGTGAACAATAAAAAGATCTGCATTTCAGGGCAATCTAACTCTTCGGGAAGCTCCTTCATGTTAACATAGGGAAAGCATACTGCCGTACAACTTTTGAGCTTGTCTTTTGGCAACTCTATCACCAACTTATCATTATCTTTCAACACGAGAAGAGGGTCATCTCTCGAAGTGACCGAGGCAACAAATCCACGAACCAAATCATGTATCTTGAAACCATCAACATCTTCATTATCTTTTAACAAAAGACAGGAGGCTTTCAGGGTTTGGACAAGTGAGCTCATCCTATCTCTAACTTCTTCCATGCTATTATCTTCTTGAAATAACCTTGAACCCACACTGAACCTCACCAAGTTTTCAAGAGAGGGCTTAGGGACACCATAAACAACACAAAGTCGTAATAGCAACTTCACCTCCTTGCCATCCTCCCCTTTGAAACGATCATAACTCAACTGCAGCATCTCATTTATCCTCTCACTGATTCCTCTGTTTGTAGACTTCTCGATTTGTCTCAAAACATCCTTCCATTCAGGAAAATCGGCGTCTTTAAATATATTCGCCATTGCAACTATGAGGAAAGGCAAACCTGCACATTTGTGGACTGCTTCATCCACCATGGATTTGAACGGGTCATCATGGACTTTGTCTCCCACCGTCCTCTCAAACAATCTTTTTGCCTCTTCATCCTTCGGCTCTTCAAGGCGGAAGTCCCTATCGCAGCCCATTTCCCTTCGCAAAACATCTTGAAATCTTGACGTCAGCAACAACTTGCATCCTATGACTTTGTTGTCATGTCCGCAAGGAATGCCCACTGATTTCAAGTCCAGCCCCTTCCACAGGTTGTCCAGTATTATGAGGACCTTCTTTTTTGCCTTCTCTTCATTTTCCAACCTCTTGTGCTCTTCATTTTCCAACCTCTTGTGCAAAAGCCCCGCTCGGCTGCTGATAGTCCCGTCCGCAATCTCTCCTTGAATCCTCTTGTGCAAAAGCCCCGCTCGCCCGCTGATAGTCTCTTTGTTCTTTATCTCAGTAAGGCCCAAGCCGTCCGCAATCTCTCCTTGAATCCTCTTGATGTCTTCATTTTCCGACACATCGGCCTTAACGACCCAATCAAACGACTTCTCTTTCCTTATTCTCCTTTCCACTTCCCCCAACAGGGTGGACTTGCCGACTCCGGCCATCCCATAAATCCCGACCACGCTATGGTTGTTATCAGCAAGAGCGGCCATGATGTCCCGAATGATAGAAGCTCTGGATTCAAAGACATCATTGTCCCTAACCTTATTCGATGTCGAGGCAAAAGAAGCGGAGGCCGTCACAGTGGCCAACTGGACGACATCTTTGCCCTCTCTCTTGGACGGAGGCAGAGCAGCAACGTTCCCTGGAGCAAGATTGCGGAAGGAGATGTCGTTCAATTCCTTGAATTCCCTGCATTTTTTAGTGAGTTGCTGAATGACCTCAATCTTGTCCTTGGCCTTCCTGCTGAATTGATAGCGACACTTGGGATCAGGAAGAGTTTCATAGCAGCAAGTCTTGCTCGCCTCTTGGAAGTCGCGCAACAGGTCTCGTGCCTCCTTTAAGGCCTTCTCAGCACTCGCTTGCCACTCCGTGACGCGACCGTAGACATTCCGCAGATTGTTTCTGGCCTCTTCAGCGAGATTGTGGACCCTATCAACCTCATCCGCAAGCTCCTCGACTTCCTTCTGAAGATCTTGAGCGTGCCTCTTGGAGTAGATCACGTATCCGAATTGACGCTTGATGGGAGCAACTACGGACTTCAAGACATCCCACGCAACAGGAATAGCAGAATCGATCGACATTTCTCTTTGATTTTTTTTTTTTTTTCGAGAAAGAAAGGGCGAGACAATAGGGAGACAGAGAGAGGATGATGGAAAAGAGAAGCAGATCCCGAAGAAGAAGAGGAGAAGAAGAATGGTTGTGCTATGGAGAAGAAAGAAGGAAGCAGAGCAAGAATGATGAGAAATGAAGAAGGCAGAGAGATTTGAGTGCAAACAAGGATGAAGGAAGGGGAGCCAAGAGCAATCAATTAAATATGAAAGAACTCGGTAACCTAACCTTGGTTAAGGCCTTAACTAAATATCAATTAATACCTTGGGTAGCTAAAATTAAAAATGAACAAGACCGCTATTGGTCGCCTTAATCAAGACAATGATAGGATGGCGGACTTATGGACAATCAGGGTAACAAAAAGGGATGATTTTCTGCATTTTATTATTTCTTTAATTGACCGGTCACCAACGCGACAGAGCCTCCACTGCTAATGAGCAAATTGAATTGTTACGAGAAAATCGTAAATGTAATGACCAGCTGTCCAAATAACAAAACGATTCGACTTGAATCCTCGCACATGTAGTAAGTACAAATGGAGAAGGACAGGTCACGCCTCGCCGAGAAAATATTCAGTGGTTAGCAACTGCCACGTCATCGGCTTACCTAGCGTATATGCTCCACTGAAAAAGCGACATCTGTTCAGTAACCTGGAATATGTAGGAATTGAAAAATTAAAACTGAAGGGCCTCGGTCGCTCTTTTCTCTCTCCTCTGGCGAGCCATTGACACAAGAAATAATAAATGCATTGTCCCCGCTCAAAACCCTCTCTCTCATCTTTTCAATTTTTCAAGGGTTGTATACGCGGGCGCTTTATCTCCCCCCATTCCTCTTTCTCTTTCTCATCTTTTCAATTTTTCCAGCTATGGCTTCGTCACCAGCTCTCTCTCTCTCTCTCTCTCTCTCTCAATTTTTCAAGCTATGGCTTTTGTCACCAGCTCTCTCTCTCTCTCTCTCTCCTCTTTTCAGGGAAAATGTTTGCTGGTTTCTCACCGATCAACAAGGCTGCGTATGACAACGCTTCTGTTCGGGGGAAGAGTTTTTTTTTCAGAAATAGTTCTTTTCTATTTCTGTTTCGAGGAACAATTTCTGAGTAAAAGAACCTGTTTGTTAACTACACACAAAATTTCTACTCTTGGAATAGAAAAAGAATAGAAATGCGTTTGGTAATGCAACAATTTCTTTTTTGTATTTATTCATTTTTTATTCTTACTCACTGATCGCCGCCGGCGGTCGATTGGCTTGCGGCGGTGGTCGGTGGTGATGGTTTGTCGACGGTCGTGAAGTGCTGGTGGCCGCGCGCCGGCGGTGGTGGCGTTCGGCGATCGACAATGGCAACAGACAACCTGGCGGCGATGGCGATAAGGATGATGATGGCGACAGCGGGCGACGGCGGGCGGGCAATTGGCGGCGGCGACGGCGATGGCGTGGGCGTGAAGCAACGGCTAGCAACCAACAACCAGGTGATTCGAACCGTGGCATGGTCGCGATAAAGGGGCCAGCGATGGGCGGTGGCTCGAGCGGTTGATTTTGTGGCCGTGACAAGAAAGATAAATAAAAGAAAATTAAAATATAAAATTAGCTTATTTCTAGAAAATGTTCCCGAGAACAAGAAGCAACGTTTTTTTGCTTCTCGTTTCTGCTCCAAATCTATTCTCGAGCTAACTTTCTATTCTCGGGAATAGAAAAACAACTTAGCCTTACCAAACGGGGAATAGAAAAACAACTTAGCCTTACCAAACGGGTTTCTGTTCTTTTTTTGTTTTGGGGAACAAAAGAACATAAACCATGAGAAACAGAACCAAAAAAACAACTTAGCGTTACCAAACGGGTTTCTTTTCTTTTTTTGTTCTGGGGAACAAAAGAACAGAAACCATGAGAAACAGAAACGTTCTCATGCGCTACCCAAGAAGACAACATTTTTCTTTGTCCATCTTCTCCAGAAAGGCGAACGTTGTAGCGATTTCCGTTAACGCAGATCAAGCAACAGGCGTAACCTTGGATGATCAGCGCTCAGAGAGTGGGAGATTATTCGCAGTCTTCAAAAAGAATTTGTTGACTTGAACTGTCAAAGCTGGCATTCTTGGGATGACGGACGCAGTACGCGGAGGAGAAGCAGGCTTCTTCGGGCACCCCTCAACGTCGGAGAGCGTCGCCCGTCGAGTGAGACCCCCGGACATGGAAGGCACGGAGGCGAGTTTCCTGGAGAAGCTGGTGCTGTACGCGGCGCTCAGCTGCGTCGTCATATTCGCTGGGCTCCGTCACCTCGACCCGAACCGGGGGCCTCCAAGATGGCCCTCGAGCACAAGAGGAAATCTTCAAGTGGTTCGGTCGCGGAATTCGTGTCTTAGACTGCGGAGGCGACCACCCATGCGGGGCGTTCGAGGCTGCGTGAGAAGGCGACGAAGGGATCATCATGGGGTACAATGCCCTTCACGAGGGCACGTTGTGAAGTGGATTGAGAGCTCACTTTTTGCCGATAGGGGAAGGGTCTTATGGTGATTGGGATTGCAAAAGATGCTTAAGTCGGCGGTGGCGGTGGCGGCAGGTGCTGCACAGTAGACAACTGCATCGCGAAGAGAATGTTTTTAAGATCATCGCTGCTGAGGAGATAGATTGAAGCTTGAGGATGGGATGCGTTTGCTTTTTTGGATTTGCCAGAGAAACAGAGGACCAAGAATGTTTGCTGGATCTCGATTTTTCCATCCAAACAAACTCCTAAAAAATTTTGCAAATGTAAACAGAGATTCACTAAATTGTGTAATGAAAATCTACATTTTTTTTAAAATTTCTTTTCTATACACAAGCTGTGTTTTCTGCAGAGTTTTGCCTCTCTTTGGCCCTCAAAGCGTGAGAAGGGAAAGAAACTATTGAGAAACACGACATTTCTGCACATTCGAGACCCGGGACTTAAAACATTCAATTTCGTTAAAGCAAATAGCGGTTCGCCAAACACATTGTCGAAAGAAGTTTCAGATTCATAGTATTAAGTCAGAAACAGTCCATTCATTCGTCACTGAAGAGCATAATCATTTACAACATGATCTCTTTAAAATAAACAAAAGAAAGTGAGCTGGGTCGCCTTGGCCTCAGAGAAGTTCCCCTCAAGGTCCTCATCGACGAATTCCTCAAAATAACATGCTTCCACTCCATGCCGGATTGCTGGAGTGATCACACGCTTCCCCGATAGGATCTGGAGCACCAGAACACCAGAGGCATACACGTCACTCTTCTCGGTGAAGTAGCCGGTGCTTGTGTACTCTGGGGCGAGGTAGCCAATGGCAGCGCTAGCCTTGAGCATGGTGAGGACCACATCGTCTGCGAGGAGGTTGTGCAGACCCGAGTCCGAAAGCTGTGGGTTGTTCTACTGATCGATGAGAACTTTCTCGGCCGATATTGACTGGTGGACTAGCCTGGGTTTGTCTCCTTTATATTCATGTATGTAACCAATACCTGTTAAGAAAAGGCGCTTGGCAATTTCCTTCTTGTGCTCGAGGGCCATCTTGGAGGCCCCTGGTTCGAGTAGAGGTGACGGAGCCCGGCGAATATGACGACACAACTGAGCGCCGCGTACAGCACCAGCTTCTCCAGGAAACTCGCCTCCGAGCCTTCCATGTCCGGGGTTCTCGCTTGGCAGGCGACGCTCTCTGACATTGAGGGGCGCCTGAAGAAGCCTGCTTCTCCTCCGCGTGCTGCGTCCGTGATCCCAGGAATGCCGGCTTTGACAGCTCAAGTCAGCAACCTAAAGCTTCAAACCAAATTCTTTTTGGAGAAGATGGACGAAGAAAAATGTCGTCTTCTTGTTGATCAGTGAGAAACCAGCAAACATTTTCTCTGAAAAGAGGAGAGAGAGAGAGAGAGAGAGAGAGAGAGAGAGAGAGAGAGAGAGAGAGAGAGAGAGCTGGTGACGAAGCCATAGCTTGAAAAATTGAAAAGATGAGAGAGAAAGAGGAATGGGGGGAGATAAAGCGCCCGCTTATACAACCCTTGAAAAATTGAAAAGATGAGAGAGAGGGTTTTGAGCGGGGACAATGCATTTATTATTTCTTGTGTCAGTGGCTCGCCAGAGGAGAGAGAAAAGAGCGTCCGAGCCCCTTCGGTTTTAATTTTTCAATTCCTACATATTCCAAGTACCGGACAGATATCGCTTTTTCAATGGAGCATATACGCCAGGTCAGCCGATGACATGGCAGTTTGCTAACCATTGGATATTTTCTCCGCCTAGTGACATGTAGTTTTGTCTAGTGATAACAATAGTAGTCATTAAACCTCATATGTAATGAGTACGCATTGGATAAGTTGGAGGTGCAAGACTTTGCCAAGCGGCAACGCCAAGATCGAGCCAGGCAGTCTCGCCAACCGTCAATCTTAGTTGAGAGTACCCTCTCGCTTCTCAAACAAATTCTTATAACGAGATTCGCTCCACGATTTACGTTCTTGAATGCAGTCATGGTGATGACGGCAGCAGCTTGCGGTGACAGTGATCGAAAAACTGGCAGGGCCGCTGAAGATGACAAGGAAGAAGACAAACAGTAAAGAGAAAAAGGAAAGAAACAAAAAAGTAAAGAAAAAAATAAAAAATTCTGAAACATCTACAATACCAATTTATTTTACTGCAATTTTTTAATGTCATATGCTCGCTATATCAAGTAAAATAACTGGTGCTAACTCGACCTTAGCGTTGACATATTTTTGCCAAAATTAGATAGAAAAATTATATTATAAAATTATAAAATGATTTAAGATTAAAATAGCAAAATTGAAAAGTGTTAGACTGAAGATTGCTCCAAATTGTCATTAGGCAGATATAAAAATAAACAAAGCGGACATCCACATCAAACTTTTGCTATGAAATTTGATTATCAATAGCCGAGATTTAATACCAGCTTATCCATCGAATAGAACCTTAGAAAAGACCTAAATCATAAGGAAGAAAGAGGAAATGGGTACGAACTGTGGAGCTGACTAATCTAACCTTAGTTAAGGCCTTAACCGTACGCCAATCTATTCATTAAGAAGCCAAAAACTTAGGGCGCGTTTGGTAACAATTCTGTTCCTGGGAGCTAATTCTGACTAGAAATGATTATTTTTTATTCTGTTCCTAGGAACTAATTCTGAATAAAAAAACACGTTTAGTAACTGTCCAAAAATTTTTATTCTGGAATAGAATTGTGTTTGATACCGTGCTAATTGATTATGTTCCAAATTAATTTCTTTTGATTTTTAAATAATTTTTTTACTTTTTTCCTTTTTTTCTTTTCTTTTTTCCCTTTTTTCCTATTCTTCTTCTTCTTCATGTGGCCAGCGACGCTCAGCGGAGCATCGCGGCCCTCGGCGGCCGAGCCTCGCTGGCAGATGGGCAAGGCTCGCCCAGCCCCGTCGAGGCTCAGCCTCGCCCGGCCTCGACGAGGCCGGCCTAGCCATCGACGGGCCGGGCGAGCCTCGTCGGTGGCCAGGCGAGCCTTGCTGGAAGCTGGGTGAGGCTCGCCCAGCCACTGGTGAGACTCGACCTTGCTCGATCTGGCGAGGCTCGCCCAGCCCCGCTGGTGGCCAGGCTTGCCTCGCCGGGGCTGGGCGAGGCCAAGCCTCGCCGGTGGCTGGGCTTGCCTCCGGCGAGCTCGCCAGATCGGCGACCGGCGGTGGATGGCTGCGGCGGGCAGCGGCGGACGGTGGTAGGCGGTGGCGGACGGCAATCGCGGGATGACGGAAGGGAAGAATGAGAGTTTCACTGTTTTGATTCTTTTTTTGATTCTCGGACGAAGAATCATATATTTTTTTTATTCTCAATTCTCTTCCCAATCTGTTCCCGGGAACAAAAATTTTACCCAAACGCAATTCTCGTCCCAAACTGATTCTGGGAACAAAAAATCAGAACAAATTAGTGGTTGACCCCTGTAAGTAGTCACTCTATATATATATATATATATATAAAGACCGTTGTCAGCCACCCCTATGGAGACAAAGAATGATGGACTTGTGACCAATTGATAGAAAAGGATGACATTCTATATTTTATTTTATTGACCAATTACCATCACCAATAGTTTAGTTTCCGTCCTTATCTGCCCAGCCACGCTAATGGGCAAACATTGGATGAGTCTCCATCATTTCGTCCACTACTAAAGGACAAACATCCATTATGTTGTGCGCCGGGGGTGGTCTCCCCGCTAGCGACACCTAGGGGTTTACGTGGCGGCTGTCGGCCAAAGCGGTTCCTCCAGCACCGAAAAAAAAAAATTCATTACATTGTCATATTATTGATTTATACGTTCCCTAGCAGTTTTTTTTTTATAAAGCTCCACTCATTGACATACTAGACTTGGATTCACAGATTTGCCGATAGAAAGCCCTTAAAATCATCAATAAAAAACTCAGTTTATAAGGAAAAATTGAAGTTGTCTAAATTTTTTACAACCGTAATTGTTATACTAGAATGTCAAATAACTGAATCTCGTATATTGTTTATGACTATTCAAAAAGGTCATGACTAATTTCTAATAAAAAAAATGTTTTGACTAATTAAAGTTATGAGGGACGTTCTCTTTCTATTAAATTGATAAGGACCTTTTGCATAACAACTAACTAGTTTATCAGGACTAAATGCATTTAAAAGAATTATGGAAAAATGTATTCCTTTATATATAAGGGCACAAACGTGGAGATCCATCTACCTAGATGCTCATAATATATCTTGCAAACCTTATAAACTGAACTCATGACATTAGCATGTGTCGGTGGCTCTAAAACCATAAAACATTGTGGGACTCAAATGCGCAATCTCTAGTTTCAAATTTAGAAATCCTTCAATGCCCCAGCCAATCGCAACACTACTTGGTTTAGGTAACCATATCTTTTTATTGTACAAATAAGTTTAGTTTGCATCATTTATCATTCTTTAAGAAAATGACAATGTTAACAGAAAATTATCATGTTATTAAACTCAATTATTTGTAAAAGAAATATGTCAAGCGAGTATAAATTTTTTTTTGTGTAGAGAATAATTGTATTATGCATTTTGCACAACTTTTCAAAGAAAGATAGTCTTTAGTTAAATGGTCTGGGTTTGCTTCTTTTGGTGATTGATTGGCATATAATCAACGCAGATGGGAATGCCGTTAAAATGCTTTTATGTAGAGCTAGTGGCATATTTGCTATATTGTAATGATAGTGACGTGCGGATGCACACAAGTATAAGAGGAGTGATATCGATGCATGTGAATATTAGATTACTTGTTTCATTTATAATGGGTTAGAGTAGAGTACAGAGAGACACGGGGCAAAATTATCTAACGTAGTAATTAGTAAGGTCACATGGTCTTCTCATGCTTTAGAATGATTCAATATTCACATTTCATGGGATTTATTCATTAATTGAGACATCGTCTAATGGCTAAGTTTATTTTAAGCAAGAATTTATTTATTTCCATCATTATTAAGCCTTTGATTGGTGGGTTAAAAATATGGTCAATATGCAAATTTAGCTTTAAAAAACGTGCATGTTTGATTTCCTATTTGCAACCTAACCTTAGTGAAGACTTGAACTAAACATCAATCAATAGATTTGGTAGGAGACTCCAAGTCTTCCACTAGCCAAAAGGAAAAATAAAGAAAGACCGTTGTCGGTAGCCTTTATCATGACAACAATGTCGACATTGTCTAAGTTCCTATCCCTTCCTCCCCTACTAACGGACAAAAATTGATTATGGCTCATGGACAAACATTGATTAGGTACAGGTCCTAAATCTGTTCCTTGTGTTGGTCCTTGAAATCCCACTGAAAGCATAGAAGTAGCATTACAGTTAAGCTAATTACTAGATTAAAATGTCAATTATGATTGTTAGGTTAGAAGTAACTTCAAATATAAAAATTAAATTAGAACTTCTAACGAAGTTAATCCTTTGTTTTTTTTCATTAACATTTTAAATTAGTTTACTTTATTGAATACTGCTATCCTTTACATGACAAAATTGATATTAGAAACGATTGTGAGCCCCAACTAACACTATTTCGTGGTCTCTCATTCTGATTGTAGTTTCCCCTTTTTTAAATGTTTGGATCTATTTGGATTCTTTAATTTTTAACAATTTTTTTTCAAAAAAATTGTAGTTATCAATAATTGATTTCTAAAAATTTCTTAATACACAGTCATTGGCAAGGAGAGTTATATGGTTTTTCAAAATCTACATACCTAAGTTTTTTTTCTTTTTTCATTTTTTTTAGGGAAATCAAAAGGCAGAAAAAATATACTTAATATAAGGGTAAGCAAATAGAATGAGAAGTCGACAAAAGTAATGATAGAACGTAGTGTGGAATCTTTCATAATCATTCTTGCATATTCCTATTTCATGACAATCATTTTGATAAAAGTTGTCCATCTTATGCCTATTGCCACTGTGCCACGTGAATCTCATTAGAAGTGGACAATTTACAAAGGCTTTATGATATGGTATGGTAACCCATACGGAACACTCACAGTTACATACAGCTTCTCTAATGAGTGCATTCCGACATATCACTTACGCGAGAACAAAAGGCAATGAACTGAAAAACGTTCCAACAATTCCATCTCATGAACTTGGTGTCTTCTTCGCCGGCTTGCTCAATTGGAACACTGGGTGCCGCCCCAGCTTCCTCACTCCTTTTCTCAAACTCTGCGATAGTTGTTTGATTAGAATGTTAAATTACTGCTAAATCCTTATATTTATTATGACCATTTGAAAAGGTTATGACTAATTTCTAACAAAGAAAATTCTATGACTAAGAAAGTTATGAGTGATGTTCTCTTCACAATAAAGTTGATAATAAAGTTTATGAGGAACACGTGCATACAAAAACTTTATTATATAAAGTTAGCATTTTTTTGTAACCTAGGGGCACAAACATGAACATCCAAAGCCCATAGAGAATATAGAAATAATACTTTAATTAAGCTAGTTGAACAAGAAAAAGATTAACGTTTTATTTTCAAAATGGTTTCCAGATCAAATAATTCTAAAATGTATAGTGGCTGTGTCATTGATTTAAATATTCAACAGCAATTTTAGAAAATATTCCAGTTATTGACAAGTTAGTCTTGGACTTAACTTTGACCCTTATATCTTCTTATTGACAAAGAACTACTCATTCCAATAATGAGATGCCATTACCTAACCTTGTTGTTTAAATGAGTCATTCTCATCCATAGTGCCAAGAAGATGACAAACCTACAGAAGAGGACAACCCGTCTCTAGATATGGCCAATCTGAACAAAACACCGAAACCAAAATCACGACCAAATCTAGCGGTAACATTCAGTAAATGTGCCAAGAAGAACGGTTTTCTCAGGAACAAGAAGTTACTTTTTTCTACTTCTTATTTCTGCTCTAAATCTATTCTCCGGCCATTTTTCTATTTCGGGGAATATGTCAAACGAATTTCTATATATATATATTTGTTCCGGGGAACAAAAGAACAGAGATTGGGAGAAACGAACGTTGTCAAACGGTTCGCCCGTTTGTTAAAATCTATTTCTATTCTCCAGAATGACTTTTTTTGTTCTTTTGTTCCGAGGAACGAAAAAAGAACAAAAACCTATTTGGTAAAACTTTTGTTCTTGGGAACAAAAAATCTATTTCTTTGTTCCTTGGAATAGATTTGGAACAGAAACAAGAATTAGAAAAAAGTAGCTTCTTATTCCCGAAAATAATTTCTAGAATATATTTTTCTCTCTTATTTTTTTCTTCTCTTTCTTTTCTTCTTCTTCCTTTTGGTCGGTCACCAGCCTTGGCCATGGCCGGCGCCGGCAACCGGCCAGACGAGGGCCGGCGACCTCGCCGGAACGTCACTGGGCCCCGGAGACACCAAGCCACAACGAGGCTCGTCAGCCCGAGCCTCGCCGTGGCTGGGGGAAGCACGGCAAGGCTTGGCCTCGCTTAGGCTAGGCAAGGTCGACCTCGCCCACATCCGGCAAGGTTGAGCTGGCTCAGCTACTGGCGAGGCTTGGCCTCGCCAGGCCACTGCTAGGTCGGCGTCGCCTAACGGTGGCCCGACGAGGCCAAGCCTCAACCTTGCTAGGCCAGGGTGAGGCTGACTTCACGCTGCCTAGGCGAGGTCAAGCCTCGCCGGTGGCTAGGCGAGCCTTGCGGGGGCCAGGCAAGGCTCTAGCAAGCTTGTCGGACATTGCCTATCTTGTCGCCAACCACGGCGGTGGCCGGCAACCGGCCAAAGAGAAAAAGAAAAAGGAAAAAAGGAAAAAATAAGAAAAATAATAAAATAATTAAAAAATTAAATAAAAAAATCTAAAAATTTTACCAAACGTATTTTTATCCCGGGAATAGAAATTTTTGGAAGTTACCAAACGCGTTCTTTTGCTTAGAAATTGTTCCCGAGAACAAAAACAGAAAAAAATCATTTCTCAGCAAAAATTATTCCCTAGAACAGAAACGTTACCAAACGCGCCCTTACTATCCCAAAACTCTGCATCTTTCTCCTCGGGTTTGCTTCATAGAACACTAGGTGCCTCCACAGCTTCCTCACTCCTTTTTCTCAAACTCTACCACAATATTTTGATTAGAATGTCACATCACTGCTAATCCTTATATTTATTCTGACTGTTTGAAAAGGTTTGACTAATTTCTAACGAAGAAAATTGAGTGATGTTCTCTTCGCAATAAAGTTGATGATAAACTTTCGCATAACAACTGCGTAGTTTATGAGGAAGAAGTGCATACAAAAAAAATTTACTATATAAAGTTAGTTTTTTTTTTTATAATATGGGGGCACAAACGTGGGCATCTGTCTATCTAGAAGCCCATGCAAAATATAGAAATAATACTATAATTAAGCTAGTTGAACAAGAAAAAGATTGAAGTTCTAATTTCAAAATGGTATCCAAACCGAATAATTCTAAAACATAAAATGGTCAGGTCATTGATTTATATCTCCAACAGCAATTTTGGATAATATTCTACTTAGTGACATATTAGTCTCGGGCTTAACTTGGACCCTTATATCTTCTTATTGACAAAGCACTACTCATTCCAATAATGAGATGACATTACCTAAGGTTGCTATTTAAATAAGTAAATCTCATCCACAGTGGCAAAAAGAAAACAAACCCAGAGAAGAACGGCTTATAGCCTATCTGGATGAAACAGCGAAACCAAATTCACGACCAAAACTCGCGGTAACATCCGGCGTGCCAAGAAGAACGGCTTTCCTTTGAAAGTCCTACGTTGTCCTTGTTCCAATCCAACATGGACACAAACAAAACGAGACAAAAGCAGCAAATAACCCTATCTGTCGTTTTCTCACCACAACGAAGAGATTCTTCAATTTTCATATTCCGTGACACGACACCTTTAACTATTTAATGTGAAGATTATGACAAGCAATTTAATCAGGGTATATTCACGTGATATCACGAATCGAAACCTATGTTGCCGCGAGCTTTACATCTGAAGTTCTCTCTCTCTCTCTCTCTCTCTCTCTCTCTCTCTCTCTCTCTCTCTTAGAGGGCCTTGATCGGATGCTACTGGACCACCTGCTTGAACTGGGGCTGCAGCATCTCCAATATACCTAGAGTTCTAATATGATTGCTAGCAACTCCAATGGTATGATCATATTAGCTACTGATGTCCACGGGGTGAATTTCTTTTTTTCATCCATATATGGTTTATATGTTATTCAATAGATTACAAGAGCGATACTCATTGATAACATGAATTAGAAAAGGATGTTAGCTAGCAATTTCTTTCATTTACCATCTTGGTAAAAGAATAGATTTATCCTTTGATTTGCTACCTCAAATCATTTACCATCTTGGTCTTCGCCCTCCAATATATCTTTGGATTTCTCATTCCACTTAAGCAATTTCATATCTTGGTTGTTCAAACGTATACATGTGCAAATTATTCTGGGTGGATTCATCAAGCAACATATTCATAAAAGGTAAAGAACAACTCTTAGGTATTACGACAAATCATAGCTAGTGAAGCTCATTAGGAGCGACAGATGCGTTAGAGGGGTTCTGTCTTTGTCCCTAGTTGGCATGCATTTCTGACAGAAACTCATCTGGGTACGAAATGTTTACGTGTTCAAGTTAATTGATTGGGATGGTGTTGTGTTCAAAGTCTCCATTTTGAGGGGTGCAAGTAAGGACTTGATTTATATTGTTTGAAATGAGTACTAGCAGTGTCACTTTAGGCTGTTTATAGTCTGACTTGAGTTTTGTGTTCACATTTGCCTCCCTTGTTTGGTTGTGCTGCATCACTTACTAGTACAATTTCTGTTGTTAGTTATTTTAATAAATATTAAAAAGTGGTTTAATAAGACTTTAGTGTGTCGATTGGTAAAGTAATAATTTAGACAGGAATTCTAGTTAATTCATCTCTTCCACTATGAAGAGCACTTCTAACATATTCCATCAAATTGTCTGATTTTGGTTAAGTAAGCATAATATTTTTATTGTAAATAATGTGTATTTTGCACTCTGTATTATTTCTTTTAAAATGACAATGCTAACATAAATTTCACATATTGTTGATATTCAATAATTGCGAGAAAGAGATGTTAAGTAAGTATTTATTTTATTGTTAAAAATAAGTATATTTTTGCATTCTGCATAATTTCTTAAGAAAAGATTGTCCCTAGTTAAATAGTATGGTTTTACTTCTTTTGTGATTGATTTGCATAAATATGACGCGGATGGAAACCCCATTGTGATGTTCTCAGATAGGACCAATCACATATTTACGATATCTTAATGAGAGGGAGTAAGGGTAAGCAATGAGGCCAGTTCAATGGATAACCGATTTGAATCAACCTTACCCCAATTGGTTTCAAGTCTATTCACACCGGGACCAATTCAATTCTCTAGTAAAAATTGGGGACCGGCCTTGACCAATTTGATTCCCTATTCTTGGCCTTGAAGTGGTTGGTTCTACTTGGGAAGACTGGTTCCTTGCTAGAATGGTTTTTAACGGTTTCAAGGCTAGTTTCAGGTAGAACCAATTTCAAGGTTGGTTATCGAGTAGAACTAGTTTTGAATTTGGTTCAAAATCAAACTCTACAAGTCTTTTTATTGGGAACTTTTGCAAAATAATAAGATTGAACATTCCAACATAAGGAGGCCATTATGATGACCTAATTGAGAACTTTGGCAAAAACAATGAATATGAAAGGGCAATTTAATAAAAATGAAACGGAGAAAAAAGGGGTGGGCCGATTCCCTGGTGTAACTTGGAACTGGCCCCTGTCCCGAGATCTATCTCTATCCTATATTATGGTTTAAATTAGCAATATCTATTTACTCTTTCGAGCTCTACGCAAGGTCTCTTCTTCGAAACTTGGATGCAGTGATTTTCTTTGACAGCTGCCCTTTTTGCAAGACAAAAAGTTGATTTCATTTTTATGGACAGCTTTGATCTCTCTCTCTCTCTCTCTCTCTCTTCGGAAGGAAATGCTGGCTTTCTTGAATCATCTTTTTTACAGGGTTCGACAATGGTAGGTGAAGATGGACACAATGATACAAAGCATAACCTGGCCCTTGGTGTTAGATGCCAGTTGTATCAGCGGCGAATTGAAGTCTTTTTCGCTCTCTTCGTCTGCAGTTTATATTAATGGTGGGACAGTATTATTGACTTTTCGCTAAACATCAAGCCTTCACTAAGGGGTCTAACTCCGGATTTATTGGAATAAAGGGGCTCCAATAATTTGTGTTATTTTTAATAAAGGGTGATGGGAAGAGATATTTGATGAGTCTTTATACCTAAGCATTATTTTTTCTACCAGTAAGTCAGATTTTAGTTCTTGACATGTCCATAATCTTCAGATTTTGGGTGATAGAAACACAACTTTTTGCTGGAACAAATGATAATCAAAGGCTGAGATTTGATACCAGAGAATCCATAATTTATACCTTAGCAAAGGCCCACACCACAAGGAAGAGAGAACAGATGAGTTAGACTATGGAACTTGGTGTAGGCCTTAATTAAACTCCAGCCAATTTCTAGAGCATAGAAATTAGAATTGGATGATTTTCTGCATTATTGCTCCTTTACAGGACTAGTCACCATCGCCAATATCCATGTCTAAGTCCCTTCCCACGCTGATGGACAGGCATTTATGAGGTTTACATACTTTCCTCCTTTCCCACCGCAAATGGTGCTTTCATGCTCCCACCGCCAATGTACTCGTCCTAATCTGTCCTTTCATCCCATCCTCCACGGTTGATGGACAAACATTGATTAGATACCCGTGCAAAACCAGCTCCCTGTGCAGGTCAATGAAACCGTATTAAAATATAGAAGTAACGTTACAATGAAGCTACAAGGAAAAAAATGTGAATGTATAAAGGTCAAAATGATATATAGATCGAAATAGTTTTAAATGTAATATAGCCATCTTATTGTTTTATAAATTAAAGAGCAATTTTTTGTAATGTTTTACCTATTGACATAATAGACTTGGGTTAACTTAGATCAGTTTATCCAGTTAATGTTTTGACCTTTAGGTGAAAAATTTCACAGATGTGTTGACAAAAACCACTGAAATCATCCCTTTAAGTGAAAATAAAAAATAAAAATAAACTCGGTTTTTAAGGAAAATTAAGTTATTTGAATTTTTTGCCAACCCAGAACTTCGCGTCTTCTTCGCCGGCTTGCTCAACTGGAACACTGGGTGCCTCGATAGCTTCCTCACTCCTTTTCTCCAACTCTGCCATAATTGTTTGATTGGTATGTCCAGTTACTGCTAAATCCTTACATTATTCTGACTATTTGATAACGTTATGAGTAATTTCTTACAAAGAAAGGTCTAGGACTAATGAAAGTTATGAGTGATGTTCTCTTTGTAATTAAGTTGATAAGGATCTTTTGCATAACAACTACCTAGTTTATGACGAAGAAGTGCGTACAAAAATTTTTACTACATAAAATTAGCATTTTTTTTTTAACCTAGCAGCACAAACATGGACATCCGTCTATTTAGAAGTCCATGAATATTATAGAAATAATACTATAATTAAGCTATTTGAACAAAAAAAAAAAGATTGAAGTTTCATTTTCAAGATGGTATGCAGATTGAATAATTCTAAAATGTATAGTGGCCGTGTCATTGATTTAAATATTCAACAGCAATTTTGGAAAATATTCTACCTGTTGACATGTTCGTTCCGGGCTTAACTTGGACCCTTATATCTTTTTATTGACAAAGATCTACTCATTCCAATAATGAGATGCCATTACCTAACCTTGCTATTTAAATGGTCATACTGATCCATAGTGCCATAAAGATGACAAACCTACGGAAGAGAACAACCCATCCCTAGATATGGCCTATGTGAATAAGACACCGAAACCGAAATCACGACCAAAACTCGCGGTAACATTCGGTAAATGTGCAAGAAGAAAGGTTTTCCATTTAAAATAGGACTCCTAGGTTGTCTTTATTCCAATCCAACATTGACAAAAATAAAACGCGACAAAACCAGCAACTGGCCCATCTCTCGTTTTACCGCCACTAGGAAGAGATTCTTCAATTTTTTATGTTTTTTTTTCATTTTCCTGACACGACACATTTATATTTAAAGTGAAGATTATGACAAGCAATCCAGTCAGGGAACACTCATGTGACATCACAGATCGAAACATAAGTTGCCGCAAGCCTTACGATAAAAGTTTATTTATTTCTTTCTTTCTTTCTTTTTATTTTGTTTGAGAGGGCCTTGATCGGATGATATTGCTGGACCACCTTCTTCTTCTGCATCTCCAGTATACCTAGACTTCAATTATGATGGCTAGCACCTACAATGCTATGATCACATCAGCTGTTGATGTCCACTTGGTGAATATCATTTTTGCATCCATATTGTATTTATAAAATAATCGATAGAATAGGAGAGTAATAGACATTGACAACATGTATTAGAAAAAGGACGTTAGCTAGCAATATCTTTCATCCTCGAGGACTTTCAAAAGGATACAAAATTTATCCTGATATGGCCTCAAATCATAACCATCTTGCTCTTTGCCTCCAATTTATCCTAGGATTTCTCATTCCATTTAAGCAATTTCATATCTTGGTTGTTCAAACATGTACATGTACTTATTATTCCGAGGTGATTCATCTAGTAATATACTGGAAAAATAAAGAGCAACGCTTAGGTATTTCGACAGATCATCGCCGGTGAAGCTCATCCGAAGCTAGAGACGTGTTAGAGTGGCTCTATCTTTGTCCCTGGTTATTGGAATGAATTCGTAAGAGAATCTCATCTACATGTACGAAATGTCTGCATGTTCGAGCTAAGTGATAGGAAGGATATTGTGTTCAAAGTCTGCATTTTGAGGGGTGCTGTCAGGACTTGATTTATATTATTTGAAATGAGTACTTGAAGTGTCACTTTAGGCTGATTATAGCGTGATTTGAGTTTTGGGTTTACAAGTATGCCTCCTTTATTTGGTTGTGCTACATCACTGACAAGTACACTTTCTTTTCTTTGTTATTTTGAAACATACTAGTAAATTGTTTAAAAAAAATTTAGTATGTCGATTGGTAAAGTAATGATTTAGATGGAAATTCTAGCAAAATTGTCTCTTCTGATATGAAGAAAAGTTATGTTTTGTTCGTCAAATTGTCAGAATTTTTGGTAATCATAATGTTTTTGCAAGTCATAATTTTGATTTTCATGATAATCATAATTTAACATTAATTAAGTCTCCATCCTTTTCTCTAACTGCTAATGGACAATCATTGATTCACTGGTCATGTTATCGATTTATATTGAATAGCAATTTTTGGACATTTTTTAACTTATTGACATATTGGACTTGGGTTAACTTAGACACTCATATCTAATTAATGTTGACCATTAGATGAAAATAACTCTCAACTTTTCATGTATAATCTATCAAATTTTCACAGGTTTGTCGATTGATATTCCTCAAATCATCCCTTTAAGGGGAAAAACAAAGCCATTTCCGAAAAAAAAAAAAAAATGAAGTGGTTCTTTTACCAACCATAATTGTTAGGCTAGAATGTCAAATTAGTCCTAAGTCCGTATATTTATTATGACTATTTATAAAGGTTACGACTACTTTACAACGGAAAAACTGTAATCACTAAATAAAGTCACGGGGACGTTCTCTTTTGTAATTAAGTAGATAAGTATCTGTTGCTTAATAACTACGTAGTTTTCAAGGAATAAGTGCATATTAAAATAAATGTTACATAAAATTAGGATTCTCCTAAAGTAAGCATTTTTTTTTTTTTTGTATAATCTAAGGGCATAGACGTGGATACTTGTCTACCTAAAAGCCTATGAAATATCTTGCAAGCCTCATTAATTAACTAAGCTCAAGTTTTCGCACCATAGGCGGCTATAATCAAAGGCAGTTTGCATGCGGTTCTACGATTCTGGCTGGCAACCTCCAATTTTTAAGTTGAAAATCCCCAACTTAGTAACCAATTGCATCTATTCTGGGATTAAGTAACCATAAATTGTTTATTGCAAAGATAAGTATATTTTGTATCATTTATCATTCTTTAAGAAACGTCAAACAAAAAATTGTCATATTATCAATGTTCAATAATTGCAAGATAGGATCATAAGTAAGCATGATTATTTGATCAGAAAGAACAAGTGCACGTCGAATTCGACAAAATTTCCTAAGAAAAGATAACCCCCAGTTAAATGGTATGATTTTGCTTCTTTTGATGATTGATTTAATATTTGATTGATGTGGATAGGAACCTCATTACAATATTTTTAAATAGAGCCAATCCCGTATTTGCTATATCTTAATGATGGTGCAGTGTGAATACACACAAATATAATTTAAGTGATATAAAGGCGGGCACATATTAAATTACTCGTTTCATTTGTTTGTTTGTTTTTTTTTTTTTTTTGGTGATCGAGGAATTGTCGGAGATCACCCTTTAGGGATCATACGACCCTCCAGTGCCCGGTGGCACTATCGGGTCTCGCCACAAGCCACTATTTAGACGTAAATCTCGGGGGAGGCTAGCCCAGGACCCCCCGCTTAAGACACTTCAACAACGATAGGGTTCGAACCCTCGACCTCGACGATAAAGGAGAGAATGCACACCAACTGCGCTGCCCGTGGTTGGGTCTCGTTTCATTTGTTATAGCCTTATAGGTTAGGTAAAGGAGAAAGAGACAGGGACAAAATTATTTGAGGCGGCAAGTGATAAGGTTAAATTATCTTCTTGAGCTTCGGAATGATTCAATATTTACATCTCATTGGATGTCTTCGCTAATTGAGACCCTATCCAATGGGTTATTTAGTATTTTCCTTTGATTGGGGTGCTAGAAATATGGACTTGACCAATATACAAATTTAACAAAAAATAGAGTGTATGTCTGATTTTCATGTTTGTAACCCCCATGGAGCAGAACATGGCTTCTTTTAGTCCACATTTATTTTGGAGCATCAAGGAGGACGAATGCAGAGGCCTAACTACTTAGAATTCTGTGCCACGGCCTATTAAATTTCAGAGATTTTATTTATATATTCAACTTTTCGTTTAATTAATATTATAAAAAGAGCACACACTTTGTGTATGAAGAGATATAGTGAGAAAAATCAAAATGTTATAGACCGAATAATAATCAAATAAAGATACCAGTGAATTTCTTGGGTGTGGACAACGGACCGGTAGTCTAACCTTAGTTAAGAGACTCTAACTAAACACCAGTCAATTCCTTCAGAAGCTACAACTTGTTATCGCTACAAGTCCAAACTATCCAATATATATAATAATAATAAAAAAAAGATCACTGTCGGTCGGCCGCCACAGCCAAGATAAGAATGGCGACTTTTAGACAATCGAATATTAGGAAAAATAAAAATAAAACGAGTCGGCCAACTTGCTTAGTTATATTGTCATTCATTTGCTTTCATGCTAACGTGGATGGATGATTTTTTATATTGAAAGAGGCATCAAGTTAGAAGTGAAGGTTAGTGTACTTCATTAAGTTAGAAAAATGATTACGTTTTTTTCTCTCTTTTTTTCATGTATGATTATATTTACAGAGTCTATTTCAAACCTAACTCGATCATATAGATACCAAGTTGCAAAGAAGCACTCATTCCATGACTTGGTGGCACGGTGCATGAGTCTTAGGAAATTTCTCCTCAATACTTTATAGTAACACAAAAGTATTTCAGAAAAGTTTTGATCATTGAATGGTTAATTTCTAACTTCTAATTGTGTGGAATTACACTCGAAGAAACTCCTAAAAATAAGAAGGGTTGTTGGCACCTAAATTTTAGTCGACAAATTAAACATCGGTTTAAATGAATAAAAATGAAGAATTAAAATAGAAAATAGGAAGGTACAAGAAAAATAGATATTAAATAAATTGACAAAAAGGAAAACAAGAAGAAGAGAGACCAATTTGGATCCAATACATCAGCCCAAGTTCGTGTCTTCAGCCCGCTAGACGATTAGCAGACTCAATTCCTCTCTTAAGCCCATCAAACATGAGCCCGTTTTCCCCGACCGGAGTTTCGCCGGAGGCGATCTCCGTCGCGTCGCCGTCCCTTCTTCCGACCTTCGGACGGTGATGTCCGGGACTCTCCCGTGGCGCAGCTCTCTGCATCGCGCCTTCAGCACTGTCGTTGTAACTTCGATCCGTTTCGCGTCGCATCTGAATATCTCTGTCCAGCGATTTTCCATCTTTGGATTTCCATCGTCGCCAAGCGTCATCATCGCAAAATCCTCGGAATCCTTCACTGATCTTCTTTTGTTTGCAGTTCAGTGGATTCAAGCAATCGACGGAGCAAATAGTTTCGGGATTAGGAGCCTGAGAAGCTCGCGAGAGGTTCCGAAGTGATGGCTGTAGCAGAAATCTCGTGTCGTCCTCCGACCCTCAGTTGTTCTGATTGAGAAGTTTGAATCTCTGCTCGACGAAACGCCAGAGAGAGAGAGAGAGAGAGATTTGACACGTTTTCAGTTCGGCATTCGTTGTTCCAGCTCTAGATTTTGCCATGGTCTGTCCTACTTTGCGGTCGGTCTGCGTGCTTTTTCAAGAGAAGGTAATTAGTCTCTTGAACTGCACCATCACGCTTGCGAACCTTCTTCTTCCGTCGGCTTTGTGCCGTGTTCAGTCAAATAGATAATGCACGTTGACTGTTTGACGATATGCCTCACGGGGAATAAATTCACTGGGAAAACGATGATCGAAGGATACATGAGGATGGGAGAGGCGCGTAAGTCTCTGGATGTGTTAGTTACATGCCGTGCAGGGATGATTTCTCTTGGAACGCGGCGATTTCTTGTTTTGCCAATGAAATGAGCAAATGTTAGTTTCTGGGAAGAATGCATTTGCTTGAAATTCCTGGGACGAACACACGAAGCAGGAATTGGACAGAAGAGTCACTGGTCCATCAGCTTATAAGGAGTGGCAATTGCACAGTGACTTAACTGAAAAATAGCTGTTAATGGACAGTCACTTCTCAAAAAAATTTGCTTTTGATTGTTGGTTAATTAAGATCGATGACTTTCATGAGCCTCTTAATTTGATTAAAGTTAGTGAACTAGCGAACTAGCATATCGAAGAGTATGAAGAAGGGAGGGCTACTTGGACGAGTCTCCTGCTCGACAACAACTCCATCTTCTCTCCGGCAAGGACGAGGATGAGGAGGAGCCATGATGTCGAAGGTTTTATGGAAAGGACCAAAAAAAAAAAAAAAAAAAAAAAAAACAACAGGCTTCGAGGGGCTGCAAATGCATTTACATGAGTTTTCAAGTGAAGCATGCACTGCTTGCCACTTTCTCTTGAAATTGAATTGATCTCGAGCTTGCGAAGTTGATTTTCTTTTTACTCCAGATTTTCTGCTTCCACGGCATCTTTCACTTTATTTCATCCTTGAACACTTCCAAATGGATAGTCTTATCCTTGGATTTCCATGACCTCAAATCAATACCATCTTGCTCCTTGTCCTCCAATTTTTCCTTGGATTTATCATTTCACTTAAGCAATTTCATATCTTGGTTGTTCCAACATTAACATGTGCAAACTATTCCGAGTGAATTCATCAAGCAACATTTTCTGGAAAAGCAAAGAGCGACTCTTAGGTATTTCAATAGATTATAACCAGTGGAGCTCGTTACAAATAATGGCCAGTGAAGCTCATTAGGAGCTATAGATGAGTTAAAGAGGCTATGTTCTGTCCCTGGTTGGCATGCATTCATGAGAGAAAATCATCCACGCACACAAATGTCTGCATGTTCAATCTAATTGATAGCGATGACATAGTTTTCAAAGTCACCAATTTGAGCGGTGCTGGTCAGGACTTTATTTATGCTGTTTGAAATGAGTTCTCAAAGTGTCACTTTAGGCTGATTATAGAGTGACTTGAGTTTTAGGTTTAAAATTATGCCCCCCTTATTTGGTTGTGCTCCTTCCCTGACAAGAACTTTCTTTCCTTTGTTATTTTGAAACATGCTAGAAATTGGTTTAATAATAGTGTGTCGTTTGGAAAAATAATGATTTAGGCGGGGAAATCTAGCTAATTTTTCTTTTTTGATATGAAGAGCAGTCGTATTTTGTCCGTCAAATTTTTTGAATTTTGTCTTCATGTAACTTTATGTCTTAGCAAGTTATAATTTGATTTTTCATGTAATCATAATAAGTTTCCCTCCTTTTCTGCACCGCCAATGGACAAACATTGATTCACTGGCCATGTTATTGATTTATATATTTTTTTGGTCGGATGTTATTGATCCAATTTTATGAACATTTTTCTACTTATTGATATATTGGACTTGGGCTACTATCATATCTAATTAATATTGACAATTAGATGAAAATATGTGTTGACTTTTCATGTATTATCTTTCAATTTTCACATATTTGTTAATAGATAGTGCCTCAAATCATCCCTTTGAGGGGAAAAATGGAAAATTTGAAGTTGTTTATTTACCAACCATAATTGTGCAACTAGAACGTCAAATCAATCCTAAGTCTGTATATTTATTATGACTATTTGCAAAGGTTATGACTAATTTCTAACGAAAAAGTTGTTATACTAATTATAGCCAGGGGTGACATTCTGTTTGTAATTAAGTTGATAAGGGTTTGTTGTTTAATAACTATCTAGATTATGAGGAATAAATGCATACTAAAATTAATTAGGATATAAAATTAGGATTCTCCTAAAGTAAGCATCTTTTTTTTTTCTTTTTTTCTTTTTTGTATAATCTAGGGGCATAGGCTTGGAAACCTGTCTACTAACAAGCCTATAAATTATCCTGCAAGCCCAATGAATCAGTTAAGTTAAGTTCAAGCCTTCAGGTTGTGTAGGTGACCCAAATCCAAAGTAGTTTGCATGCAATGTGTGTGGTCCTAACCGGCAATCTCCAATTCTTAAGCTAGAATTCTTTAATTCCCCAACCAACCGCGTCAATTCTAGGGTTCAGTAAGCATAATGTTTTATTGTAAAGATAAGTCTATTTTCCATCATTTATCATTCTTTAATAAAACGAAAATGATTAAGTATCACATTATTGATGTTCAATAATTGCAAGATATGATGTTAAGTGAACATGATTATTTTACTCACAAAAAAAAATGATTATTTTATCATAAAGAACAAGTGTACGTCGCATTCAATATAATTTATTGAGCAAAGATAAACCCTAATTAAATGGTATGGTTTTGCTTCCGTTGATGATTGATTTGCATATGATTGATGTGGATGGGAAGCCCATTGCAATATCCTTAAATAGAGCCAATCACGTATTTGTCATATCTTTATGATAATGCAGTGCAGATATACACAAACATAATATAACCAATATAAATGTAGGCAGATATTAGATTCTTTCATTGCGACAGGTTAGGGAAAGAAAAAAGAGACAGACAAAATTATCTGACGTGGCAAATGATAAGATCACATTGTCTTCTCATGCTTTGGAATGATTCAATATTTACATCTCTATTTGAGATATCATCTGATGGCTTGCTTAGAATATGAGAGTTTATTTAAGTCCCATTAATATTTTTCCATCCTTATCAAGCCCTTGATTAGTGTGTTAGAAATATGGGCTTGATCAATATCCAAAATTTAACTAAAAATTAAAGTTCACGTTTGTAACCCCTCCCCCTCCTCCTTTGGAGGGAAATGGCGTCTTTTAGTCCACATTTTTGTTTTGGATCATCAAGGAGCACAAATGCTAGGACCTGTGGCACAACTTATAAGCTCCATAAATCGATTAAGTTCTAATAATTTTATTTATATTTTCAATTTTTATTGATTCAATTAATATTAGAAAAAAGACACTCACTTTATGTATGAAGGGATATAGTGAGAAAAATCAAAATGCTATAGACTGAAAAATAATCAAATAAAAATACCAGTGATTCCCCTAGGTGTGGACCATGGTGCTCAGTGACCTAACCTTAGTTATGGACTTAATTAAGTACTAGTCAATTCTTTGGAAAGGGGAAAACTTGGTAGCACACTACTACAGGTCCAAATTATCCAATGTAAAAATAAAAGAAGACCACCGCCATTGGCCACCTCAATCAAGATAAGAACGCGGCTTTTAGACAATCGAGCATTAGAAAATAAAAGAGTCGGCCAACATGCTTAGTTATATAGTCATTATGTTGCTTTCTTGTTAACGTGGATGGATGATTTTTATAATAAAGGGGGCATCAAGTAAGGAGTGGAGGCTAGTTTACTCCATTAAGTTAGAAAAATGATTATGTTTATAGAGACTATTTAAAACCAAAGTCTATCATATAGATACTGAGTTGTAAAGAAACACCAATTCAATGACTTGGTGGCATGGTGTGGAGCCCTAGGAAATTTTTCCTCTATATTTTAAGGCAACATGAAAGCATCCTTAAAATACATTATTGATCAAATAGCCGGCCACCGACACCCCGTCCTTCGAACGAGCACCATCATTTCCTTGAACCTGCCCCATGATTGGTTACCTGGGGATTGGCTTCACGAGGATCAGGCATGTTGGCCGTGTCCCTTAAAGGGATTGTGGCCGATCCAGCAATGGGGTTGGGAATCTTTTTCAAGGCCCCAACCTTGCTTTTACAGGAGACAGCATGAGGGACTCTCACCCCAGGACGGTTCTCTCGCTTGTTTCTCCTTTGAGCAGTTTAAGGACCTGCTCAGGTCCAAGTTCTAACTTCTAACAGTGTGGGAATACATTCAAAGAAACTCTTGAAAATAAGAAGGGTTGTTGGAACCTGAATTTTAATCGACAAATGAAGCATCGGCTTAAAAGAATAAAAAATGAAGAATTAAAATAGAAAGCAGGAAAGTTCAAGAAAAATAGATATTAAATAAACTGACCAAAAGAACAGGGAAGAAGAAGGGAAAGAGATCAATTCTGATCCATTACATCAGCCCAAGTTCGTGTCTTCAGCCCGCTAGACAATTAGCAGACTCAATTCCTCTTTTAGGCCCATCAAACGCAGCCCAGACATAAGCCTAGTAGTTAGCCCGTTTTCGATGACTGGAGTTTCGCCGGAGGGGATCTCCACCTCCTCGCCGTCGCATCGTCCGACCTTCGGACGGTGATCTCCGGGTTTCTCCCGTGGCGGAGCTCTCTGCACCGCGCCTTCAGCCCCGCAGTTGCAACTTGGGTCCGTTTCGGGTCGCATCTGAGTATCTCTGTCGAGCGATTCCATCGCTGGATTTCCATAGCTGTCGAGCGTCATCATCGCAAAATCCTTGGGAGGGCTACTGCGAGGAGGAGTCTCCTGCTCGGCAACAGCTCGTCTTCTCTCTTGCAAGGACGGGAATGACGATGAGGACGAGCCATGATGTTGAAGGAATTATGACGAGGACAAAAGACGGTGGGCTTCAAGGAGCTACAAATGCAATCACATGAGCTTTCAATTGAAGCATACTAATGCCTCTTGTTCTTGAAATTGAATCGATCCGAAGCTCGAGAAATTGATTTTCTTTTTACTTAAGATCTTCTGCTTCCACAACATCTTCCGCATTTGCTAAGAGAAATTAGCTTCCAAGGTTTGATTGTTTGCCACTGATTGGCGAATAATTTAGCTCTGAAGCACTCTCATTGGATATTATTACATGAAAAGTAGAGTTCCCTTCGTATTATGAAAATTATGAGGTGACCAATGAGTAATGCTTTGTGAATTCCCACCACCCCTTCAATGATGAAATCATGTAATTATCGCTATGTTATGGCCTACACTAATTCCACCCCCATATTAATGATCACAGAAATTGTAGTTTTTAATTAATTAAAGGTCACATAAATCATAATGTTAATTAACTCCATCTTTAGTTAGTCTATTTTAGTGGTGCTTATCCCCCATATTAAAAGTACATTCCCCAAAAGCTATCTCATCTTAAGAGCAAATCATCATTAGATAATGGGAAAATAATGTGATTACTGATATACCTGATTGCTTCTTGACAAAAAAAATTATTATATGTATTGATTGTGCCACCGGATGCTCTAGGATTACTTATTAATATGTAAAAACATACGTAATTGGTATATAAAAATGATTTAAAAAAATCAGCATTGTAATGTATATGTGAATGTGACTATTTCAATATATTTTTATTCATGACGGAAACTAGCGGACATTTCGAGGTCTCATTTGAATGACGTCGGAAATGATTTGATGATAAAATGAAAGTTCGAATTTTGGAACAATGTGCTACTTCCACAAGAATTCGATATTTATTAACTGACTTGGGCCGGATCCAAACATGGGCCAACTCTGGTCTCACGGGCTTCGCCCAAGACAAGCACAGGCTCTTATTTCAACCTTTTCAAAATCAAATGTAAAGGAAGCCCAATTTGTCAAAGTCGAATTAAGCGCAAACTCATATAAGATCAAACCCAGCCAAGATTCACCTAGACAAAGCAAACCCAAATTTTCTAGAACCGAAGTAAACCCAAATTTATTAAACCAAGCTAAGCCCAAGCTCATTAAACCTATTCAAGCCCGAAGCTCATTAAACCTATTCAAGCCCGAAGTTCATTAAACCTAACTATTTTCTTCATTTTCCATTTGCTAACTAATAATACTTTTCTTTCTCCCATCATCTTCTTCCTGTTGCCTTCCTCATCACCACCCAAGAAATACACAAAAACAAAATCAAAATCACCATACCAACGCATTAACAGTCGGGGCTTATCACACAAAGATAACCAAATATCGAATGTTTATACATGATAGTCAATCTCCTATATCATAAGACTCATGCTGTTGGCTATTACGTTCGGTCATGACAGACACAACTTTAAAGCTTAGAGAAACTTTCAATGCCTAAGAATCCTCTTCTACAACAAAGATCGTTTTCTCACCCCAAAAAGAATTGCTTCCCCTTGAGCGTTTGAACTAACGTCCCAAAGAGAAAAATAGTGAATTTGGACATGGGCTGAAGGTGCATTGGACCAAGCCAATTTAAAAATCCCCTTCCTTTTCATCATTTATTTTGATGCGTGGATTAAAATTAAGGTGTCAATAACTTAAAGTAATCTCTACTAAATACCATCACAAGAGAATCATTTGGATGGGACATGTAGATGATTGCTTATGCATTGACAAAGATATAGAAATGAAGTTAAGAGCCTGTTGACACCCAAATTTTTGTCGACGTTTAAGATATCTGTTTATTTTACGAAATAGAAAAATATATGTATATAAAAAGAAAAAGAAATCCTAAAAAAGAATAAAAGATGAGAACAAAAATGAAAAAATATATATATATTGATAAATAAAAAAAGAAATTAAAAAAACCGAGTCGAATGGGCCGGTGTGTCCGGCCCACCCCTTCAATGAGTTTTCGGCCCCATTAAACTCCCTCACTTTCGGCCCAATTTTCATCATTTCTTTGAGCCCACGATTTAAGCCCCAAAGGAGAGACAATCCTGGGCCCACCCTACGTCTTTCTTCCTTTCTTTCTCTGGCATGCCCGCTCGCCTATGACGCGAGGAAGAGAAGATGCGTCTTGGCCGTGACCGAAAAAAAGGCTGTGCCCATGAGCGATGGACAAGCAACGGCGTGTGACAACAGCTGATCCGAGAGCCTTCTAAAATGGCAAGCTGGCGGATGAGAGGGCGGAAGCATATGTAGGAGAGTGAAGGTGTCTAAAGCAGATTTGTGAGTTTCATTTCAGTCGAAGGGAGAATCTTCGAAATTTTATTGATCTCGATTAGTTGAAGTTAAAAAATCAGTCTCATCGAGGTAAGAATATATCTTCTATTAGTTGAAATTAAATGATGTAGCGTTATTATGATCCCTGATTCACTATTTCTGAATCGAAAACCATCACACATGAGTTCGATCCAATCTCGGTCTTCGCTAATCAACGTTAGCTTTTGACTACCTCTTTGCTTCAGCTTCTGATAATCCGAACAATAGAAGTTAGTCTCTGTTATAAATCATTTTGAGCGTCCGAATACGTCACAAAGTTGATTTTATGATTATAACCTCCTACCTTGTTCTCAGTTTGGAGCACAATCTAAACAAGTTTTACATGGATTGGATGTAGTGCTTAATAATTTTTACGAATATATGTTCAAAAGTTGGTTCCTCTCACTGTCGCAAACTTTCTTGTTCATTCGCTGTGGGTTTGGTGATGTGGTGATCATGTATGTTGACGATTGGAGTCGATATGTTGATCACTTTGATCTGGGGGTGGTCAGAGGTGATCAATGTCGAGGTAAAATGCATATATATTTTTCTTTGCTTAAGATCTGTGTAGGTGATTCTGTATATCAGTTTCAAATGTGCTGATCTTGGGTAGACTGTGGATGCTCATATGCTGTTTGTTTTATCTTGAAATGTTAAGCTATAGTGGTTTTCAAGGAACATTGTTTATGGTTGAGAGAATTTTGTTTTGAATGGTTCGATAGAGACTTTGTATGTCTGTTACTTGAATGCAAATGGATAAAGATTTGGCCAAGAGTTAGAGGATTAAAAGGGAAGTTTGAGTATATTGGAAATGAGAATGAAGGATTTTTGTCGAAATGAGTTGAATCTTGTCAAAACATTATTTATTTGATAAGAGGGGTGAGTTTCTACTTTGAAGCATGCGATAAAAAGACTATTGACATGTCCAATGAGAATGGAGATCCTCTGCCTTGAAATTTTATTGGTGTATCAATCAATTATCAACTGGCAAGGTATACAAATGATTCTTGTATCAATGGTTGGGGTATGTGGACACACCCACAAGAGGAATATGATGAGTAGAGAATTCACATTCGTCCAATAAAATTTCACTTCGGTTCAACTATTTTTCATTCCTACAAGGCCATGAAGGATTAATTGTAAGAGACGCACATGAATGTAATCAAAATCTGAAGTTATCAATCTTCTTTTCATACACTTTAATTGGTAATAGAATAATACAAAGCTATCTTGTAACTCTTCAGAACTTGAACTTTTCCTGGTCATTGCATCAAAATGACCAAACCGTATAATCACAATTGGTCAACCCTCACTGAGTTAGACACACTGTTCGCCTTGTTAATAAGTCATCATCAACAACATTTCCTCGTTTGACATACCTCTTACGAACGTGGGCCAACCACTGGACACGTTTGCTGCAAAACTGTATTGATAGGTCTTGAGTATGGGTGAGCAAAAGGAACCGTCCAAACCTAGAAACGCTTGGACCATACAACCGGTTGGTTTTGGGCGGTTCCTAGGGATATTGGTACAGTTTTAGGACCGGGTGCGCTGGTTCATGGTTCCTAGGTGGGAACCGAGCATGCCTAGTCCCAAGTTGGCTTGGCCATGATTTGTCTAAATACCTAAGAGTCGCAATTTACTGGTTCATCTGAATGTTATTTGTTTACGAATTCGTAAGCAACACGCTACCAAGTGGATATTATGCAAACCAATATACGATGAGGAACCGAATAAATACAAGCAAACACTAAAGAAAAAAAGGCAAACAAAATGTACATTTATGCTGCTATCTTCTAGCGAAAAACTCTCGAGTCCTCACTCTCAACCCGGCAATTTCAAGCCAAAATGCCACTAATATTATTCCTCGGACACTACAATAGCGTACACTAGTTTTAAAGTCCCATGGTAATGCTTCATGGGTTACGAACACTGATCGCCTCTACTGCATCCTCTCGGTTTATAATGCAGTGAAAGTAGAGGATGCACATCAACATGATATCATATTTGTCCATGAAAACAGAGCATGAGCATCGTCAACAGTGTGCGTCTCTTCGAACTTCCCCAGAAACTAACAATGCAGTGCTCGATGGCTTCGAAGTTAGGGGCCTTTGTTGACACAAAAAGAGGCCTTGTATCATGCAGAGTCTGCAAATATCTAAAAATCATCCAATTTGCTGCTTCCGGCCTACCTAACTACGGTGATACCAGCCGGAGGTGAAACTTTGTCTTACTCTGGCGATGTTGCCATGAGCAAGACTGCTTGGGGATGAATCAGTCGGCATTGAATTGCAGCTCAATGCAGTAGCGCTTGGAGCAGTTTCGGCTGATACCTCGCCCCATGAGCACCTGTTTCCATGTGCGAGAAGATAAATAGGACTTGGACCGACCACGGCAGGCTTTGCTTCTATTCCAGGAGCGGTCGAGGACATCCGCCAAGGAAAGGTTGGTGTGCTCTCTGCATTACATTGTCGAGTGCATTTTAATTGTCCATCCATAACTGACCATGTCACAGCAGTCGGAACCGAATTCCAGATTGTAGCGGAGGTAGACAATGAGGGCAGAGAGAATCGAGGGTGATCTTACAATTGCAGCACCTTACGCTATAGCATTTGTCGTGGGGTGCGGCACTGGGATTGTTTGTGTGAACATGAAAGGCGAAAGATTTGAAGAGCTTGCAACTTCCTTTGATGGTGAATCAGAGGGAGAATGACGAGAAGCTTCACCGTGATTGTGGTATGTGTCATAAGATGCTTAGTAATTATTCTTCAGTCATCTTTTGTCGTACCTTGTAATGGGTTTCATCGCAAAGCCAGAGACTTTGCCCGATGGTACAATCAATTTGATGGTGTGGCGTTGCATAATCCCTGGGAAAGCTAGGGTAAGTGAGTCTCGCGCCTTTTGATTCTCGAATTGAAGTGGAAGGAGTGCCGATTTGAGTCGATTTCAGGTTCATTTGGTTGTTTTGGTGGGTGGGAGTAGATATGATCGGCATGAGTAGTTTTTTCCGTGATCGTTTTCACAGGCTCCGGTTTGCGGTGTTTCGGTTGAGATCATTTGCCGTGGCATCTCGTGCTGTATGAGAGTGCCCGGGTGTTTTTCGATGGAATTGGAGTGTCAATGCATATGCCCATGATTGGACTTTCTTGTTGTCACGTTGAATGGACCTGTAGCCTTAGGGATGCAATTCGTGGGGCGCTGCTATTTGATAGGATGGATTTGCATGACCGATTTGTTTGGATGAGGCATTGCCTCTCATTAGGGAGTAGCACCCATGGCGATGATAAAAGGGAAAATGACACGTTTTAGGAGGTTCCCAGAAAGGGGGGCAAGAAAGAAATCTTAGTGTTGCCATCTTGATGCAGAATTCAGAACAAGTACAACAATAAATTAATTGAGAATTGTCAATGGTTAAATTTATATGTATCGTTTAAATACGTGTATAAGGGAAAATGACACGTTTTAGGAGGTTCACAGAAAGGGGGGCAAAGAAAGAAATCTTAGTGTTGCCATCTTGATGCAGAATTCAGAATAAGTACAATTATAAATTAATCGAGAATTTTCAATGGTTAAATTTATATGTATTGTTTAAGTACGTGTATATCTAAATATGATTGATATGTCTAGTACAATAATATAATGTATTAAATATTACAAAACTATATTTTTAAAATGTTCAAAAACTACGTGACGGCTAATATAGTAAATGAATACGTAGGAGTACACGAGTTCTTATACATTATATTATGCTTTTGTTTTTTTTTTTTTTTTTTTTTATGCCACACGTCTTCTCGGAACAGCTTCTCCAGGCGAGTGCATGGATGAGCGCAGCAAAGTAGGGATGGCGGGAGGGCGGTGCAGGCGGGCCCATTACGGCCCAGATCATTTCCTGCCAGCTCCTTCTTATTTTTGTGTTAATTTTTTGGAGCCCAGTAGAAATTTTCTTTTAATCATTAATCTTTGAAAAAAAAAAAAAATTCTAAAGTGGAGACTCTCGTCGTCAAGAGAGAAGACAAAGACTTCTTGTTTTGTAACGTCCGTTGCGGTGAGCTTAGCCATCGCAAAGACTAGACCCCGTTCCCTCCTCTTCTTCCCCCATCTCCCTCCATCCATCTTCTTTCCATCACCACTTCAAATCTGAAGAGGAGAAAGATGGTCTAAGTTGATATCACTGGAGAATCGCTCTTTTATTGTCTCCTCAGATTCTAATCTCTATCGGATAAAGACTCTCCAAAAAGCGACCTTCATCAAACGCTTGTGTTTTCTGCTGAAAGATTCCCCACAGATTGACAATGCCAGTGCCCGATCGTTTCGAATTTAGGCCTTTTGTCGATGGCCGGAAAAGCCCCAAATCCAAGATCCAGTCGGTGTTCGACCTTCATGGCGAAGATCTGAGCGGCCTTGTTTCGTGCCGAGGCTGCCGAAACTCGTAATCCTCCAATTCTGCTGCTTCGGGCCGACCCTTCTTCGCGAATTGGTCATTCGTCTGATTTGACTGCGGTGGTAGCGGAGAGTGAGACGCTTTGGATTCCAGATTTGTAGTGGCGATCGGCGATGAGGACGGACGGAATTGAGGGTGATCTTATAATGGCAGCACCTTAGGCTTATGGCATTTCGTTCTGAAGTATCGCGCTTTGGGATTGTCACAACGGCATTGCCCCTTTTTGGGAGTGGATAAAGAGTCTCTCATGGGGTGCTGATGGGCTTTTGTTTTAGATAGCAAAAAACGACAGAAGCATAGGCCATCTTGGTCTATTCGTGTCTGAAGTTTATTTTATGCTTTAAACTTGTGGTTATTATTCTGATCATTGAGATACCATGGAGATCAACACTTTTGGGATTCGAAGAGTTGTTTCTCACAATTTTTTATGTGCATGTTGCTGTTAGATTAGTGTTTACAGTTCATCTATTACCCGACGTTTAACTTTAGAAATTGGTTATGATTGGCCAGGATTCTTGCTTGAGTCATGTCCATGAGCTCATGACTGCCATTATCTCTGTGTACATTTTCTTGTATTTACCTTGTTTCAGAGCCTATGTCTGAGTGTTAGTTGACCATTAGCTGGGGCGGAGTTTGAGGTGATTCTCAACATTATCACCAGGAAATAAGGATAGAACATCTTGATTGACAAAAGAGTGCTTAAAGTTGTCTGATGTATCCTGAATTATATGTTGAGAAGCTTCCTATAGAAATGATTTCATGACTCATTAAATGCATAAATTTACAGGTACCGCCGGAAAAGAGATAAATTAATTGAATGTGCTGCTGCTACAAGATTACCAACAATGTGGGGGCCATTCACAGCCTAATATTATTAGATCATATTAGTTGGAATGCGCATACGCAATGGTCAAGGTGAGATAGATTATGAGTGAATTGCTAAAACTATTTGAAGAATTTAGAAACTAGTAAGCAGAGAGTTTCGAATGGATTAGTTGTAAACTTTGAGAATGAAGTTTGCGACAGTGCATTTTTCAACACAACTTAAATTTGTACTTCATCTTATATGCTTCCAGTACATGATTTTGTTTTGAGTATAATTTTACTAGAACTGGCTGTCAATGTTTTGGGAAGATTCTTGCTATACTTCCTCACAAACCTCTTTGGAATACCCTAGTTTCATAACATATAAAATCATCATAAACAGTAAACTAGCAGTGCCTGATATATTTTAACATTAATTGACTTGAAAGAAAAGGAGTATGTGCCTTCCAGGAGATAGTATGATCTTGAAGAAATGAGATTTCTCCAACACAAAACTTTGCCAGTATTCTACGTCTCCTCTGCGGTGACAAAAAATCATCCCCTGACCGCAAGCTGAGTAAATGGGTTGTAACAAATGAATCTAATGTAGTTCTGTGGGAGCTAGCTTTAGGAAGCTGTTCATCTTCTCTATAGATGTTGATGGGTGACAACTGCTAGCTTAGCTTAGAGTACGATGAAGAAAGGTTGATGAACAAGTGAATACTTTAGGAAGCTCTTTATGATCAACACCTTGGGAATGAACACATTATAAGTGGACCAATGTGGTAGTAGATGGAAATTATTTCAAGAATAATGGCAGGGATGCTAAGACTTGTATGATGCTTAGAGATACAAATTACAAAGACCGAAATCGATAGAATTAATTAACGAGAATTAATTAACGAAACGTGTAAAATTGAATGTGACACGCTTATTTATGTATCAAATTCTTGTGGTATCTCTGATATATTACATTTACATTAATAAGTAACCAGTATGACCGTTGCCCCCTTGATATTCAGACCAAAGACTTAACTAATGAGAGGGTCGATTTAGGTATTAGGCGAACACTCTTTCAAAGACCCGCCAATGATCAAATAATCAGTTAACTTTGATGGGGTCTAAGTGCGTCTAGTTTTGCATGCTGAGCTAAAGAAGGGAATTGCTTGGCCTGGGCTGCTCAGTTGTGACCGCAGCTCGGCAGAATTCGGCACTATGCCGTGAGGCCCAACATCACCTCTAGGTGTTAAGAGATGATTAGGGTAAAAGCAAAGATAATTCACTGAAAGTCAGACATGTATCCCTCACGTTTAAGGTAGTCGACCTATTATTTCCTGTGTTAAGTCCAGATTGATCTAGGCATTTAATAATATTATTGCTGGAAACGTCTTATTGGTAATTCCTATAACTAAGAAATGGAAATTAGACATTGGGTACCTGCTACAAATTGAAGAACTTTAGCCTTTGGAAATTCCTTGGCCGTGAGTCCACATTTTTATGGCAATTATATTTAATTTTCTTCGGCTAATATATAGGTAACATTCACGATTTTTTTGTTCTAACTGTATTCATTGAATACGCAAACGAGAACACAAGTTCACAGCCGAGAAGAGAACCCACACGTCCACAGCCGAGACTCGAATTATAGAAAAGTGAACGTGAGCTAATGAGCCAAAGACAGATTTTAAGATTTTTTTTTTTTTTAATGAAACGACTATCTCAGTGTTTCGATTCAAAACGTTTCCTTCAAACGAGAACACCGGTTCTATTTAGACATTATCACAAACACACGGCAGTCAGTTCGTATACGCAACACAGAGACAAGTTCAAGCTAGCTTGATCGAACCATTTCGTCGAGCATGTAGTGAGCGTGAAATGAGGAGAATGTAGGCATACCCATGACTCATACTCAGACCGGAATCCGCGTACAATGAGCAAACGAAATCAGTACGAGCAGGAAACCCAACAAATCTAAAGCCATAAACGAAGGACATTAACGCGCATCTAACTTGGGCATTTCATCGAACACTTGGCACACGCTACTGAAATGGAAGCAAAGCCGGCCTTATTGAAGCTCGGCTATATACCAACCAAAACAACACGGATGGGCAGATGGGCGTTAAGGCAACTGGAGAAGGCAGGGCAAACAAGTTGCTGAAAGAAGCGTCGCGGGTCCCTACCCGGCTCGACGATGGCGACCAAAAGGCGAGCCAGAAACGAGCCGGGCTATACCCAGCCGCCTTTGTGTCGTCAAGCTAGGGTCCTCGGGAAAGGCAGACTTAGAACAAGGCAAAAATCGGAAACCCATCGGAGGCTTCGCGCCGGAGGAAACGGGAGCCGCGAGACTGAAGGCACCGGCCGAGACTCGTCACTCTCAAACTCTCTCTCTCTCTTCTCAGTCTGACTCTCCGATCTCGCCTCTCGGATCTCCTTCCCCGTTTCTCTCTGACCTAGCTCCCCCTATTTATCGGTCGAGGAGGCCGGTCGATGGAGAGCTTCGGCCGCCGGTCCATGGCGCGCCGACCGGCCTCCCTCTCACTTGGCCGAATTGGCGTCCCATCCCGTCTTTCTCCTTGCAGACCTCTCTACCTTGGCCAGACCTGCCGCGTCAAGCTCCTCAGCGCATTGAAGTCGCGTCCCATCCGTCCGGGTTTCTCGGCGGCCTCCCCGCTGCTCGGTCCTTCGCGCGTGCGTGAGTTGCGGAGGAGGCAGGAAGGAAGGAAGGAAGGAGGAAGGAGGAAGGGGGAGGAGAGAGGGCCGGGCCGCGGAGGGGGGACCGGGCTAGGGGCGAGATGGGCCCACACGAGGGGGGAGCAAAGGGAAGACGAAAGCCCAGCCCTCGAGCCCCCTCCTCCTCCTCTTCTTCTAATTAATTTTAAAAAAAAAAAAATTATTTATCTCAAATGCAGTAAAACAAGGAAAAATGAAATAAAAAATAAAAATTAATTGATGCAAATAATATTAGTACCGATGTGATGTGAAAATCTTTTTTGTCAAGGTCACATTGGTCTCTAGTTTTCTATGCAATTTAATCTTAAATATTTGGCCAAAATTTAAGTGTCAATAAATCCTTTATTGATTTTTGATAGAAAATAATTGACAAGAAATTTAAAGGTACACAGACCAGAGGCAATCATGACTTTGGCCATGTAAATGTAAGGAAATGTAAATCGTAGGAAAATAAAGATAAAAATGAAAAAGAAATGTTGAGTACTGTGATTGATTGAGGGGGTTTACAATAAATACATTTGTGGTATTTATAACTATCTACAGACATATACAAACAACAATTATTGAATTTGAATAAACAAAGCTTATCTACAATTACAAGAAATTATACTGTAATCTCCTAGATTAAGCAACAATTATATATAAGAAGTTATAAACTAACCATGCAGCCATCATGTTCTATCTTGAATTCATCATTATTGCCTTCGAGTTCCAACATTAAGTAAAATTTGCAATGACTGTTGATGTCATCAACTGGTGAAGGTGCTCATAGACAACTGATGTTTGGTGTTGATAATTATATTATAGAGTTATCAATTGTTTTGACCAAACCGTTTATCAACTTGGTTTGTTATTCATTGATAATAATCAAAATTTAGCCTTTTTTTTTTTAATGTCAACATATGCCCCTTTTTAGAAGAATAGAGTGATTCATTGATTATTCAACTTGAGATGAATTACCATCAAAAAGAAGAAAAAATATAACGGAATGTGTGTAAATGATACGTTAGACATTTATGCGATGCTCAATAAGAAAAATGTAAGAATTCACTAGTTTTGCAAGTTTCTTTCGATAGCGGTGACTTTGGCATATATCTAATGTCAAATGCTCTTATGATCTTAGACTAGTCTATCCAAGGAAACAATTGCAAAACATAGTCTTGGTTGCACCAATTAGACTTGATGATAATGTATTTTAAAGTGTATGCTCGGGCAAACATGTTCATCATCGAGAACTTCCAATTTGGGCAAGAAGAATTTACTTTGACTTTGAGGTTGATTTTCCACCACTGGCATTCGGCAGTGGATATTCTATCTCAAATGCGCTTTTGTAGAGTATGAGTACATAAAAACGAGGGGACAATTGTCCAAAAAGTCCTAAATCTATTGCAGTTTTGCCAATTCAGTCCTAAACCTTTTAACTTTGCCAATTGAGTTCTAAATCTTTTTTATTTCTTGCCGATTCAATCCATCCAGCTAATTTTGACTGGAAAATGCTGACGTGGACACCAACGGTGCCACATAGGACTATTGGCATTAACGTGGACAATTTTTAATAATGTTTTAATATTTTTTAAATTTTTTTGATTTTTTTTAATATTTTCTGTTTTTTTTTTTCCTTTTTTAAAATTTTTTATTTTTGGCCTTTTCCGGTTGCCGGCCACCGCCACAGGCGGCGGCCAGCTGGCCTCGCTCGCCACAGGGGAGGCCCGGCCGGGCGACGGCGATGCCGGGCGAGGCCACCCTGGCCCTGGCGAGGGCCGGCCTCGCCAAATCTAGCGAGGGGAGCCCTCGCCAAGGCTTGCCCTTGTCCAGGCGAGCGTCAGCCTCGCCCCTGGCTGGGCGGGCAACGGCTGGCCACCGGCCACAGGCCAACGCTTGCCTAGCCAGGGGCAAGGGTTAGCCTCGCCAGATCTAGTTTGGGCAATGCCGACGCTTGCTTGGGCAAGGTCGGCCCTCACCAGGGCCAGGGCGGCCTTGCCCGACGTCGTTGTCGCATCTAGCGAGGCCGGCCCTCACCCCGGCCGAGCGGGCGTCGGCTGTGGCTGGTGGCCAGCCGTCACCCGCTCGGCTAGGGCGAGGCCGACACTCGCCCGGGCAAGGGCAAGTCCGGTGAGGGCTCCCCTCACCAGATCTGGCGAGGCTAGCCCTCACCGGGGCTAGGGCGGCCTCGCTCGGCGTCGCCGTCGCACAGGGCGGTGCCTCGCCCGTGGCGGCGAGGCTCGGTGGCTAGCCACCAGAAAATGCCAAAAATAAAATAATAAAAAAGGAAAAACATAAAATATAAAAATAAAAAAATCAATTTTTTTAAATATTAAAATATTATTAAAAATTGTTCATGTCAATGCCAACCGTCTATGTAGCACCGTTGGCGTCCACATCAGCATTTTCCGGCCAAAATTGGCCGGATGGATTGAATCGGTAAGAAGTGAAAATGTTTAGGACTCAATTAGCAAAACTGCAATAGATTTAGGACTTTTTGGACAATTTTCCCAAAAATTGAGTCGTCTTCATATCTGAAGACTAAAAAGTGGCCGTCGCAAATGGAATAATGCTCCACAAATTAGCTCCAACCCTTTGACAACCAAACCATGTCATCCCATACTTCCAATCCCACACTAGCCAAATCCCACCATCTGGAACCCTTAGAAGCACCTTTTTTGCTAGATTCTCCCCATACTTTCTCAAGAAATTTTTTGGCATTCCCTGTGGATAAAGAACGAAACAACAATACTTAAGGATCGGTTTCGTTGGGGCAGCAACAACGTTCAGTGCAATCCACAATAGGTGCCAAAAACAGGAGTGATTTGTGACTGTGTAGGAGTGTGTCGCACAGGATGATCTTGATGAGGCGACTCCCATAGAAAGCTACTCCTGTGACGTTGATCTTCTCTCCGGCGATGGCAAGTCATCCTTGGACCAATACTAGGAAGAAGAGAAGTTGGTGAAAGCAATTAGATATATGGATGGACCCGATCTTGGGTGGAGACCAAGCTGCCTTAAACTGAAGCATTTGCCTATTGCTCTCTTTTCTTCAATCTTGTGCAGCGATTCGGTGGGAACAGTGCAATTGAGAACATAATTTTGTGGTTAGCTAGGGGGATAAAACAATTATTGTCAACTTTTTAGATTCTGAGATGGATCTAATTCCGGTTCTCAAGGCTGAATATATGGTGATATTAACCAGTGAGACAACGAACAATGCCCCAAAACAGGGATGATTCTTGCGCTTGGTATGCTAAACAAAAAGCTTCTTAGTGTTACGCAACTAGGTTGCACTTGCGTGTAGCAGATATAAGCAACTGGTAGGGGCATGCCGGTGTACCTCTGAGGGCACGAAGGAAGAGGCATAGGTTTGGGGCACACACTACGTGCCTATAACCTGCAGGACAATGAACGTGACACCATGGAATCAAATATGGAGCTTGGATTGCCCGTTGACCATAGAGAGTACATAATTGGTGCGCCAGTATTTCTTCCATAAGTTAAACTATAATGATGTGGGAGATCCTGCATAATTTAGATTCTGAATGAGTTCGATTCGTGGTGATTGTCAAGGATTAAGAAACTAATAGGTTAATCTGAAATTAAAGGTAGTTGAATTTCAGTGACTGTTTCAGAGAATGTACATCATTTGTAGGACGAGGGGAAACTGGTAACTATAGCAGAGCCTCAAGTTCTCATCTTCAGTGGAGGAGGTCTAATAAGTATAAAGAATCGCTCCATAATCAAAATTTTTGTAGTATTTGAGGCATTCGTATTAGTGCTTAACATATTGACTTACAGTACCGATGCTGCGTGACCTGGGAGTCAGAACAATGAAGCTAATGACGAACAACCCATTGAAGTATGTGGGGCTTAAAGGTTATGGCTTGGCTATTGCTAAGAGAGTCCCTCTAGTAACTCCCATAACAAACGAGAACAAGAGATACTTGGAGACGAAACGCTCCAAGATGGGGCACATCTATGGAGCAGAAGTCAATGACCGCTTCAGCAATCTCATCAGAAAAAAACAGCAAGCCAAGCAGTGCCGTTTCTTCTGATCCGGCTGTGTCTGACTCATAAAAGCCACTGGAGAGTTGGACTGCTAATGGTTTATTTGGGGGCATATACAAGCAAGTTCATTGACAGATGGTGTTATTACTTTATCTTTAAAGCCCCAAGGTCAAGAACGTTGGGATACCTGCTGATCATGAGTTCTGGAAATTTTATGGCCATGCAGTTCTATATAATTATTGTAATTTTCATTATGACTCTTCTGAGGTCATTCATCCATTTTGTGCAGCAAAAAGGTGAAAGACTAAACCTCTTCCTTTTGTGCTATTGATGGCTTGCAAGATGTATCCTCAATACAACCTTAGAATCTGGAGATTAGAATTTGGAGACCACTGCAGATTTCATGAGAACAGAGTTGGTGCAGGACATTCTTTCTTTCCTTTTTTTGTGACCGCCTCAGTAGTGTCATTGATCAACTCTCCATATGGGCAATAGATAAGGTTTGCCTTTGACCTTTTATTTTATCAATCCCATGCTCCGCATGAGTTCGATTTATACTTTTTCAAACAAAGGACGCAATGTACAGGTGCAATGTTCACCACTCTCCAAAAAAATCAGGAAATACATCACCATTCAATTACTTGCAGCAGAAAGTTTTGCTTTCTCTGATCTGATTAACTCAACAAAACAGAGTGAGGTAGAGATTTTTCTATAGGCATAATAAAGTCTACGCCTAAGTCTTGAAATTCCTCTTGAAAATGGAGACTTTGAGTTTCATGTTATCAATTCTAATAGGCTTGAACACACAGACATCTCCTTCCTTTATAGAGAGTATGATCTTCAAAAAATGAGTTGTTTCCAGTTGCAGATTGCCAGCCGCTGTTCATCTTCTCTCCCACAACAAGTCTTCCCCTGAGCACAATTTGTACAGTAAGTTGTAACCTCTGAACCTAAACTAGATTTGTGAATGAAGCATTTAATTAGAGAAGATATTCATTTCTTGGATGAAAATTTAAAAAACAAATGAATGCTGGAGGAAGCTCAATAAGAAGAACATATAGGGAATCGAATGGATGAAATGATCAACAACCTGTTATTTGATTAAAATTGTATCAAGAATAACCCTAGAGGTAATGAGGCTAAAATCGATAGAATTAATCTACAAATTGATGTGTAATAAGTATGACCATTGCCATTAGATATTCAGCCCACTAGTTAGAAGGCTTGAGCAATGAGTCGGTCTGAGAGGCTCGAACTCTACGCACCGAGCTAAAGAAGAAAATTGTCTGTCTTGGCCCTTTCATTTGCACTTGCAGCTTGGCTGACCTCGGCAGACTATGCTGTGAGGCCAAACGCCTCCTCTAAATGTTAGAGATAATTAGGGCAAAAGAAAAGATAATTCAATCAAACTCAACCGGTCTTATCTATGATGTTTAAGCTATACAATCTTTATTTCGATTTTTGAGTCCAGATTAGCATTTAATTTATTTTATTGCTGGGAGAGTCAGACTCGCAATTCCTGCAACTAAGAATTGAAGGTAAAACACTAGGTGCCTACTACAAACCGAAGATCTTTAGCCTTTAGAAATTCCTCGGCTGTGAACCCTGTACTTTTAAGTCAATTAAGTTAAAGTTTTTTCCAGCTAATATTTAGGTAAGGTTCAAGCTTATTTTGTTCCGTTTTATTCATTTTTCTAAGTTGAAAAGGTGAAAGACTAATCTTCTTGCGGAACTTCCTCCTTCAATGTCAATGCTGGCTTTTAACATTCATCCTTGATTATTTGAGTAAGTGATTAATAGACTTTTATCTGAACCTACTTATGTACTCATCACGAGAGACCAATACGTGTTAGAAAATTGAAGTCAGATTCCGACATGCGACATCAGCAAAACTGGTTGAGTGGTCATTGGGAAGGGCTTTACTACGTCTTATTCAAGATATTTATGACTTAATCGCACTTTTTTTTAAAATTTAAAACTTGATTGTACGTTAAGCAAAACGTTTAAGATTTTTTTATGCAAGTTCCTAAAAAATAAGAAGAAAAAAACGAATCAATATGTTCATTCAGAGAAGAGAGTTGAAGGGAAAAAAAAAAGGAAATGGGATGCTTCGTTTAGTTATGAAAAATGAGAAGGGTGTGTGATCCAGGCAGTTATGCTGGCATGGCAAATTGTTAGAAAATAATGTCGTTACCTATTTATCCATCCCCAGTAGCCACCCCCCCCCCTCTTTTGCAAAACTATGATTTTTATTAGTGAGAAAGAGAGGAAATTGGAAATAGAATCACTACCTTAACAGAAATTTCCGTCATCTCAACTTTTGACTATGCCTCAGCAACTTCCAGATCTTTGTACCACTTGCAGCATCTACCCTTCCCTACATCAGTGTGAAAAGTTTAGAACTTGCGGTGCTTCAAGTGTCGGACAATTTGAGAAGCAGAGGCAAGAGAGAAAAAAATGGATAAGAATGACATTAATTGGATCTTACCAATTTTATGGGTTATTTATGTTGTTAACTTTTGTATGGTTGTGTTGAGATCACCCTCCCACTCCCACTCCCACTTCCGCTCCCTCCAGAAGTAGCCTCGCCATTTGTATCTGAATAGTGTCACCTGACGGAGTGTTGGTGTGCTTAGAGTACCCTCACAGAATATCTTCATTTTCGGGCACTCTTCCACTTCTATTGAATAGATGGATGGAAACTTGAATATGCAACTTGTGGTGGAGGAGAAGCATTCTAGGCTTGGCAGATTTTGGAGTTTCAATGTTTCTAGCTTCCCAAGAGAAATCACTTTTCCTTCTTCGTTTCCATCGTTTGCTACTACTTCTTTCATTTTTTCACATCCTATTATAGTCATGTTAGAGAGATGCACCAAATTTGTGATCGCTGAAACTGTCACTAGATGCATCAATCCAGAGGAATTTTTCACCACTAACTTTGTCATATTCTGGAAGGATGTCTTGGCTGGAAATAATGTTGTCAAACTGGGACAATCGCAAACCTCAAATTTGCCAATAATCTGAAGAATTTTTGCCACCAAATAGCCTTCTCTCCAGACATGCTTTAGGTTGGGTAGTTGCCTTAACTTAAGTTCTTCCAAATTTTCAAGCACCGGATGTTTTCCCTCATCAACAAGCCCCTCATCAGGAAATATATCTTCAAAAGAACTACAAAAAATCTCAATGCTTTGTAGGTTCTGAAATCTTTGTAGGAGGAATATGGGGGGAAAGACAACATTTTCATCATGAAAGCATGCCAATGTTAGTGCTTTTGGCTTGCCAAAGAAGTCATCAGAAAATTTTCCATCGTGTATCTTCTGAATATCCTTGTTGACTAATAGAAGTCTCTCTAAGGTGGGAATGCCCTACAAAATTGCCAATACAATGAGAGAAATAAATTCAACAAAGTTTGACAATAAATTATGGGCTCTTAGAGGTGAACTTAAGTCAGTTAACTCCTAGGGAAAGGGGCTTTGTTCTTATGTTTCATTAATTTCTAGAGCCCTGAATACGACTCTCAAGCTTCTAAAGTCAAGCTACAAAATTCAGACTGTAAACAAATGCTCCACTATGCCAATCCGCCAACCAAGGTAGGCTGTGCACCCATATTATAATGATTATATAGAAAGGGAAAGAATTGTTTTGGCATATGAATGATCAAACAAACGAATGAAAATTCATTTTACCCAGAATGATGGCCATCCTGCTATGATTTGAAAAGAAATAGCGATATGTCAGTGCCTGATTCTCAATTTAGTCCTTAGGAAATTCACATTTTTTATTTAAATCGAGAATTTTTAAGAGAACTTTTAAGTAGAGGTCGGTATGGTAATCACCCTGACCAAAATCATCTTCTATTAGAAATATCTTATCTTGTCATAAAAAATGTGTAGTTCCTTGAAATTTCAGGTGACAAGATGTGCTTATAATGTTATTAAAAACATTATGGGTGTCCAAGGATGAAAAGTGTGCTTAAAAATGTTAGAAATATCTTATGTTGTCTATGAACTAATATGTAAGGGGTTCATGTTTACTATATTATCATAATGTGACATGACTATGGTTTGCACGAGTTATATGGGTGAATAAAAGTATGAAGAAGAAATAGCAATTGCAATCTTACCCTCTCAAGCGAGAAGTCTGCTTCATGGTCTAAAAGGTCATGTTGATCATCTCTTTGAGCACACTTGTTCATGGATGCCACAAAGGACATGTCTAATTTGTCACAGTGGGTCACTCGCAATTCCGTCAAGAGTGGCCAGTTCAAAGTAAGCAAGTTAGAGCATAAGCTCTTGAGTTGTGGCATATCATGGAACACTAGAGAAGTCAATTGTGAGAAAAGAAATTGAACAGTAGTAGAGTGTGAAGTGTCATCTCCACTCGTGACTATTTCCTTGAGCCCACATGACTCCACTTGAAGTTTTTTAAGTTGGGTTACACTTGTAGCTAGCCAATGCGGAAACAGATTTTCAAGGCTCTTACAATTATCAATCTTTACTTCTTGTAAATGTTCAAAAGTAAGAGTATCTTTAGGATCGTCAATCCATATTTTGCTTAAATCGTCCATGTGGGATAGGACCACCAACTCAAGCTGAGGAAATTGTACCTACCATATTGAAAAAATGATACAATAAATTTGATTTCATTGAGTAATGACCTCGAAGAAAGAATTTCCAAAATTCCATTCCTTTCACAAATCATAACATTCTAGAACTTGTTGGTGACACAATCAAGGAGGGGTTGCTTGATGCTTTCATTTCAATCGACTAATAACTAAGGCCGAGTATATTGCATTGGAACAAGCCCGAAATGTAATGCGACAAAATAAATTACCTTGCGGTCCATACCACTTGTTCATACTCTTGCATAAAGATAGGAAAACATTTTGCATTGGGTTACTACCCGAAGAACACAATGACGACCTCAAATACCACATGAATACTTCTGCAATTTCCTAAAAATTTCACGACATGAAATTTAAGGCAAGTTTCTTGCACAAACAAGGATTCCTAAGCAAATGCAATTAGTTTTCATGAACAAATCAAACATGTTATGCCCAAATAGATTGTGATACAAAAAAATGAAACGATTGTATGGACTGCTTGAATTATTCACTTGGTAGTCTGTATGGAATTTTCATTTCATAATGATATAACTAATATTACGACATGCTACAATCTCAATTACCAAATGCATATTTGCATAGTTCTCTAAGTCCACAAACCACGGAAAAAGACAAGTTTGTCAGACAAATATCGAATGGTCCACTAGGATATCCGCCTTAGCCAAATGATCCCTATGAGCACATTATGTTTCTTTGCAGAAAATCAACAATGTTGTGAGCTCTTATGTCTTGTCCACTGAGAAGCGAGTATTGACATTTTTTATTTGGTTTCAACAAAATTAACGCAATTATGACTTATCACTACCAAAAAAACGGGCTGACTATTTCCATACTTCCCTAAATCTATTAATATTCTAGATTGAGGATTATGATGAGTTTTTGAAATATTTTAAAAAATGTGAGGGATACCTTTTATTTGGCAAATTGTAACTTGTCACTACCAAAAAATCAGGTAACTAGTTTCAAATTTCTTTTTCTATTAGTATTCTAAAATGAGTATTATGATGGCCTTTTGAAGTATTCTAACAATGTAAGTAAATGCATAACTAGTAGTAACTTTTATCGTTAAAGACTTAAAAAAAGTGTGGATGCAGGTTATGATGAAATGTTTTATTCACACATAACAATAAACAAATAAATAATATTTAAAATTTATTAAAATTAGAAATAACTCAACAATTTCCTCCATCAAAAAAGAAAGAAATAGCTAAGGGGCCACGCTTTTTCCACTACTCTTTTGCTTAGACACTCCATATTAGAGTGTTTTGATTGTATCGTCCCTCATGTGGCCCACCTTTTGGCATTATTCTCTTTCTTCTTTATTTCTTTTTCTTTTCTTTTTCTTTCCTCATGGATCTCAATTTTCTTCTTCTTATCTTTCCCTCGCTATTTCCTCTTTTTCCATTTTTTGCTTCAAACAAGCCTTCTCAGCATGTGTAGACTCTAGAAGGAGGATTGATGGAAGAGAGATTAAGTCAAAAGTCCCAAAACTTTGATTAAAAGACCAAGCACTGAGTAGTGAATGTGTAGAACTCAATATGGCAATCGCACTCATAGAACCAAAAGGAAAAGGAACACCTCACGACATTTATCATTTACTAGCTCCTATAAACAGATAATTGACGAATCTCGTTGAAGCAACTTGCAAACAATGGGTTTAATGACCACGAGGGAGATCAGAGTTGCAAGACACCGATACACGTCATCGAACAAGACGAGGACGTCTATGATTCATTCACGAGTCGTCCCCTTACCAAATCCTGGCACTGGGACTCCACCCTCATCCTCTGCAAGTGGCTCTCTATCGAAGCTCACTTCCGCCCTTTCCCTCTCACTGGTAAGAACGTCATTGAGCTCGGCTGGGCTCCTAGGCTCATTGCGGCTCGGCTTGAGGCCAACTATGTCATCCTCATTGATGTCGCACTAATCCTCCTAGGTTGAGGAGAAACGTGGAAGCAAACGGCTAAGGGGAATGAGTGGAGGTGAGGGGGTGGTGTGGGGATCAGAGGAGTTAGCTAGGGGTATCGGGGAGAGTTGGACGTCATGTTGATGACCACATGTTCTTAGACGCAGAGGAGGGGATGGGGTTAGGAAGAGGCTGTGGGATTGTACAGAGAGTGTCCCTCTCTATTTCCAAATTGCTTAAATGTAGCTGATAATGAAGTTGCGAATGGTGAAGAGCAGACAATAATGCCAACAAGTTCCGTTGACATTTTCTGTCATATTTTGCTCTTCCTTTTGAGCTTTTGTTAGGGACTGATATGAAGCATTTGAATGTTTTTTGAGAAAAAAATGGATAGAATGAGACACCAAAGGCATGTTTGAAGCAAGCAAAAAAAAAGAAAAAGGAAAAAAAAAAAGGAATAGAGAGAAACGGAATTGACAAGAGAAGACAAAAGGCATGGAAAGATAAGAAGGGGGAGGAAAGTCGGACCCGTGAAAAAAGAGAGGTAAAACAAAAATAGAAGCAAATAACGCTAAAAGATAGGCCATATAAGGGACAATACGGTCAAAATATTATGATCGAAAGTGTATAAGCTAAATGAGGAGTGGAAAAATCACGACCTTGAATAAAACTTGTAAAGTATTTGTAATAAAAAAGGAGTAACGGAAAAAAAAAAAATCTAACCTAAATAGTTGGTATGTGTTTGTTGCCTTTTTAAGATATGATGGAAATCAAAACAAATTTGGTAAAGATATTAGCTTGTGTTCACTAAATTCAATGAAAATAAATTTGAAAATTGACTTTTATTCTTCAAAAGATTAGATGGTGCCGTGTACATGTATTTCCTTATTATTCTACTTTGACGAAAACCTCTCCTAAATTCAATTTATAATCAATAGTACGGTGAGCATTGACTTTTAATTGGTTTATTTGACATTAAATGCTAGCAACGCCTTCTCCCTCTAATTTTTGGAAAGTTACCATGATGACTTCTTGGAAAATTCCCTCAATTTGAATATCAAAAGACAAAACGTTGCTTGCAATTAATTTATAAGGTAACAATTTTTTGATTTATTTGCTTCAAGTTGATGCGATTGGTTTTCATTTTACCTTATTCAAGAAAACTAATTCTTGATTTGTGATTTCGGTGATCGGGAAGATTTCAGTTTAATCGATTTGTAAATGGGTTTATAGTTATTAAGTTTTATTGGGTATTGTTGACACTTAACTACAATATCTTTTAGCCTATAATGGGTAACCAATTTTTTAATCCTTGATTGATACCGTGTGTCTAGGATTCGAAGGTAAAAATAAATGAAAGAAAAAAAAAAAAAGCGGACATTGCACTGCACTAGCACTAAAATTGTTTCATGCAAAGGACCAGCGTTCCATTGGTACTTCCATTTGACAAGATAACTAATCTAAAAATCAAAAGCAATGGATTAAGAATAAAAGACTGACCTGTGGGGTGAAAAGTGAAGGACTATGGTGGTCAATCTCCAACAAGGATTGTCCGATCAAACTACTCATCTTGGGACAATGGGCAATGGTCAACTCTCTTAATTTTGGACATTCCGATATTTGATTCTTCCCTGAAAGGAAGCTAGTCAAATTGGGCAAGCATTCTAGCTTCATCCAATTGAGATTTGGGAATGTAATCTTCTCCAGTGTGCTTTGCTGCCCTTCTTCCTCTTCAATCACTCCTTCCATCCGATCACACTCCTTTATTTCCACACGACTTAGATTGGCAAGACATTGAGCCATCGATGGATTGAAAACATGTCTCAAGTTGCTGCAATTATAAAGGGTTATATAACGTACAAAATTGTAGGGCAGCGATCCTTGAAGATCTTTGTTCCATAGTCGCCTCAACTTTGGTAGATTCACCAAGTCCAAAGCCATGGAGGAAGGTATCATCCGAGTGCTTCCCAAACCCACCAGCCCTTCAAGATCGAATATTTCTTCTAGAGACTCGCAATGGCAAATTTGCAACGTTGTCATATTGACTAAAAGAAGTATCAATTTGGATGGAATAGCATTAATAAATAATGGACATTTATCCACCATCAATGATTTTAATTGCCAAGATAACTTGATGGGATTAAGTTCGCCGTGCCATTTTCCAATCAACGTGGGGAACTCAGATAGTTGTATAAACTCCATGCTAGCAACCATTTCCTATTAAAAAAAAGCATCATTAATGTAAACTTCTAGTTAGCAAATAAAAATTACTTTATTGTTGAATTGCATAGAATTTGGTAATCGATGCATACCATTTCTTCAAACATATTTTGGATGGTGACGTTGAGGTTTTCCTTCCAAAACCACGCTTCTGTTGATACTTGTACTCTATCCAACTTTAGCGCCTCTATTGGTCCCCTGGAAAAGAACTTCATGTTGGGACATCCACTCACTATGACATCTTCCAAGAGAGGGAACATTAAAGTGTATTTAATTAAGCTAAAACATCTCAACCTTGTCAACCTATCAAGCTTAATATACTTCAATTGATTGAAAGCCACCATAAGCCCCTCTTCACCTTCCTCGTCGGAAATGACTTCTGTCAACATTCTACATTTACTTATCCTCAATTCTGTGAGTTCCACCAAATTTCTAGCTATTGTCAGAGTGAATATATTGGACAACCCATCACAAAATGACATATCTAGAGTCTTGAGGTGTTGAAAAAATCTTGAAAAAGGTAATATTATGTAAGGAGATAATCCGTCGCAATTTGACATTTCTAGGGTCTTCAAATGTTGAAATGAAAAGGGTAATATTACTCCAAGCTCATGACTTGGACCTGCTATGGCTTCTATATCGATATTGATGTTCAGCTCTTCTTGGTAAGATTTGCACACAACAAGTTTTTCCAAGTTGGCTAAGCTCTGGACAAAACAACATGTGGATATTGCAAATTTCTTTGAGAAATGACAAAGCTCGAGAACTCTAAGCTTGTTGAAGAATTCTCCATCATGAAAATGCCCATGACATATCTCCATTCGTCCAGATAAATCCAATTTTAACTCTTGGAGATTTGGGAATGTGCCCTGAGAAATTAGTCAAATTATGATCTAAAACTATCTTAATTAAAAGAGTATTCGTGTATTATGATATATGCCCTACATATCATGCACAATAACTGCTTCTTAAGATATTGAGTCTCATGTGAGTTAATGGAAGGACGTGCAGGTTCATGGAATAGACACTATCACCAATCTTTTATATTTGACTTTATACCTATATTTGAACTCAAGTAAATCCCTATATTCTCATTTCTGTAGATACATACCTTGTGAAAATAACTTCTCCATCAATTATAATCATAATTGCACAAATTTCAGAAATTAATGTCAACAAAAACATCACATCTTTATGTTTTTAGCATAAAATCAACCATCTTTACATAGTCCAATTTAGATAACACATTTACAACTCCGTAATATCACACCCCATGTCATGTATTTTAAATCTTCATGACAGTTAAGAGGGAACAGAACCATCGGAATTAAATTAAACTTTTTTTTTAAATTAACTGTTATGCATTACATCAGACATTGACAAAAATTTTCATTCAATATTTGAAAAACATATGATGTTTCCATGTTGTAATAGTTCTATTGATTCAAGGAGAGTCATGTAGCTTAAATCTTAATGTGTATAGCTACTTGTATGAGATGCTTGGTTGCGACCTTAATCATCACTTTCAATATTCACCATTGAAGCAAAAGATATAATCTTGGGTCATACCTTTTCTATCAAGAATAAGGGTTGTTTACGAAGAGGCATCTCATTCTCAGGTTGCGAAGCAAGTATCTCCACTTTGTTACAGCCCCGCACCTCCAAGTTCTTCAATGCTGGCCAACATAAAGCATGTATTCTGGTGTAGATGCACTTCAATTCTATTAGATCCTCAAGCTTGAGGGAGGTTAACCTTGGGAACACAACTTTGGGAATTGGTCCTTCCTTCTCGATTAGTTCCACAATGCCACAATTTTCGATCTTCAACTCCTCAAGTTGGGTTAGATGTATTGCTACTGAGGCTGGAAATAGAGAGGTGAGACTCTTGCATCCAAAAAGGGTAACAAAACGGAGACATTGGAATTTGACTTGACTATGGAGTTCCTTATCCCATACACACTTTAGCTTTGGTAATTCATATAACTCTAGCCTTTTTAACGGCAAATCAGCAATAGGATGCCCATCTAGAGGATTCAGTGGCTGAAGTTTGAAAACAACTTCAAGCGAATCACATGATGCTACCTCCAAACTTTCCAAGCTCCTGAGCCATTCAAGAATGTAAGAAGGAATAATGTTCAATAGCTTCTTGCATCCGCTCACCTCAAGCAATTTTAGTTTATGGAAAGAATCTGCAGCAACTTGATCGTCCCATATTATCTCAATGTTATCCATGCCACTGATGTATAATGTCTCCAAGTAAGGAAACGCAACCTGTGATATTTGCTCACGAAATTAGTGATTCTGTTAGATTAAAAGTTCATGAAGTTCCATTACATATAGACGAGCTTGCTTGAGGAAGAGTGTTAGCATTAGAAAGAAAATGATGGAGAGATTGAGATGGAAAATGCGACTAATAATTCATCAAAAGGTGCAGTACAGAAATAGCTGCTCAAACTATCCTTGAAATCTAATCATGAGTTTCTTAATTGTCGTAAAGAAAAATTACAATATGCAAGGAAACACGTGGAAGAAGTGGTGGTCCTAACAATCTTGGTCTATTGATTGCGGTCGTCTTATAAGAGGAACGCATCCTCATCTTGTAAAGGTCATATGAAAGATTTGACAAACTGCGCAAGTATCCCCATTTTTTTAAGGATTCAAAAGGCAATATAAAATATTTGAAAACAAAAAGGACAATATTCCTTATTCGTGGTGGGCCTTAATTTTGGCATGGTTGGTTGTGCTGTTTCTCCATGATAACTATGCTACTTCAATAAAGTAACGGCGGTTGATTTGTCCATATTAGCAATTTTCCTTTTTTCATTTTACTAAAGGTAGTATCATGTTTCATTTTGGACAAGTCTAGCTTCAAAATTAGTGTATTAATCCCCATACTGTCTTCGTTTGCCCGTTAGGTTTCTATTGATTTTACTAATTCGCTAAAATTAAACATGTGCGATGCAAATAATATTACTATTTATAATCTTTAATATCTCTAAAATGTAAGTGAAATATATCAAGGACATCATCACTTCTGGTTGAAGTCAATATCAATTATTTTTATTCAATATTATATCACTCTAAAGCAACTAAAAAGTTAGGCTAAAACAAAACAATGAAAAACGGGATAATGAACAAATCTTCCTTATATCATTTTACTCTTGAAAGAACTCAATATTGTAGTTCATATAAATAATTAAGCCCAACTGTCGAAAATGGTCCTAAATATCTCATTAAAGAAGATTAAAGTCATCGTATCAATCCTAGTGAAGGGCCCATTTAGTTAAGTCAAAGTAAATCCCCCTGTAAACTTCTCTCATTTTCCATTAAAACGTCCTTCCACCGTCCACTTACATGAGTCGACTAAAATAGTTACACCACAAAAACTTAATGAACGTCTGACGAAATCGAAAATCGTTATTATGTTTTCCAGATTATCAACGGATCGCTCGGTTTCATTATTGATAGCTCGATTGATTCGATGATACGGGCAAAGGCATTACCTCAAATGAGGGGTTCTTTCCACAAGTTAAAGTTCATAGATCGATTGAATTTGATGGATCATCATCTAGAACTCACGCAAAGCTCTACCACCACCATCAATTCTATGTGGTGGCTGATGAACAGTTTAAAAATTTCAAATCAATGTTTCAAGCCATCTAGCACCTCTCTTTCCCCTATGTGGACCACCACATCAAGAAGAAAGACCTAACCCTGACATGGCATGAAAAACATCCATGCATTGCCATATAGCAAGAGCTTTGTATAGGAAAAAACCAAATGCAACGCAAAGCCTTGCCGGGGCCCACCGCCCATTCTACCTTTACACCAATGGCCTCCTGCCACATCATAGAAACCTCCCCCTTTCAAAAGAGTACCTCAAGGAGCGCCCCCCTCCGTGAGTGACAATCCCACAAAGCGGAGTAATCAGCACTAGTCGATTAGTGCCGTCAAAGCACACTAGGGCCCGCACGACGCAAAGGCTAAGATTGCATCTATGGCTCGCGAGCTACCCAGGATCACGTAGGCTCACAGAGCAGCAAAACAGTAGCCCAAGGGTCGCCTTAAATTCATTAACGTTGACGTGTCAACCACCCCCCGCCAACTAGGTCGACAAATCGGAGCCCAACACAGTGTCCATAGTCAACCCCCCAGCCAGCATCCATAAAAATGGTCGAGCGATGAGCAAAAACTACATTGCGTAGTTTGGCATTTGAGATAGAATCGGGGCTTTGGGGGTATGGTTAATCTGGAAGCAAGAGCTCCCTTGCATCGGAAAAAAAATTTGTAAAAAAGAGATCAAGTAATTGTCAATGAATTGAGTGTAATTATACATGCCCATGAGAACTATTAAAATTTTATATATAAAAAATATAAAAAATGAAAGGGCTGACAATTTGTAATACAAATTGACATATTCATAAATGATTATCTGACAAATTCAAAAATGACATAACTTAATACGAACATAATATAAGTAAGTTTTGTAACAAAATCAACAAAAATATGGTGTTGTCCAATGAACATGAATTGCCAGGCAGCCGACTTTTTATTTTTATTTTGATAGAAAGTACTTATTTAGTTACGTTTGGAAGAAAGATGCTAATGTGGAAGCTTTAGAATGCTCAAAATACTTCTCTCAATAACCTATACACCTACCCAACAAGCAAAAGCTAGTAGACTACATGATTCCTCTTTCTTTAATTACTAGGTAATTAGCAGCATTCTCGTGCGTTGAACGGTAATGGAATTTTTTATTTTTGTAAAATCAGAATATGTCTTAATACAGTAATTAACTAAATTGTATCTCAGTTCTTATGAATCTCCCTTTTTTTAAAGAAAAAAGTATAAATTCTTAACTTGTATTATGTAAAACATAGGGATTTGATAACATTTAAAAGTTCTTAATTGTCAGCGTTATATGATATAGTGTGATTTTTTATATAAATTATAACATTATTGTAATAAGAGAGAAAATTACGAAACTCATCAAAAGAAACATAGGAAGAGTTACATTGCTAATTTGCAATGCTAAAACTCATTAAAACCAATGGTCTCCAACAAGGCAACCATCTATGAGAATGAGGACTTTGCGTTGGAAGCAAGATGAGTGGAAAGTACAATGAGAGTTTCAATTCCAAGGAGAACAATCTTCTTGCAAATTAAAAGTTTAAGTGATGCTCATTATGGATATTAATGAAGAATACTCTGTCTTAAATATTTATATAAATTTTCAAGTGAGGTGCCGGCGATGAAGTGGAAACAATAGCACATTTAGAAAATTAACCATGTGTCTGCCACATCGATAGTTTGCCGGAAAAGTTCGTATTTTTTGTCAAAGGACATCATCACTTCCGGTTAAAGTCAATATCATTCATTTTTATTCGAAATTATATCTCTAGAACAATTAAAAAGTCAGGCTAAAACAAAACAATGAAAAGCAGAATTGTTTGGGTCAAAATGAACAAATCTTCCTTATATCATTTTACACTCGAAAGAACTCAATATTGTAGTTCATACCAATAATTAAGTCCAACTGTTGAAAATAATCCTAAATATCTCATTAAAGAAGATTAAAGTCATCATATTAGTCCTATTAAAGGGCCCATTTAGTTAAGTCAAAGTGGATCCGCCTGTAAACTTTTCTACTTCATTTTCCATTGAAACGTCCATCCACCATCTAGTCAAGAAGTTAGATGAGTTGACTAAAATAGTTACATCAAGAAAACTTAACGAACATCTGAGGAAATTAAAAATCGTTATTATGCTTTCCAAGTTATCAATGGATCACTCGCTTTCATTATTAATAGCTCAATCGGCTCAATGATACGGGCGAAACCATTACCTCGAACGAGGGGTACTTTGCACGAATCAAAGTTCATAGATCGATCGAATTTGATGGATCATCATATAGAACTCACACAAAGCTCTATCACCACCGTCAATTTTATGTGGTGGCGGATGAACAGTTTAACCTAAGTTTCAAACTAATGTTTTGAGCCATCTAGCACCTCTCTTTCCCCTCTATGGACCACCACATCAAGAAGAAAGACCTAACCCCAACATGGCATGAAAAATATCCTTACAGTCCCACGCAGCAAGACTTTCTATAAGAAAAAACCAAATGCAACACAAAGCCTTGCCAAGGGCCCACTGCCCATTCTCCCTTGCCACCAATGGTCTCCCACCACGTCATAAAAAGCCCCTACTTTCAAAACAATACCTCAAAGAGTTCCCCAACCCCTCCCCCCACCCGCGGCCTTTACGTGAGCGACAATCCCGTGCACCAAAGCACTCGCAACTAGTCAATTAGCGTCGTCAAGCGCGCTAGGGCCCGCGTGGCGCAACTGCTGAGATTGCGTCTATGGCTCACTAGTTACCCAGTGCCCGGTGCCCGGTGCCTGCGATTCAACTGCGGCGCGCGGCTCACACACATGGCTGACCAGATGGGCACGATCACGTAGGCTCGCGGAGCGGCCGAACGTTATCCCAGGTTGCCTTAAATTCACATATGTCAAACTTATGTGATCTTTTCTCTCCTCATGTTTTTTCTTTCTTTCTTTTTTCTTTTATTACTGTTCCTTCCACGCGTGAATTGCGTGCATTTATGATTGGAACTTCTCCTTCTTCTTTTTTTGGTTCTTTTCATATGTTCGCTTAATGCGATTTTGCTTACTTCCTAGTTGTCTACTTCTTAAAAAGGTCTATGTTGTAATAAAACTGTCCAATATTTACAATTTCTTTTTAGCTCACTTTGATGATATATTGATTTTTGAAAGGACTCCAAAAGTGTTGACTTTAAAAGAGGATACTGAAAATGTGCATAATCTATCTTGTGACTTAACAAACATTTCTGTCATATTGAGAATATGGTAGCATGTTCTTTTTTCATCACTTGAGTAATGCTATTTGTGTTTACCTTGAAAATTATACATCTATTGAGTTAAAAGTTTGTACATGCCCATGAGAATTATTAGAATTTTATATATAAAAAATCTAAGAATTGAAAGGACTGACAATTTGTGATATGAATAAACATATTTGTAAATGATTATTTAACAAATTTGAAAAATGAAATAAATTGATATGAACTTATACTTAAATTTGTAGCAAATTTAACAAAAATATAGTGTTGTCCGATGAACATAAATTGCCAGCTAGTCGATTTTTTATTTTTATTTTGATAGAAAGTACTTATATTTAGTTACGTTTGGAAGAAAAGATCTAACGTGGAAGCTTCGGAATGCTTAAAATACTTCCTTCAATAACCTGCACGCCTACCGATCAAGCAGAAGCTGAGAGACTTCTTTGCATGATTCCTCTTTCTTCATTACTAGGTAATTAGCAGCTTTCTCATGCATTTGTATGGGTGTGGAATCTTTCATTCATTCATGTAAAATTAGAATATGTTTTTGATACAAGTAATTAATTAAATTGCAAATTAAAAGTTTAAGTGATGGTTATTAAGGATATTAATGAATAGTACTCCGTATCAAATATTAATATCGACTTTCCAGTGAGTTGCTTATTCGGTGATGAAGTGGAAACGATAGCACTTTCAGAAAATTAGCCATGTGTCAGCCACATCAATAGTTCATTAGAAAATTTTGGACCTTTTGTCGAAGTGCATAAATTTTTAAAGAAATGAAAATCTATTGCCTTAGGTGATTAAATCAAAGTTCAATGACTATATTACAAAACGATTTACTATATATTTACCCCCTATTTTTGTGAATTAAAGAATGAGCTCATTGAAGATTAATTATCCAACTTCTGCTTATATAGTGACTCTACTTTAAATTCTTCATTTCAATTTAAAATCATAATTAGAATAGTGGCTCTACTTTGACTTATCCAGATTTATGGTGCCGTGATTATGTGGAAGGCAATTAATTGTAACCAAAGGGGGCTTTGACGATTAGGCTTTGTCTCCAGTTGTTAATTTTAATTATTTAGCTGGCTGGCATGCATATATTTTTTTTCTAATTTCTGAATAATTTGATGTGATTGATCCACTCTTGTTGGTATGAATTGAAACTTGCCAATTATTTGGAGTGGCATGGGGCAACTTGAAAAGCACAACATGTAAAATCCTAAAGTGCCATAACACTTAAATTGATGCCAAGCATTTTACTCCCTCATATTTTTTGTTCTACTTATGATTTTGACATAGCATTAATCACATACCTCTTGATGGAAGAGGACGGTAGAGTGCAATTTGACGCTGTCCTCACTATGAGCTTTTGGTGTACCTGTCATCAATTTTTCATTAGATGAAAAGAATGTCATCTTTTGCATTGTAGGGATGAATTAGTCTAAGAAGATCTTCAATGACGAAACCAAAAAAATCAATCTTACACTTTCTGTGAGAGAAGCACGTCAAACTTGTCAATGTTGTCAACTCTAATTTAGTTAACATTGGGAATACTAGAGTTTCTAATGTTTCTACTCTCAACTCTTCTTCTTCCATAATGATCGCCTCCATGTTCTTGCAACTCCATACATCTAGTTCTCTCAATTGTGCAAGAGACTGAACCATGGATGGGAAAAACATAAACCCAAGGTTGTTACAACGATACACATTTAATTTCTTCAAATTATGGAATCTCACAATTCCGCAAGGATTCTTGTTCCATATGCATCTCAAGCTTGATAATCCATCTATATGGATAGTGTTTAGCTCAGAGAGAATCTCTATATTTGCACCAGCGTCGTCAAGGTCAAAAATTTCTTGCACCGAAATGCAAGCTTCTACCGTTAAAGTTTGTAACTTGTGTAGCTTTATCAATGACCTGGAGTTGATGACTTTTGAGAGAGATTTGCATGAAGACACCTTAAGAAATTGGAGATTGCTTAGCCCTAATGGAGATTCATCGGTCCATAAGTCTTCTAGATTGGGAAGACCAGCCATTGTCAAGGACTCCAAGGATGGGATTGAAACCTAACAGATAAGCCCATCAACAATAGCATTTACAATTAAAAAGAGCAACCAAGAAACTTGCACTCTATAGCAAGTTATTACAAATGGTGGCAAAAGGAAATTTACAAATTTAGGATAATTTTTGCATTTACATGTATCTATGATAGGGAAGTTGATTTGCAATTCAGAAAGGTATTAGAAGACAACTAATAAACTTCATTTTTTATTTACAATATACTCATGGATGTTATCATGATTATATTTTGTTTGCAATTTACTAACAATAAGAGAAATTATGGTCATAAAGAAATAGCAGTCATTTATTTTGCTGATGACTACAAAAATTAGTGATCCATATGGCAAAAGAAAGTACATTCAAGGTAAATTACTTCCTAGAAGATAAACTACTCCCTCTTAGGTTTTCACCAAAAAAAAAAAAAAAAACTACTCCCTCTTAGGTTATCTTACTATTGTGATGATATGCCTCATTTTAGTGAATGATTGCTAAAAAGTACTGTACTAATGGAGATTACAACAATAGAAAAAAAAAGTAAAGAAGTTATAGAATGACTGTGATTACGAAAGATATAGGCAAGTTACTTATAGAGGAAAATATTTTATTCCAATAATTGATCAACAAGGCGAGATTGCAATCGTGAGAAGTAAATTATTATGCTATATGACCTTAACTACTACTAAGGAAACTTAACACTCGCAAAAAAGATGAAACTTAGCAGTTTCTTGCTACTTCACAAGGGAGGATTACTGTTGTGAAAGTTTTGTTACTGTAGGGAACTTAGCAGTTTCTTTATTACATAATTATAATAGAGCAATCATGTCTAATCAACTAAAAGGCTCTAAGCAATTTTTGTTGTACAAAACGGCCATACGTTTTCCTTAATTGGACCACTGCTGGTCATTAATTACTTACTTCTCTTACTAACAATGACCAATTTAATCAATTATACATAAATGGCCTCAATTTCAATTAAATGCCATTAGTTGTTGTTGTGATGATTTAAATTATCAACTTCATGGTCATAAATTCTTGATTACATAATGCTTTAGAACATTTTCTAAGTCAGATTTCTAGGTGATAAAGGTTTATTATACCAAATCATTTAATTAATTTTCTTGTAAATGTTACGGTCTATTATGAATCTTGATTGCTATTTCAGCTGCTCAAGCCTCGACTACATCTTGGAGTAATGCTTTAAACCAAGCATTCGCTTGAAAATCGTTTCGTTTTAATCTTTCACCAATTAAGACCATGATTTTGACCATAATGAAGGAACAAAGCACATGAAGTAGTTTGGAAATGATCACAAAAACTCAATTATGAGAACTAATGGACAAAATTAAGCCTAAATTTTGAGTAAACAAAGCGGGAAAATGACAATGATTTTTCACCACTTAACATAGAAGTCTTGAGTCATATTTCAGTTAATTATGATAATCAAAGTTCCACTCTATCAGGTACCAAATCTATGTACATTCCCATGATTTAGGTCAAAATTATACTTAACTTCATGAAAAATAAAATGCTATTGTTTCTATCGGTGAAGTTCATCAATAACACTAACATTAGAACTTGATTTGCATGTATTTCAAATTGCCTATACGACAATCTTAGAACTCCTCTCTCAACAAGCCACTCATTATTAATTGCTTTCTCCTCCTCTCTTTCTGCATTATTTCATTATTTAATTTTAACACTCTTACATATTTCCTCATTCTTATACGATGCTAATTTACATCAATTTAACATTCATTTACCTACAAAAGAACATAAAAATTACGGGGAAATTACCAAACCCACTTATGAACTTTGAGGGGGACACACCTTTACTCCTAAAATTTTAATTATTACATGAGTTTGTCCAACTTTGATTTTATTGTGGATCTCAACCCTTTTGTGCATTTTACCATTTGCATGTTACATGTGATTTTGAACGATAAAGTTGCAATTCTTTCGTATCTGTTTTATTTAAATGATCCTTTGGCCTCCGAGTGCACTAAAATGAGTTTCAAATATCCAAAATAAATAAAGAAAAATGAGGAAAAAAGCACAATGATTTTAACAGAGATCAAGACAAAAATTACTAATAACATGTTTCACTTCATTAAAAGAGCTAAACATCTACTAGGCTTTCAAATATTTCCCAAGCGTATAAAACATTCATAGGAAAGGAATTTTTGTACTTGATTATGCATATAGCCTCTCCAGTCAGTTACTTTAAAGGACCATCAGACGACAACATCACATAGCTATGCACAATACACGGTAATTTATATAACCAAGTTTTCATTGTACAGCTTTAAATCTTCATGGGGGATTTCATGTAGTTTTTCCCAAAAGTTGCTCGCTAATGCCTATGACTACGAGATACTAGTACAAGTTGAAGATTTATGTTTGTCATCCCAAAAGTGCTTACAAATATATTTATATCTTTTACACAATTTTGTATGCTTGCAAGCATGAACATGCACGAAATTGTGTACTTTTATAGTAATAGGATATGCAATAACAAAGTGCTTATTGAAAAACACGATATGGAAAAGACACGCATCATTAGATTTGCATCGTTGCTACTATTTGAAAATTCATTCCCATTGGCCTTTTTCTTTTCTTATTGATTTTTACCTAAGTCAGCTAGATATTATATCTTATAGATAATAACAAAGTTAGGTAACTAAATTCATTATTATGGAATTATTCTAATGACAAAATTCCCTTCAATGTTGCTCTACAAAACCCTATTATATAGGTATACTTGCAGCATGTAAGTTGAAAATAACTCAAATCCTATCACAAACTAAATTTACATGGATTTAATTTTATTAGTTTGGCTTTTGCACATTGAAGAGAAACAGAAGATTGCTTTATCTAATTGCAGAGAAGGCATGACTGGATAAGGTAATTAGGAAGAAACTGAACTGAAAAAAAAAATAAAGATTAAAATCTAAGTTACATCTAAATAGCAAATGAGCAAAAGATTAATAAATAATATATTCCTTTGACAAAAAATTACCTGTTGTCCATTGAAAAATGCAAGTTGAGTGCCAACTTGGTCTTTTGATGTACTACTTGAAGGAGCCGTCCTGGCAATGAAAAGGTTCTTGACAATTGGCAAGTAACGCAATTTCAATACATGCAAATTATGCAACTCAACTTTGCCACAATCATCAACTTCTACAATCTCCCGCATTAAGGGGCACTTGATAGCTCGGATCTCTTCAAGTCGTGGAAGTTCTCTCAATAAAGAAAGAGGAAACAAAACTTCCATCTTGTTGCAACTTTCAACTCGTACTACTTTTAATGCACTAAAGGACTTAGAGGAGATATGGTTGTTGCATATCTTCTCCAAGTTAATGAGATTCTTGATAAATAATGACTCCAACGTCTTAAAATTTGCATGGGATGGTGATTGGAGGATGTAATGGATGGAGGGACTATTATCAACATGTAGATGCTTTAATTTTGGAAAGCCTTCTTGGGATAAGATGCAAATACTTTGCTCAGTTCCGTCTGATCCATCTAAAAATAATTCATCTATTTTGCCTAATAAAGTTTGTATGCATCCTTTCTGAAGAATATCACTTCTTGGATCCAACTGAAGCTGCAATGTGCTTGATCCTTTGTGAATTGGCCAGCCCTGCACATCACCTATCTGGATTTTGTACTTGGTTAATTTGTTGACATTTAGATCCTTTGGGAGCGCACTCGGATTGAAAATGGACACATGCAAAGTGAAGAGATGCTTCAAGTTATTCAACTCAATAAGCCTAGCATTAGTTGGTGGAGTTTGCTCCACAGCATTCCATCGATCAAAGCTATTCTCCATATACAACTCCTCCAATTTCATCAAGCTTCCAAGCACACCCGGTTCAATTATCGTAAGTCGTGAGCAATGGTTCAATTCTAACAACCTCAACTCTACCAATTGTCCAATTTCTCTTGGCAATTGTTGAATTTTGGAGTTCACAAAGCTAAGAATATGCAGCCCTTTTAGCTCACCAATTATAGCTACATCCTCTAACAAGCAGCCATCAAGACACAGAGTGTGTAAGTCCTTCAAGAACTTAAATGGTGAAGGTGAATGAGTGAGACGTACTTGAGAAAGATGTAAGACCCTGAGTTTTCTCATGGAGTTGAAATATGAATTTGGGATCTTAAGAGATTCATTGTTTGCAAACAACAAAAAGATCCGTAGTTCGGGACAATCTAACTCTTCAAGAAGCTCCTTCATGTCAACGTAGGGAAAGCATACCGCTGTGCAATTTTTGAGCTTGTCCTTTGGCGGCTCTGTCGACGACTTATCATTATCTTTCAATACAAGAAGAGGGTCATCTCTTGAAGCAACCGATGTAACAAATTTACGAACCAAGTCATGTATCTTGAAACCACCAGCATCTTCATCGTCTAACAAAAGGGAGGATGCTTGCAGAGTTTGGATTAGTGAGCTCAACCTATTTCTAGCTTCTTTCATGCTGCTATTTTCTCCAAATAACTTCAAACCCATGCCGTACCTCACCAAATATTCAAGAGAAGGTTTAGAGACGCCATAAACAACACAGAGTCGTAACAATGACTTCGCCTCCTTGCCCTCCTCGCCTTCGAAATGATCATAACTCAATTGCAACATCTTGTTTATCTTCTCATCGATTCCTTTATTCGTAGACTTCTCAATTTGTTTCAAAGCATCCTCCCATTGAGAAAAATCAGCGTATTTGAAAATTTTCGCCATTGTGATAATTAGAAAAGGCAAACCTGCACACTTGCGGAGTGCTTCATCCACCAAGGATTTGAACGGGTCATCACGAACTTTGACTCCCACCGTCCTCTCAAACAATCTTTTTGCTTCTTCCTCCTCCAGCTCGTCAAGGCGGAAGTCCCTGTCGCAGCCCATTTCCCTTTGCAAAACATCTTGAAATCTTGACGTCAGCAACAACTTGCATCCTATGACTTTGTTGTCATGTCCGCAAGGAATGCCAACTGATTTCAAGTCAAGCCCTTTCCATAGGTTGTCCAGTACTATGAGGACCTTCTTTTTCGCCCTCATCTCATCTTCCAACCTTGTGCGCAGACGCTCTGCTCGAGGATTGACATACTCGACTTCCTTTATGTCCAGGTTTAACGCATGCGCAATCTCTCCTTGAATCCTCTTTATGTCTTGATTTTCTGACACATCAGCCTTAGCGACCCAATCAAACCACTTCTCTTTCCTTATTCTCCTTTCGGCATTGTCCAATAGGGTAGACTTGCCGACTCCACCCATCCCATGAATCCCGACGACGCTATTGTTGTTATCGACAAGAGCGGCCATGATCTCTTGCATGATCAATTCTCTGGATTTGACGATGTGGTCGTCATTAAGCTTAATCGACATCGAGGCAAAAGAAGCAGAGGCCGTCGTGGTGGCCGACTGGACGACATCTTTGTCCTCTCTCCTGGCCGGAGTCGACGCAGCAACATTTCCTGGAGCAGGACCGCTGGAGGAGATATCCTTGAATTGACTATATTCTTGAGTGAGTCGTTGAATGCCCTCGATCTTGTCCTTGGCCGTCCTGCTGAACTGATAGCGACAACTGGGTTCGGGAAGATTCCCATAGCAGCAAGTCTTGGTTGCCTTTTCGAAGTCGTCCAGCAAGTCTCGCGCCTCATTCAAGGCCTTCTCAGCATTTGCCTGCCACTGCGTGACATAACTGTAGACATTCCGACTATTGTTTCTGGCCACTTCCACGGCATTTTGGACCATCTCAGCCTCGTATGCCAGCTTCCCGACTTCTTTCTGAAGATCCTGGGCGTAGTTGTTGGAGGAGGTAACGTATCCGAATTGACGCTTGATGGGAACAACTACACACTTGAAGGCATCCCATGCAATAGAAATGACAGAATCAATTGACATTTTTTTTTTTTGGGTCGAAGAAACAAAGAGCTAGCAACAGAGAGAGAGAGAGAGAGAGAGAGAGAGAGAGAGAATATGATGAAAAGGAGAAGCAGATACTGAAGAAGAAGAGGAGGAAGAAGAATGGCTGTGCCGAGGTGAAGAAAGAGGGAAAGAGAGCAAGAACGATGAGAGATAAAGAAGGCCAAGAGATTTGAGTGCAAACAAGGATGAAGAAAGGGGAGGGAAGAGCAATCAATTTAAGCACAAATGAGCTCGGTAACTTAACCAAACATCAGTAAATTACTTGGTAGCTGAAAACTTGATAATATATTGCGCCAAGTGGAATCTGACAGAATATAAAAATTAAATAAAACTGTTCCTTGTCGTCTCAATCAAGATAAGAATAGGATGACGGACTTATGAATAATCGGGGATGATTTAATGCATTTTATAATTTCTTTAGTTCATCGGTCACTATCACCAATGCCTGAGCCTCCACCGCTAATGCACAAATCGAATATATTAAGAAAATTGTAAAAGTAACGAAAGGTAAGCCCACAATCGCAAAGACCAGCTGTCGAAGTACCAAAATGATCCGACTTAAATCCTCGCCCATGTTATAAGTACTTTATTCAGCTTTTTATCATTAATATTACAAAATGTTATTAGCAAAGAGAACAAGTGGACAAGGACACGTAACATCTAGTTTTGTCTAGAGGTAACAATACTGGATGTAAACCAATTTCTTAACTCAATTGTGATGAAGAAATTATCCAATAGATCAAACTTTAATTTAGTTTTTAAGTTTTTAATATTATAAATTTAATTTTAAATCTCTACATAAAATTATTTTATAGTCCTTCTAGTCAATTGCAATTGAAAATCTCTGACATGGCGTCCAATAATCGATGACCACCATACGTTGTTGCATGCTTAGTGATATAATGCGCACGATTCTATTCAAAACCAAATTATTTTGCTAATTTTTTTATTTTTCTTACTCATTTTCTATTATTTCTATTATCTTTTCTTTATTTTAAATGTTCTTAATCTGCTGTTCATCCCCTCCCTAGCTTTTGTTGTTTTTAGAGGACGTTGCCGCCACCGCCATCCCCAACAACTCGACCACCACCGTCAAAGATCATACAGAAGCCACCACCGTCAAGATCATATAGAAGCTGCCATCGTATTTCTCTCTCTCTCTCTCTCCCTCACTGTGTGACCGACCTCCATTAATGGAACTCGCCTCCTGGGATTGACACGTGACACCTCACTTGAGGTTGTGCGCATTACATGAGGTTGCGCAATGCAGATCTAAGGTCGCTCGAGTGTTTCCATTAATGGAGGTTGACGGTGATCGACAGATGATGATGATGATGATGAAGCACCGAATTAGCGCATTTAGTAAGGTAATGCTTTAGTTGGCGTAGCTCGTCCATGCGTGCCAAATGAGGCCGTGTCTCTCCTTCAAATTCTCTTGATCTTCACTCCCCAATTCGCCTGTGGAGCAGGACCTTGATTCCCATCCACCGCATTGTTTGAAAGATGAGTTCGTTTTGCGCTCAATGTGTTTGCGAGAATGCATCAACGAACTTGGGGGTGCAAGACTTTTGCCAAGCGGCACGCCAAGATCGAGCCAGGCGGTCTCGCCAACCGTCAGTCTCAGTTGAGGGTATCCTCTGGCTCCTCAAACAAATTCTTATAACGAGATTCGCTCCACGATTTACGTGCTTAAATGCAGTCATGGTGATGGCGGTGGCAGCTTGCGGTCAAATATCTTGCAGGGCAGCTGAAGATGACAAGGAAGAAGACAAACAGTAGCGAGAAAAAGAGAAGACAAGAAAATTTAAAAAAAAAAAAAAAAAAAATTGAAATATTTACAATACCAAGTTATTTTACTGCATGTTTTTAATTTTATATAGTACAACCAGCACTAACTTGATCTTCGCATTAACCTATTTTTTCCAAAATTAAATAAACAAAATTATTAAAAATTATCAAAAAATTTAAGATTAAAATAGTAATTTGTAAGATTAAAGAAAACTATCTCGAGTTGTTATTGGGCGGATATAAAAATAAACAAAGTGGACGTCCACAGCAATTTTTTGCTAGTTAATCTGCTTATCAATAGCTGAGATTTAATATGTGCGATCCATCGAATAGAGCCTTAAAAAAGACCTAAATCATAAGTAAGAAAGAGGAGATGGGAATGAACTGTGGAGCTTAGTAATCTACGATTCTAACCTTAGTTAAGGCCTTAACCGTCCGCCGATCTATTCCTTGAGAAGCTAAAAACCTAGTGGCAGACTCGTGTAAGAAGTCACTAGCCAATAAAATATATATATAAAGGGTGCGTTTGGGAACCACTTCCCAAAGCCCCTTGAGAGTCCAAAGCCCCTTGGGCCAAGAAAAGTGTTTGGCAAAAAATTTTGAACACCCATTCTCCAAATGCCAGCCTTAGAAGGCTGAAGCCCGCGCAGGTCCTCCGCCGCGGCTTTTTTCGCGCACGCCCACGTGGGCACTGTTCATATTTTTTTTTCCAAAATTATCCTTACGAAATTTTTGTTTTGCCGTCTTTGCCCTTGTGAGGACACTGTTCATCTTCCCCACTTGTTCTTCCCGACTGCGAGGGTCGGTGACGGCTAGAGGGACGCCGGCGTGATCGCGACAACCTAGGCGATCGTCGTCGGAGACTCGGGTGACCTCCGCGAGTCGCGGTGACTCAACAACCATGGCGAGGGTCGCCCGGCGAGTCGCAGGCCCGGATCCGGGTCCTCACGGCTCGATATGAGTCGGCGACGGCCGACGGGGTCGTGCGACCCTCGCCGAGGTCGCGCGACCAGCACGGCCCTCGCCGAGGTCCCCCGACCTCGGCGAGGGTTGCGTAGCCTCGCCGACGGCCAATCGGGGTCGCGCTACCGCCGGAGGTCGAGGCGACGCCGTAGCCGAGGCCGTGGTGGAGGTGGACGATGACGGGGTCGACGGCGCGGGCGGGGAAGGAGAGGAGGAGCTCGAGGAAGGCGAAGAAGGGAGGGTCGTCGAGGGTCCAGGGGCTATCTCGTCGGAGTACCAGCGGGCGACGGGGAGGGAGTGGGTCGGGCGAGCCAGTGGCAGTGGACCTCGAAGTCGATGCTCGGTAGGAGGGGACCAGGAGGAGCTTGACGTAGGCGGCGGCGACCGCGTGCCACAGGAGCTCGGGCGGCGGCGGGCAGCGACGGCGGCGGCGGCATGGGGGCGGTGAGGTTGGGGATCGCCGGCGAGGGTCTAGGTTGAAGAAGGAGCTGCGCATCGTGAGGCACCTGGGAAAATGACCACAAGAAGACTTTGATTTTTACCGAAATTTCATTAAAAAAGAGTCTAAACTTAGATTTTATTTTAGGTTATAAGTTATAAATTATTTTGATGTGAATTTAACTAAAATTTTAAGTACATAATGTCTGTATTTATGACCCACACTAGTCAAATTTGTTTATTTTTCTTTTGGTAATTTTTTTTATCATAAAAGTCATTTGTCCCCAAACACCATTTTGTTGCCGCATTTCACAGCGCTTTCAAATTACAATTTACCAAACACAGTTTGCATTTTGGAAAACACCTTTAACTCAAAGGTCTTTGCATTCTCCTAAAGACTTTCCCCAAAAGTCTTCCCAAACGCACCCAAAGACCGTTGTCGACAACCTTTATCGAGACAAGAATAGTGGACTTGTAAACAATTGATAGAAAAGGATGACATTCTGTATTTTATTTTATTGACCAATCATTATCACCAATAGTTTAGTCTCCGTCCCTTCCTGCCCACCCACGCTAATGGGCAAACATTGGATAAGTCTCCATCAGTTCGTCCACCGCTAAAGGACAAACATCGATTACGCTGTCATATTATTGATTTATACTGCCTAGCAGTTTTTTGATAAAGTTCCACTATTTGACTTATTAGACTCGGGTTCACAGATTTTTCTATAGGAAGCCCCCCAAATCATCAATAAAAAAAACTCAGTTTTAAGGAAAAATTGAAGTTGTCTAATTTTTTGGCAGCCATATTTGTTAGATTAAATGTCAAATAATTCACCGAATCCCGTATATTGTTTATGACTATTTGAAAAAAGGTTATGACTAATCTCTAATAAAAAAATATTTTGACTAATTAAAGTTACGAGGGATGTTCTCTTTCTAATTAAATTGATAAGGATCTTTTGCATAACAACTAACTAGTGTATGAGGAGTAAATGCATCTAAAAGAATTACAGAAAATGTATTCCTTTATATATAGGGGGCACAAACGTGGAGATCCATTTACCTAAATGCTCATAATATATCCTAAAAACCTTATAAACTGGGCTCATGATGTCAGCATGTGTCGACGGCTCTGAAACCATAAAACATCTTGGGATTCAAATGCGCAATCTCTAGTTTCAAAGTTGGAAATCCTTCACTGCCCCAACCAATAGCAACACTACTTGGTTTAAGTAACTATATCTTTTTATTGTAAAAATAAGTTTATTTTGCATCATTTGTCATTCTTTAAGAATACGACAATGTTAACAGGAAATTATCATGTTATTAATTTGCAAGAGAGATATGTTAAGCGAGTATAAAGTTTTTAGTGTAAAGAATAAGTGTATTGTGCATTTTCCACAGTTTCTCAAGAAAAGACAGTCTCTAGTTAAATGGTATGGGTTTGCTTCTTTTGGTGATTGATTGGCATATAATCAACACGGATGGGAACTCCGTTGCAATGTCTTGTATAGAGCCAATGGCATATTTGCTATATTGTAATGATAGTGACGTGCAGATGCACATAAATATATGATGAGTGACATCAATGCATGTGAATATTAGATTACTTGTTTCGTTTGTAATGGGTTAGAGAAAAGTATAGAGAGACAAAGGGCAAAATTATCTAATGCAGTAATTAGTAACATCACATGGTCTTCTCACGCTTTGGAATGATTTAATATTCACATTTCTTAAGATTTCTTCATTAATTGAGACATCGTCTAATGGATTAGTGTATTTTAAGTAAGAGTTTATTTATTTCCATCATTATCAAGCCTTTGACTGGTGGTTTAAAAATGTGGGTATCATCAATATGCAAATTGAGCCAAAAAAATGTGCATATTTGATTTTCCTATTTACAACGTAACCTTAGTTAAGACTTTAACTAAACATCAGTCAATTACGTTGGAAGCTAAATATTTGGTAGGAGACTCCAAGTCTTCCACTAGCCAAAAGGAAAAATAAAGAAAGACCGTTGTCGGTAGCCTCAATCATGACAACAATGTGGACCAATGTCTAAGTTCCCATCCCTTCCTCCCCTAATAACGGATAAAAATTGATTATGGCTAATGGACAAACATTGATTAGGTACAGGTCCTAAATCCGTTCCTTGTGTTGGTCCTTGAAATCCCATTGAAAGCATAGAAGTAGCATTACAATGAAGCTAATTACTAGATTAGAATGTCAATTATGACTGTTAGGTTAGAAGTAACTTCAATTATAAAAGTTAGTTTAGAACTTCTAAAGAAGTTAATCCTTTGCCATTCTTCATTAACATTTTAAATTAGTTTACTTTATTGAGTATTGCTACTCTTTACATGAAAAAATTAATATTAGAATCGATGGTGAGCCCCGACTAACACTCTTATGGTCTCTCATTTTGATTGTAGTTTCTCCTTTTTTAAGATGCTTGGATTTGTTTGGATTCTTTAATTTTAGCATTTATTTTTAAAAAATTGCAGTTACCAATAATTGAGTTTTAAAACTTTCTTAATACACAATTATTGGCAAGGAGAATCATATGGTTTTTCATAATTTACAAACCTAACTTTTTTTCATTTTAAAATTTTTTTTGGGAAAGCAAAAGGCAGAAAAAAATGTACTTAATACAAGTGTAAGCAAATAGTATGAGAAGTCAAAAAAGTAACGAGGGAACGTCGTGTGGAATCATTAAGAATCACTCTTACATATTCCTATTTCATGACAATCATCTTGATAAAAGTTGTCCATCCGATGCCTATTGCCACTGTGCCACGTGAATCTCATTAGAAGTGGACAATTCACAAATTACAAAGCCGCAATGATTGGAGGCTTTATAATTTGGTATGGTATCCTATACAGAACACTCACAGTTACATACAGCTCCTCTAATGAGTGCATTCTGACTTACGCAAGAACAAAAGGCAATGAAAAACGTTCCAACAATTATATCCCATGAACTTGGCGTCTTCTTCGCCAGCTTGCTTAACTGGAACACTGGGTACCGCCACAGCTTCCTCACTCCTTTTCTCAAATTCTGCGATAGTTTTTTTTAATTAAAATGTCAAATTACTGCTATATCCTTATATTTATTCTAACCATTTGAAAAGGTTATGACTGATTTATAACAAGGAAAATTCTATGACTAACAAAAGTTATGAGTGATTTTCTCTTTGCAGTAGAGTTGATAATAAAGTTTATGAGGAAGAAGTGCACGCAAAAAAATTACTATATAAAGTTAGCATTTTTTTTTTTTTGTAACCTAGGGGCACAAACGTGAACATCCATCTATCAAGAAGCCCATAAAAAATTATAGAAATAATGCTATAATTAAGCTAGTTGAACAAGAATAAGATTAACGTTTTATTTTCAAAATGGTATCTAGATTGAATAATTTTAAATCATATAGTGGCTGTGTCATTGATTTAAATATTCAATAGCTATTTTGGATAATATTCTACTTATTGACATGTTAGTCTTGGACTTAACTTGGACCCTTATTTCCTATTGACAAAGAACTACTCATTACAATAATGAGATGCCATTACCTAACCTTGTTATTTAAATGAGTCATCCTCATCCATAGTGCCAAGAAGATGACAAACCTACAGAAGAGAACAACCCGTCCCTAGATATGGCCAATCTGAATAAAACACCGAAACCAAAATCACGACCAAAACTCGCGGTAACACTCGGCAAATGTGCCAAGAAGAACGGTTTTCCATTTAAATTAAGACTCCTAGGTTGTCTTTATTTCAATCCAACATTGACAAAAATAAACGAGACAAAACCAGCAAATGGCCCATCACTTGTTTTATCGCCACTACGAAGAGATTTTCAAATTTTTTTCATTTTCCTGACACGACAGTTTATATTTAATGTGATGATTATGACAAGTAATCCAATCAGGGAATACTCGCGTGACATCACAAATCGACATACGCGTTGCCCCAAGCCTTACAATAAAAGTTTATTTATTTACTTATTTATTTTTGTTTTTGTTTGAGAGGGCCTTGATCGGATGCTATTGCTGGACCACCTTCATGACCTGGGGCTGCTGCATCTCCAGTATGCCTAGAGTTCAATTATAATTGCTAGCACCTACAATGTCATGATCACACCAGCTGTTGATGTCCACTTGGTGAATATTCTTTTCCATCCATATAGTATTTATAATATAATTCAATAAATTGCAAGAGTAATACACATTTAGCATAACATATTAGAAAAGGATGTTAGCCAGCAATTCCTTTCATCCTCGAGCACTTTCCAAAGGATAAATTTATATTTGGATTTCTACGACCTCAAATCATTACCATCTGGCTCTTTAGAACTAGCGATCAAACGATTTAGAATCTTAATAAAGACCGAAACCATGAAAAAGAAAGGAGATGGGTATGCATTATGTTGCTTGGTAATCTCACCCTTAACTAAGCACCAGTCAATTGCTTGTGAAGTTGAAAACTCAGTGGCACACTACTCCAAGTCATTGTCCAAAGATAAAAACTAAAGAATGATTACTTCTCAATCATAGAGTGATTTCTTTTCATTAAAAATTTTTAATTTCAGTTCCATCAAGTGGCCCATAAAAATCAAGACCAAATTATTACAAGCTATTAAAGTAAGAAAATGATTCGCCTTGGATTATCACTTGTCTGATTAGTACTTTCTACAGTCTGTCTTTACCAATATAAGAAAATGTAATTAAGAGAATAAACGGACAAGTACAGATTACACCCGCACAAGCACGTGATGAGTAGCATCTTTGGTGTTTGTCATAATAACAATATTTTCATCAATGTTTGTATGTGGGGTGTTGTGGGAATCAACATGGAGGCGATCACACTTTCAAATGTATCCGAGACATTCAATCAAAATATAATTGATAAGATGATTCGTCTTTAAATAACCGCTCGTATACAATTTGTCAATATCCATATAACAAATGTAATTAACAAAGAGAATAAACGGGCAGAGACAAGTTGGACCCACGTGACAGGGAGTTCTATCTAGAGATGACAATATGTGTCCCAAATCTTTTTTTGAACTCAATTTTTGCGCAACAGGTTTCATATCTTAAAATTTTAAAAGCCGGTCGAAATGAGATTAAAAAATCAAAGCCAACTCCATTTGAATTTATGTGGGTTTGCACCAGACTCATATTCAACTTGTTGTAAGCCTAGTAAAATGAGCAAATAAATTATTACTACTATCATGGGGGGAGATCTCCTTTCAGTGGGGAAAAATACTAAAAAAATCTTAAACCTATTATATTAGTATCAATTCAGTCATAAACCTTTCAATTGGACTAATTTGATCATAAACGTTTCACAGTGGTACTAATTTAGTCAATTTAACCAATTTTGATCAGAAATTGCTGCCATAGATGCCAGCTATCCTAGTCAATAAAAAGACTTAATTAGACCAATTTAACAAGTTTTAAGACTTGATTATATTTTTTGAAAGTTTTAAGACGCAACTATGTTTTTATTCTATATAATGTGTATTTTACATTCTGTATTTTTTTTTTAAATGACAATGCTAACATATATTTATCATATTGTTGATGTTCAATAATAAGTCTTTTATGGTGTTCCAATTGAGAACTTTTGCAAAAATATTGAATATGAAAGAGCAATTTAATAAAAATCGAAATAGAAGAAAAAAAGGTAGGCCTGTTTATGGGTCGACCTTGGGACTCATTGATGCGGCTTGAGAATGGTTCTAGGATCAACGAGTTCATATCCTGATTTCAAGTTAAGGATAAAGGCTTTGATAGGGTAACTTCTGCGTTATTGGTACGAAACATATTTTTCCTGGAACATCAACCCTAATAAGAAGATGCAAATAGAAATATAAGTGAAACAAAAGAGACAATTTTCTTTGACTGTTACCTTTTTTGCGTGATAAAAAGTTTATCTCATTTTTACCGACAGCTTTAATCTCTCTCCCCTTCCCCTACTAGTAGGATAATTGCTCCTTTACTTGTATCATTTTATCATAGTCAAAGTTTGGTAATGGTATGGACGCACTAATGTATAGTATAACGTGGCCTTTGGTCTCGGAAGGCAGTCGTCTTATCCGTCACGTGAAGTCCTTTTTTACACTCTTTCTCTGCACTTGCAGCGGATAATAATGGCGGGACAGTACAATGATTTTTCTTATGAACATGAAGCCTTTTTACTAAATGGTCTAGCTCCAGATATATTGAAATAATGAAGCTCCAATGATGTGTGTCATTTTAAATAAAGAGTGATGAAAAGAAATGCATGGACGGGTCTTAATGCCTAAGCATTATTTTTTCTTTTCCCAGTAAGTCAGATTTTTGGTTCTTGATATGTCGAGAATCTTCAGATTTTTGTGATAGAAACACAACAAATTTTTGCTGGAACATTTTATTGACGGCTGGGATTTAGTACTATACATCCATCAATTTAAAACGTTAACAAAGTTTCAAACCACGACCAAGAAAGAGGAGATTGGTACATGCTATGCTATGGAGCTCTCATCCTTTCCTCCGCCCTAGTGGACACAGACATTGGGTAGGTATCCATCCTTTCATCATTTGCCACTGCAAATGGTCCTTTCGTCCGTTTTCACCGCCAATGTACTAGTCCCGATCCATCCTGTCATCCTTTCTACCACCATTAATGGACAAACGCTAATTAGGTACTAGTTTTAAACCCGGTCCATGCGCAGATCAATGAACTCATATTTAAAATATAAAATTAACATTATAAATTAAGCAAATTGTTGTATTAGAATGTCGATTTTAATTGTTACATTAGACGTAACTTCAAGTAAAAATTGCGGGATCAGAACTCCTAATAAAAGTAAACTTTTTCTGTTCTTGCTTCTTGGATACTGCAACTCCATACATGACAAAATAAATATGGGAACGATTGTGAGCAACAACTGACGTTGCTTCGTGGCCTCTCATTCTGATTCTAATTATCACAAATGCTTGAGTTTGTTTGGATTTTTTTAACCTCTAACATCTATTATCCAAATATTGTAGTTATCACAAATTGATTTTCAAAGCCTTCAAAATTATACAATTATTGACAAATAGAGTTATTTGTTTTTCATAATTTATAAAACCTAATTATTATCATTTTTAATTTTTTGAGCGAAAGCAAAATGCAGAAAGTGGTACTCAAAAAGTTTAAACAAGTAGAGCAAGTTAACTATAGAAGTCAAAAAAAAAAAAAAAATGATGATGATAGAATGTTGTATGGAGTCTTTTCGGAATCCCTCTTACATATTCCTAATTCATGACAATAATTTTGAACAAGGTCATCAAAATGAATATAGATCTATGAAAAAAAAATGACTGGGAAGATAACGACAAAGTCCCAAGTTGTTGTTTTGAAACATATGTATTGTGAAACATCACCCCCTAATAAGATGTGGACAAAAATGTAAGTGAAATACAATATGGTATTTTTTTTTTTTACAGCTACCATTCTTGCAAGATAAAAAATTCAATTTTAAGTTCACCCACATCTTTAATCTCTCGTATCATTTTTTTCGAGCCAAAGTTTGGTACAAGGAAAGTGAAGATGGCGCACAAATAAGTAGTACAACATAGTCCGTGGTGTCAGATGCCAGTTGCATTAGCGGCGAGTTGAAGTTATTTTCACACAATTCCTCTCCGGGGAATATTAATGGCAGGACAGTATTATGAAAAGAATTCCTCTCCGGGTAATATTAATGGCGGACAATATCAGGATTTCTTTTCAAAACGGCAAGACTTATTAGTGAGGGGTCAAACTCCAAATTTATTTAAATAAATGTGCTATAATAATGTCTCTGTTGTTTTAATTCGAGGATGATAAAGAGAAATATGTGATGAGTCTTTATAACTGAGCATTACATTTACGCTCGATTTTGGTTGTTGACATGACGATCTTTAAATTTTGGTGAAAGAAACATAGCAACTTTTTTGTGAAATATTATGAGATTCAATAGTAGAGATCCAATGATTTAGAACTTTAACAAAGACACAGACCCTGAGAAAGAAAGAGATTGGTTTACATACCATTAGAGATATTTAGGATTTTTTTTTAACCAATCAAGAGAAAATTAATCAAATTTGACCCAACCTTTTATTCCTTTATGCCGCCATATTCAGTTATCTCATTTTCAATAACTTCTCGATTTTGTCAATGCTGTCTTTAATCATTTTACTTTCAGAAAAAATTCTAAATATCTCTAGAAAATATATAAATATCTCTAATACAGAAAATAGAGCTCGGCGTCTTAACCTTAGTTTAGGCCTAAACTAAGCACCAGTCGGTTTCTTTAGTGCAGGGATGGTTCTCTGCATTATTATTCCTTTGCTTGAACAGTGACCACCGACAATTTCTGGTCTCCATCCTTTTTCCTCCACCGCTACTGGACAAACATTGATTGTCCACGAGTACTTGCATCCTTTGGTCTTTTTAGCTTTTTCAAGAAGCATCTTTATTAAAAGAGGAACTCGAGAGGAATATTAGTGGGACACCCCGATAGCGAATATGTATTCAAATTATTGCATCTTCTGGAGCTGTTTCAGTCTCTCCCTTATTATTGACCCTTATATGAGTTGACGACGTCAAGCATGGGAGAGAAGAAGGTACAAGCAATTTATTCATCTATTTTTTTTTTTTTTTAACAAGATGCTATGAATCCTTAACTTGGCCCTCCACGACTTTTCTAGATAAATAAAAGTTGCGAAATTATTATTTCCCTCAATATATACCATGAAGAATCCAAAGGGAACCATCTGCACGCGTAATTATTCATGGCATTTGGCAATATTTGTTAGTTTCGAAATTTACAATCAACACCCCGAACTATACAATAGGATGCATAATATGTAAGTAATTAATCTTAACCTATCAAAATTTGTGCTCTTAGACCACACACAGGGTACATACGTAATCTCAAGTCTTAGCCACGTGTAAAATGGATAAAAGCAAACAAAGTGAAAACTCACGCTAAAAGCAAATTATACTACGAGGCAAGCTTTCAAATTTGGCATGTTGAGCTTGGGATCTATCCATGAATCTCTAAAAAAAGATGGCTACATCACCACTTTGAAAAATAAATGCTCTAATTCAAATGTGCTGGCTAAGTGAATCCTGCTAAGAATAATGCATTTGGAGATGATTGACTAAATGATGCGATTGTCTGCTTATTCGCATCACTTTTATAAATCAATTCTTTTAGTTGTTATATATCTCTTGCTTGATAATATTCAAATGATACGTGCGTATTAAATTATAAACTTTTACTTTGATTGGTGCTTGCCTAGACACAAGTGTACTCTAAACTCTAGGTTAAGAAGGCATTACAATTTAAAAAATAGGAGTACTTGAAAAAGATGAGTTATTTCGACTTAAACAGTTGTAAAAATAAGACGAATAGAAAAGATGAGCTTCACCTTTGACCATAACCATGGCTTAGGAAACTCCATCAGCTTGAGCGAATGAAGTTCCTTGTTGCTTTTCAGAACCAGATTTTGAAGAAACAAAAAGGTTTTGTAATTGCACAAACCCAATCCTCATGAACCGAAATGATCTCGCTCTTTGTATTACGTCCTTTTCACTTGAGACCCAAATGATGCATGTTGAACTTACATAGTACCCTTATACCGCTCTATCTAATTATTTTAATAGTGTGCAGTTTTTAACGTGTGGAAATAAAGTTTCGCGATAAGGGGAGGACATAAAAATTAGATGATCAAAATTGACAAGCGCAAATCATCATTTTACTCGTGTAATCAAGAAATGCACAAGATTAAGATTCTGTCATGATTAATGGGGAGACATACATAAGAATGTTCAATTTTCATCAAATTACAGGCTGCTTGAGTTTTACTATTGCTGGAAAAATTGCACAATCAGTCTAAAACTTAGTATACATAATGTAATGGAGCCTTAAATTTTTAATTGAATCAATTTAGTCTTAATCATTCGAGGAAAATTGTTATAAAGTCTTTCCGAACAAGTTTCATTTAATTTATCTAGCGCGTCAATCCAATAATAAATAATCATCCTACATGTAACGGCAAAGATGAAGATGTGACGTGGACTGAGGAACAATGCTGTTTTTGTTGATATAAATGGCAACTTTGCTTGGTCGAGCAGCTAAGCTAAAGCCCTAAATCACCAAATTTTTAGTTCTAATGTTCGACTTAAACAAAAGGGTGCGATTGTACGCAGAGTCTCGAGGTCCAACATCAACAATCCATGACTGAACTGAATCTGCCAAAAAGTAGCGAATAGAAGCAAACCCGCAACACCCAGACCAGCAAGCAACACGACCCTTTTAGAACGAAAAACTACCACAGACGTACACAAAAACGAACTCACCACGAAAGAGGCACACAACAAAACAGAAGCAAATTTCATTTCAACAGCAAAAATGAAACTTGTTTTATCATCAATCATTGGTTTATTTTCACGTTGTAGCAAAAATATCTTGGGCGTGATGCTCCACATGCTAAAGGGCAATTATAGATAGAGAGAGTGAGGACACTATTAAATGATGTCTTATCAAATTATTGCATCTTGTGGCCTGAGCAGCGTGCATTGCCTTTTTCCAATGATAGAACTCTTTCAGACGAGAATACATGTGGACCCCATTTTTTGCATGAATGGTTCAATTTTGGGATTTTGGTAATAATAATTCATGGCTGCTTTTTGGGAAATAATAACTTTCTTGAGGATGTGATGGAAAGCGAAAGTATAGGCTAAGAGCTCTGAACATTATTTGTCGAATCATTCCATACTTAAGTTTCCCAGTAAATTTCCTAATTACCGTTTGAAAACTTCATTCATGTCATAGATTATACATTGGTTGATATTCTTTTTCTAATGCCACAATCAATGGAAAAATTCTATCTCTACTGACTTTAAAATTTAGAATACCATCAAATTATAAATTAAAAATTAAGAAAACACTCAATAAAATGTAAAATGGCCATATGTATATGATTTGTGTGTGTGAATAATTTTTGATAATGTTCTACCGATTAACATAGTAGATTTGGGCTAACTTAGACCCTTATATCTAATTAATGAGTATGATAAAGCAATTAAATAAAAAATGAAACAGAAAAACAGATATAGGCCAAATCTCAAGTCAACCCTAGAACTAGCCGATGCGATTCTAAGCTATAATAGGGTCGACCACTTCAATTCATGATTTTTTGCAAGATAAAAAGTGCAATTTTATTTTCGTCGACAACTTTAATGTCTCGTATCATTTTTTTAGAGTCAAAGTTCGGCACTGGATAGGTGAAGCTAGACACGTTGATAAGGAGTACAACATGGTCCATGGTGCCAGATGCCACTTTAATTAGCAGTGACTTGAAGTCATCTTTACATTTTTCCTCTTTGGTGAAAATTAATGGCAGTACAGTATTATGATTTCTTTTCAAAACAACAAGACTCTTTACTGAAGGGTTAAACTTCAGATTTATTTAAATAAATGGGCTACAATAATGTCTTTGTTATTTTTATTCGAGGGTGATAAAGAGAAATATGTGATGAGTCTTTATAACCGAGCATTACATTTTCATTTGATTTTGGTCCTTGACATGACGATGTTTAAATTTTGGTTATGAAACATAGCAACTTTTTTCTGAAATTTTTTATTATCAACGGGTGAGATTCAATAGCAGAGATCCTACGATTTAGAACTTTAATAAAGACACAAACCACAAGAGAGTAAGAGGAGATTGATGCAAACTGTTAGACATATTTAGGATGTTTCCTAGGCCATCAAGAGAAAATGAATCAAGTTAAAATCTAGCCTTTTTGGTTCCTTTATGAAGCCATCTTTAGTCATCTCATTTTCAGTAGCATCTAGATTTTGTCAAGGTCATCTCTGGTCATTTAATCTTCAGAGGAAACATTCTAAATATTTCCAAAAGCTATCCAAATATTAATGGAGCTCCGCGTCTTAACCTTAGTTTAGGACTAAACTAAACACCAATTGATTTCTTAGTGTAGAGTGAGTGACTTTCTGCATTATTGTTCCTTTGCTTAAATAGTGACCATCGAGAATTTCTGGCCTCCATCCTTTCCTCCATAGCTAATAGACAAACATTGATTGTCCACGAGTACTTCCATCATTTGGTCTCTTCAGCTTTCTCAAAAAGTACCTTTATTAAAGGTGGTCACGAGAGGTAGATAGATGGGAATCCCCCACCATCGAATGTCTATTCAAATTATTGTATCTTCTCGACCTGTTTTGTCACTCTTTTATTATTGACCCTTACATGAGCAGACAAGGTTAGCCATGGCAGAGAACAAGCCAAATGCATTTTAGTCCTCTATTTTTTTGACAAGATGTGATGGAATCCTTGACTTCGCCCTCCACGATCTGTCGGAATTAATAGGAGGTGCAAAATTATTATTTTACTCAATATATACCTTGAACAATTCAAAGAGAATTGTTTACCTGCATACATATTTCAACGAGCAATGTATGAATATGAATAAAATATCATACTATAGACATACGGAATGAAAGAAGACATAAGATGTATGTATGCTCACGGCACTTTAGCACCCCGAACCGTACAATAAATTGCGTAATTTGTAAATAATCATTCTTAACCTATCAAAATTTGTGCTCTTAGATCATACATGGGGTAGATAATGTAATATCTCAAGTAAAGTGAACAAAGTGAAAACTCAAGGTAAAAAAAACTAAAATATGAGGCAAGATTTCAAATTTGGAGACATGTCACCGATGAATTAAGCTTGGGATCTTTCCATGAATCTCTCAAAAAAAAATATTGCTACATCACCACTTCAAAAATTGGACGGTTTGATTCAAATGTGCTGGCTAATTGAATCCTGCTACGAATAGTGCATTTGGAAATGCTTGACAAAATGATGCTATAGCCACTTTTATAAATTATTTCTCTTAGTTGTAATGTAACCCTTTCTTGATAATATTCAAATGATATGTGTGTAAAAAATTATAAACTTTTACCTTGATTGGTGCTTGGCTGGACGCAAGTGTATTCTAAACTCTAGACTAAGAATACATTACAATTCAAAAAGTAGGAGTACTCGACAACGATGAGTTATTTTGACCCATATGGTTGTAAAAGTAAGAAGAACAGAAAAGATCGGCTTCACCTTAACCATAACCATGGCTTAGGAAACTCCATCACGCATGAGTAAATGATGTTCCTTTTTGCCTTTCAGAACCAAATTTTGAAGAAACAAAACGGTTTTTCAATTGCATGAATCCAATCCTCATAAGCCCAAATGATCTCACTCTTTATATTAAATAATTTTCACTTGAGACCCAAATGATGCATGTTTAACTTAAATATTTCTCTAAAACCACTCTATCTAATTATTATAATAGAGTGGAGTTTTTAACATGTGGAAATAGAGTTTCACATTGAAAGGGGGACATAAAATTAGAGGATCAAAATTGACAAACGCAAATTATCATTTTACCCATGTAATTAAGAAATATATGAGATTTAAGATTTCGTTGTGAGTAATGGGTAGACATACGCAAGAATCTTCTATTTTCATCCAAGTACGGGCTGCTGGAGTTTAGCTATTGCTGGAAAATTGCACAATTAGTCTAAAACCTATTATATAGAATGTCATGAAGCCCTAACCTTTTTAATTGGATAAATTTTATTCTAACAGTTGAGGAAAAGTGTAATCAAGTCCTCTCAATTACGTTTTGTTTAATTTGTCTCGAGTGACAATTCAATCATATCTTACATATAATGGCGATGGTGTGACATGGACTAAAATTACATGAAACAAGGTTGGTTGTTCTTAAATAAATGGCGTCGGTGGTTGATTGAAAAGCTAAAGCCCCAAATCACTAAATCTTTAGTTCAAATGTTCGACTTAAGCAAAAGGGTTGATGGTATACAGTAGTGAATAGAAGCAAGCCCCAACACCCCTGCCAACAAGCGACATGACCTGTATGAAACAAGGCTATTACATAAGTATGCCAAAACAAACTCACTACAAAAGAGGCACAAAACAAAACAGAAGCGATTTCAATTGCAAAAATGAAAATTGTCTAAAAACCCCATTTTTTCCCAACAATAACCAACTTGGCTTATCATTAATCTATTGGTTTATCTCCACATTGTAGTGAAAATATTTTGTGTGCAATGCTGCTTATGCTAAGATATTTAGGAATTATCAAGGCTTTCAATTTTTTAGCTTTTTTATAAAGCGTCTTTATGAAAAGTTGACTCCCAGAAGGTGATGGATGGGACACCCCACTAGCAAATGTCTACTCAATTATTGCATTTTTTGGCCGTGCATATCTTTTTTTTTTTTTTTTTCCGGTGACAGAGTTTTATCCGACAAAAGAGTACATGTGGGTCCTATTTTTGCATTAATGATTCAATCCTTGGACTTTTGTAATAATGCATGGCTACTATTTTGAAAATAATAACTTTAATAAAAATGCCATAAAAAACGAAAGTATAGACTAAGAATTCTAAATGTTTTACCTTTATGCATTGAGTTGTGTAAGGAAGAAGTATTTATCAAGTCAATATCTTTCTATTCACTCGAATGCTTTTTTGCAGGCCCTACCTTTATGCCGAGCTCTCCTAGGCCCAAGTTTTCATGAGCGTTGAGTTGGCGCAACTTGACATTCAAGTTAGCTCATGTATAGGGTAGGTTTTAACGCCTACCGCTGCATGGTCCTTGGGTACTTTAAAAGGCTCTCGCCATCAGGCAGGCGGCCCCCTCCGGGGGAAGTGGGCCCTGTACGGGGCTTTTATCTTAGGGTTTCCCCAGACAAAGAAACCCAAGGAACAAGCCCATAAAGGGCAATGAAGACAACACGGGGAAACGAAGCGCCGTGTTGGGCCGAGCTTTCCTGGGCCCAAGTTTTAAGGGGACACCCCACTAGCAAATGTCTACTCAATTATTGCATTTTTTGGCCGTGCATATCTTTTTTTTTTTTTTTTCCGGTGACAGAGTTTTATCCGACAAAAGAGTACATGTGGGTCCTATTTTTGCATTAATGATTCAATCCTTGGACTTTTGTAATAATGCATGGCTACTATTTTGAAAATAATAACTTTAATAAAAATGCCATAAAAAACGAAAGTATAGACTAAGAATTCTAAATGTTTTACCTTTATGCATTGAGTTGTGTAAGGAAGAAGTATTTATCAAGTCAATATCTTTCTATTCACTCGAATGCTTTTTTGCAGGCCCTACCTTTATGCCGAGCTCTCCTAGGCCCAAGTTTTCATGAGCGTTGAGTTGGCGCAACTTGACATTCAAGTTAGCTCATGTATAGGGTAGGTTTTAACGCCTACCGCTGCATGGTCCTTGGGTACTTTAAAGGCTCTCGCCATCAGGCAGGCGGCCCCCTCCGGGGAAGTGGGACCTGTACGGGGCTTTTATCTTAGGGTTTCCCCAGACAAAGAAACCCAAGGAACAAGCCCATAAAGGGCAATGAAGACAACACGGGAAACGAAGCGCCGTGTTGGGCCGAGCTTTCCTGGGCCCAAGTTTTAAGGGAACCCCCCCCAAGGAACCCCCCCCCCCCACTGGAGGGAGAACCTCTTAGGGGTGTGAATCCCCAAAGTGAGGCCCTGTATCCCTCCTCCCAAGGGAGAAACAGTATTGGGAGGAACGAGGGGGTTGCAGCCACTGGGGTAACGGTGGGTGTGGCAACACACGGTGGTTTGGATGCTAACCGATTCAATTCGATGCTACCCAAAGACCATGCAACGGTAGCGCAACTTGGCATTTAAGTTGCGCCAAACTAAGGGCCATATATGAACGTTGAGTTGGCGCAACTTGGCATTTAAGCCAGCTCATGTATGGGGTAGGTTTTAATGCCTACTGCTACATGGTCTTTGGGTAGCCTCGAATTGAATTGGTTAGCATCCAAACCACCGTGTGTTGCCACACCCACTGTTATCTCGGTGGCTGCAACCCCCTCGTTCTTCCCAATACTGTTTCTCCCTTGGGAGGAGGGATACGGGGCCCCACTTTGGGGATTCTCACCCCTAGGAGGTTCTCCCTCTAGTGGGGGGGTTCCCCTTGAGCAGTTTAAGGACTTGCTCAGGTCCAAAATGTTTTACCTTTATGCATTGAGTTGTGTAAGGAAGAAGTATTTATCAAGTCCATATCTTTCTATTCACTCGAATGCTTTTTTGCAGGCCCTACCTTTTGATTCCACTGTCGGTAAGTGTTCCTTTTTATCAAACTGAGATTTAACTAATGTCATTAATTAGAAAGAAATGTTCCATTTTCTCTTAATAATCAATTGGAAACTTCCCCCTTTATTGACTTTAAATTTCAGGATGACATAAAATTCCAAATTAGAAATTAAGAAAACACTGAGTAAAATATAAAATTGTCATGTGATACATTTACATACATATACAGAGCAATTTATGATAATCTTCTACAAACTGACATATTAGACTCGGACTAACTCAAACCTTTATTTCCAATTAACGTTGACCATTAGTTGAGAATAAGCCTTGACCACAATGGTTAGTTAGAATGTCTCCAAAATACATATATATATTTTTATGACTATTTGAAAAGTTTACGACTAATTTCTAACAAAAAAAAAAAAAAGAAATGTTATTCTCATGTTCTCATTCTTTAATAGCATTTTCCATATTTAGGGATTGTAGATTTTTTTTTAAAGATAAAATCATGGAATTTTATTGACCAGATCAATATTCGACCTGACTGAAATATTTCATGCAAGTTTTCAAGTCCTCATGGTATGTATTAATGCGGTTCTCAATAAGACTTTCCTAGCATACATGCAAAACCTTGGCCCATTTCGATTTTGAAGGTCAAGTCTGAAAGCCCTTTTGAAGCTTGGCCCCTCCCTCCTTCCAATCGTAATGGCATGGACTCAGGCATGAGTTCGAGTCAAGACATTTGTGGAAGGTGGGGATGCTGAGATTAACAAAGAAAAGGGATAAATTTCACGCAATTGAAAAAGGGAAAGAATGAATCAAGCCACAACTAGATAGAACTTGTGATTCATGACCAGGATGGGGCCTAATGCACTATCGAGACGTGCCATAGTCTGTTGTTAGCATGCATGCGATCTTATTCACAACTGGGCCTAACCTGATCCATGAACGGAACTTTCTTTACTCCCCTCTCCTCTCTATTAATTTTTACACACTTTTCTGTTCCTCATACCTCAATTACCTTTTCTCATATCATCATATGACTAGTCCATATAGCTATATTTTAATCTACTAAAATGCCCTTGCAGGGGAGTGAAATTGAATGATGTGGTGCGGTAATTTGGCAACTCCAAATCAGTCTAGCCTAATCTCATTTAATAAAACATTGGCACCATGCCGATGTTCAATTGACTTCATGCACATATTGAGTGTCCTTTGGAATGTACACAATTTAATAGAATTGCTTGCTTAGTTTAATTAGTGATTACAATTTTGTACAATTCTACACCATCATAATATCTTCAAAGTACTTTGATTTAATAATATTAGGCGAAAAAAGAAGTCCCTTTTATATTAAAAAACTATGAGGGAAATATGATCAATGGAGTAAGGCTATGTGAATTCCCGCCATGTTTTCAACAGCGAAATAATGTCATTATTACACTTTTCTAGTTCTATAGTCCAGGTTGAACTGCCTTGAACTACATTTTCTCAATAGACTTTTTGAATTGATTCTCTATCATAAAAAATTAAAAGCTACAAGTCCATGATGATAACTCATCACAGTCAAATCGAATTGTGGAATAGTAATGTTCAAAGGATGTTGTGGAAACCTGAACCATGGCATAGTTCACTTCATCTCAATTGCTTCAGGACAAAGATGGATTGTTCAGTGACCGAGGCAAAGATGCTTGACAGTGTGCCCCTGGAGGAAAGTGAAACTTGGTCTAAATTTTTGAAAAACAGCTTTTTATAATTATATCGACAACAATCCAAGAATATGAAGTTGGAGTCGTATATTGCTGTCATTAAAATCTGTGAAAAAATATGGAATTAATTCACTTATAACGACGAGCTATATTGAATTGTGACCAAAATTCAACATGGTCTTTTCACATTTATTTTATGATGGTTGAGATTGACGAAACACCAAGTGTTTATGTGGTGCCCATAATAACTAAAATTATTTGAAATTCACGTGGGGCGGGTCAGGGGGTGGGCGCCAAAATTTTTTTAGCGTTGAATCAAATATTTAGATTTGCATGTGTAGTGTATCCAAGTTTTTGCTGAATTAGTATATATATGGACGAGTTCTGCAATTAAGTCTATTTGTACCATTTAACTTAGTGAAAGAGCTATTATAAAACTATTTTCTTATAATGCTCAAGCATCAATACCTAAGATAACAAAGGACTACATACAAGTACATAGGAGTTCTTGGACATTAGATTGTACCTTTTCGTTTGTTGGGCAAAGTAAGTATCCCGTGACATTTTTGGGCAGATCATGTGCAGACTTCTAAAATGGACTAAACTAAAGGACATAACCAGGAAAGTAGGGAAGGTAGACGGGTCATTTAAGCTTGGGCCCAGTAGGGCCCGGCCCAGTACGTAACTAGTAAACAATCAACACAAAACCTTCCTTAAGAAACCACGTACCCTTATAGCGATTTAAAAAATAAATTCAACAGCACGTTATCTCAAAACTTGTCACTAGTGATAGCCCCAGTGCTAAAAATTTGGCACTTAATGATATTGAGCTTGTTAGATAACTCTAATTAGAGTTGTCTTAAAATATTCAATTAACTCACTGAAAAGGGTTACTTAGTTAATTCAATAGAAGATATAATTGATGGTTATTAGAATCTTCTCAACTATATGATTAGGACCTACCCATTATGGTTGCGATTATTTGTTTGGAAAGAAATTATAGATATTTAGTGATTGTCAAACAACTTCTCCTTTCTATATTAGCATTTAAGATTGCCAGTTCTTAAATTCTTGGCACTGATTTCTCAATTTTGACCAATAGACTTTTTTTCCCCCGAAGACAAATAGACCTAAATGCACATTAACCGGTACATTCATGTCGATTTGAAGAAGGCTTCTTCAATAGAGTGGTGGGCGTGGCCTTCAATTTGAGGTTACTTTGAATTAGAGACATAATCTAATATAGGAATTTGTTATGTACAACTGAGCACTTACCCATGCAATTTTCTCTAAATGTTGATATTTTATATTATTTAGCCATAAAACGATATAAACATGTTGTTGATAGGCTAAAAGGCAAGGAATGCAAAAAGCTAACGAATGAACTGCTTTCTTGAATTGTTACTTTCTTACAAAAAAACTTTGATGTTTAAGACATAACTTTAAGATGTTAAGAAAATAAAAAAGAACCTTTTAGATCAGTTGGGCACCCAGAATCCTCAGAGAAGCACCAAATCTGAGGGATTCTTGCCAAAATGGAAAAACAGAATCAAAATTAGGTCTCCTGGCTTCATATCAGTTCTATGAAAGGCCTAGAGTAACATGTCCCATGATCACCTCAATCAATGTGAATTAGGTCCTTACCACCATTACTGAAGATGTAGACTTTGAACACAACATCTTCCCTGTCAATGAGCTCAAAAACGCAGGCATTCCCATACACAAATGAGTTTCTCTTGCAAATGCAGGCCAACCAGCAGAGAAGAAGACTCGGATTTCCCGCATATATCTCGAGAGCTTCACTGGACACGACCTATCTGAATACCTAAGAGTTCCCTTTTTCTTGTTCTCTTGAATACGTTGCCTAGTGAATTGACTGGGAACGTGCTGCGCATGGGCAGATGTTTGAACAACCAATGTATGGTGAATGAAGGACAATAATGTAGGCATGTGCTCTTGGGAAGAAAGCACACAAGGCCAGCTTAAGTCAACAGTCTAAAGAGGCTCATGAAAGCAATCGATCTTAACTCGCAATGTAAAAATGCTTTTTCAAACAAATTACTGCCTCAATTGCCATTTTAGGTTAGTGCGCAATTCAAGTGACTGTCCATCCTTTCACTCAGATGGTGATGGAGCAGCTTGTCGAGGATATCCAAAAGAATGGATAGTCCGGACCTCATTACAGTATGTACTACTGTTTTTATTTCTTCTTTTTTTTCCTGATTCCACGTTACTCCACCATGGGGATGCCCCACAATCACTTCAGGAAAACTAGCACATCATATGGTTCCCAATACAAACCAAATCAACCTGGGAAAACACAATATTGAGGCAAGATTAGATAGGGATCGTAATCGAACTTGAGATATGGCAGTGGTGGATTAGGCTCGAGATGGTACCATTTTCTTAAAATGAGACTGTTGTATCACCACTTTGAAGAAGGGATGCTCCAAATCAAATTTTCTGGATCAGGAGTAGTGAGAGGCATTGAAGGAGTAGGATCACGAAATACCGGCTCAGAATGGTTCATTCCGCATTTAGACTGTTTGTTCTGCCTGGAGTTAAAATGAGAACTTTAAGAGACATCATCGGTGCAAATGTTTCTTTAATTGACTATGAAGATCTTTCGCATAGAACTCATGTCATGCCATAACCAGCCTAAAGTGTCACTCAAACAACGTAAATGAAGTTTCTACCTGCTTTGCTGAAAATGTAGACTTTGAACACAATATCATCCCTATCAATTAGCTCAAACACGCAGACATTTCCTACATGCAAGTGAGTTCCTCTCACAAATGCGATCCAACCAGAAGAGAACATCAGCCCATGTGGATAGCTCCTAAGCTTCACCGGCCATGATCTGTCTGAATGTTTGAGAGTAGCGATTTCCTTGATTTATAAACTGTGTTGCATTATGAACCTACGATAACATTCTGCCCACACATGTTTGAACAAACCGTGCTTGGTAAAGAAAGGCTGGGGAAGCATTCCCTTATTCAAGCAAGCGAGCAAAATGTAGATTGATATGGTAGTTTTAGTAACTCTAATCAATAGTCCTAACAGCCAAAAGTCAAAATGTCAAATCTCTGCTCTTAGAACTAGCATGAGGGTAGAGAGGATCTTTGCCAATTTAAACAAATAGGAATGAACAGATCCAAGGTAATCGATAGTCTCGTACAGAAATCCAATCAAAAGCTTACCGCTATATCTTGTTTGATATAAGATGGCCAAATCACCACCTTGACAAAAGGATACTCCGAGTCAAATTCACTGGCCAGTTCAAAACTAGGGAGAGGCCACGTGTGAGTTTGTGAATCCAAGAATACAGAGGATGAAGATGAAGAATGATGATGATGATAGAGGATAAACTCAGTAGTGTTGCAAAAGGATCTGAACAAGAAGTATTCAATTCTCATTTCATCGTATCTCAGTTCTATGAACAAAGAGAAATCAAAGAAAAATACAGCAGATCAATTCTGAATCCTCTGTTCTTCCACACCTTCTACCGAGCTCAATTCTCTCGTTATATACTAATAGAAGCTAGAAGACTAATAACCAACTAAAACGAACTAACCGACTCCAACTAACAAACTTTACAGCTGTTTATAACAGAGTAGCAAATCCTGAGACTTGGCAATCCATGTCTTCGGCATTTGCATAATCTCCACCGTTGATAATACTCGTTATCCATGTCTTCAACTCATTTACTTCACGATAGTCTTCTGGTGATCTATGTCTATCATAGTTGAGGATCTCCTGTGGCTGACCCTTGGCGTAGCAGAGTAAGACCGTCTTGATGTAGCAGAGGCGTCTTGATGTATCAGAGTACGGTCTTGATCTTGATCCTCTAATAGTCTTGATCTTGATCCTCTAACATCCCCCCTCAAATTGGGAAGGGTAAAAGATCCCATTCCCAATTTGGTTCGGAGAGTAAGATGAGACAATCGGGATAGTGACTTAGTAATTATATCAGCTAATTGAAGATGAGTAGAGATATACTGGACACGAATAGATCCAGAAGAAACTTTCTCACGGACGAAGTGAAAGTCAACTTCAATGTGCTTGGTTCTAGCATGTAATATTGGATTGGCTGTGAGAGAAATTGCTGATCTGTTGTCACAGTATATGGTTGTAGGTGACTGAAGGGAAATGCCAATATCTCGTAGCACAAACGTTATCCAGGTGAGTTCAGCAGTGGTCGAAGCCAGTGCACGATACTCTGCTTCTGTTGAGGATCTGGAAACAGTAGGTTGTTTCTTGGCAGACCAAGATAGTAGATTGGATCCAAGAAATGTGCAAAACCCCGTTGTTGAACGTCGTGTAGTTGGACAACCAGCCCAATCCGCATAAGAGAAACCATAGAGGTTTACTGAACTTTGAGAATGGAGATAGATTCCAAGATGTATAGTACCTTTGACATATTGAAGTACTCGTTTTAATTGATGAAAATCTCCTACAGTAGGCTGTTGCATTTTTTGATAGAGAAGATTAGTAGCAAACGCCAGGTCTGGTCGAGTAATGGTTAAGTATTGAAGAGCACAAACCAAGCTTCTGTACTCCACAAGGTCTGTGAGTTGATTTGCAGTATCAGCCATGGAAATTGATCGAAGTGGCAGGGGCGTTGAGATAGGTTTACAATTGGCCATATGAGCTCGTTTCAGCAAGTCAGTGGCATATTTTGTTTGACACATAAAGAGATTCTGTGAAGTTCGTTTGGCCTCAATGCCCAAAAAATAGTGAAGATACCCAAGGTCCTTCATATGAAAATGAAGGCTAAGTTTCTGAATGAGGGTGGTTAAGAGATGTGGTGAACTGCCAGTCAAGATGATATCATCAACATATAGGAGCAATAGTACTGTATGTGAGTCTGTATGAAGAACAAATAATGATGGATCTGCTGTGCTGCAGAAGAAACCACTTTCGAGTAAAAACTTGCTGAATTTATCAAACCAAGCTCTTGGTGCTTGTCGAAGACCATATAGAGATTTGTGAAGCAAACAGACATAGCTTGGCTGTTGAGGATTGATAAAGCCAGGTGGCTGTTCCATGTATACAGTCTCATTCAAATCTCCATGAAGAAAAGCATTCTTAACATCAAGCTGGTGTATTGGCCAGTGCTTTATCATAGTTAGAGATAACACTATTCAAATTGTTGTGTGTTTCACAACTGGACTGAAAGTCTCAGTGAAGTCAAGTCCTTCTTCTTGGTGGAAGCCTTTGGCGACTAGACGAGCTTTGAGTCTATCAAGGCCTCCATCTGGTGTGAGTTTGGTCTTATATACCCACTTACAGCCTATCACATTCATCTGGTCAGTTCTAGGAATCAATGTCCATGTTTGGTTTTCAGCAAGAGCATCCATTTCTTCTTTCATAGCCCTGTACCAGGCTTTATTGGCTAAGGCTGATTTGGTGGACCGTGGTTCCATAGGAACTTGATAGTCAGCTGAATAAGCATACTTTGGATTTGGTTTTCGAATCCCAGACTTTAGTTGAGTCTACATATGATGATTATTAACAGTACCTTGAGAAGAAGACAGAGTGGAATTGGAATTGCAGTGCCCTTCATTAGAACTGCTTTCAGCTAGTAGATCATTGTGTGAAGATGAAGAGCTGATAGTATATTGTCCATGAGTGGTAGATAGATCTGTAGGCATAGTATCTATTGATGCCATGATAGATTGTTCATCTGTTACTCTCTCATTCTGCATATTTCTCGAGGAAATGGTCTGAGATTGTTGTCTGTGACATAGATGATGATTATAGCAATCATGGAGATCAGGATGGATCTGGTTTTTGGCTGACTAATGAAAGGAACCATTGTCTGGGGACTTGGTTCTTGAGGGTTCGAGGAAATGTATTCCTTCAATCCATTGTTTGTATAGGTTTGTATACTGTCCATACTCATTGACCAGCTTCTTTATAAAAGGATAATAATGCTCATCAAAGACAACATGCCTACTGATGTACACACGATTATTAGTTGGGACCAGACATCGATACCCTTTGTGCTGATTGCTATAGCCCAAGAAGATACAGGGGAGAGATCGAGGATCAAGTTTATGACTTGCATATGGTCTCAGACAAGGATAGCATGCACAGCTAAACACCCTTAAGTGATCATACCTTGGCTGTCTATCATGAAGTTTGTTATAAGGTGTGTCCATCTTCAGCTTTGGTGTGGGAAGAATGTTTATGATGTAATTAGCTGTCACAAATGCATCCACCCAAAATTTTAGTGGAACTTTTGAGTGATATAGCATAGCTAATCCCAGTTCAACGATATGTCGATGCTTCCTTTCGGAGACCCCATTCTGTTCTGGTGTGTGAGGACATGATATAAGCTGTCTTATTCCATGGTGTCTCAGAAGATTTTGGAATCTATTGCTTACGAACTCTCCTCCTCCGTCACTCTGGAAGATTTTAATATGATGATTATACTGTCTTTCAACTAACTTCTGGAATTGAACAAATATGTCATAAAACTCAAACTTCAACTTCATGGGATATAGCCAGCAATATCGAGAGAAATTGTCAACAAAAATCACATAGTATCTAAACTTTTGAAAAGAACAGACAAATATGTCATAAAACTCAGACTTCAACTTCATGGGATATAGCCAGCAATATCGAGAGAAATTGTCAACAAAAATCACATAGTATCTAAACTTTTGAAAAGAACAGACTGGCGATGGTCCCCATATGTCACAATGAATTCTTTCTAATGAAGAACTTGATGTAGAATCCGATAAAGGAAACGATAGAGCTATCCTTTTAGCTATTTGACAGCTGCTGCAAACAGTCTGAGATGATGAAACAAATTGTATAAGCTTTTGTTTTTGCAAATGCTTAACTACTTGAGCATTTGTGTGAGCCAAACGCTGGTGCCATATGTCTTCATTGACTGTCTTTTGCCGCTGAGTAAAGAAGGCCTCTGTGGTCTGTGGATTAGCTTGATAAAGCCCTCTAGTTTTCCTTCCGAGCTTCACCATTGTGTTGGTATTGTTGTCCTTTACATAAACACCAGTTTTATCAAAGACAAAGGAACAAGGGTAGTCATCTGTGAGTTTAGATACTGAAAGAAGATTCTTCTTTATCTCTGGGACAATTAGGACATCATTAAGAGGTAATGTACTGTTCTTTGTTTTCAGCCAGGTGTTGCCAATGTGAGTTACAGGTAAACATGATCCATTGCCTATCATAACAGTATCATGTCCTTGATATTTAGAAAGGGTATGGAGCATACCAGGATTGGCACTGATGTGAGCTGTAGCTCCAGAGTTAGGGTACCACTCACTTCCTGTTGAGTCTTCAATATGCATTGCTGTCAATGTTGCTGGAATATCCTCTACTTGATAGGAATTGTCAAACCGATACCAGCAGCGAAGAGCATCATGTCCAGACCTTTTACATATTTGACATTCTAGCCGAATGCTACTTGTTTCTTTTTCATCCTACAAGTTCTTACTTGAGTTTGCAGATGGATAAGTCTTGACATTTTGATACCTCTGTGAGTAAGTGGTATAGGGTCTAAACCCTTGATTTGTTGTAGAGTTAACATTTCTCTGTCTGGGGTGTTGATTTCCTTGTCCTGGACTAGAGACATCTGTTATGTAATTCTGATATCTTTCAAAACCACGACCCCTATTGTTACCAGTTCTGCCACGACCATAGCTTCGACCACCTCTGTAACCTCCTCTTTGAGATATAAATCCAGAAGCTTGAGAGATGTAGTCTTCATTTGTGATATCTTTAGATTGTACCTGAAATTGTCTTTGTCCGAAATAGGCCAAATTCGGGTTGAACTGATTCCTGGAAAAGGTCTTGAGTCTTGATTCAAACCTTTCTAATTGAGCAATAACCTCATCATACTCAGGCTGAGGCTTTAAACAATATATGGTAGTCCGAAAGTTTTCATACTCGGGACCTAAACCTTCCAATACACCAAACATTTTGGTTATTTCATCCACGGAGTTTGCCTATTGCATTCAACCGATCACATATGGATTTATATTCCACGAGATAATCGGCAAGGGTTTGTTCATGCTTTTGACATGTTTGCGTTTCCCCCTTAGTTCGAACTCTCTAGCAATTGACTTGTGTAAACCTTTTGAAGAGTTTGCCATACTTCGGATGATGTTTCTAATCCAATTATCGGGCTCGAGAATGTTTTCGAATGTGACTCCGAGAGATCCATGATGAAATCAAGCGATCTGTTCTAGTCCAATCAGTGTAATCTGGATTGATAAGATCAGTTTCGCAACCTTCATCCTCTATTTGCAGCATTCGAGGAGGTGAAGAAATATCTCCATTAACAAAACCAAACAGATCCTGACTTTTCAAAAACCTTTGGATTTGAGCTTGCCACAATAGGAAGTTGTCCTCAGCAAGTTTGATTGTGACGAAGTTTGTGATATTCACATGTATCGGGAAAGGGTACTTTGGAGTTCTAATTGCCATTATTACGATCCTTTGGTTTGAAGAAGATGACAACAGTAATGCTTATGAGCCCTTACGTGTTTACCTTGATCCAGAGAGCTTCATTGTTCGTTCATCTCTTCTGACTTGATGCACGAACTGATTACTGGACGGATTTCTTCATTCTGATACACGAGGAACTCCTGCTCTGATACCATGTGAGTTTGTGAATCCAAGAATACAGAGGATGAAGATGAAGAATGATGATGATGATAGAGGATAAACTCAGTAGTGTTGCAAAAGGATCTGAACAAGAAGTATTCAATTCTCATTTCATCGTATCTCAGTTCTATGAACAAAGAGAAATCAAAGAAAAATACAGCGAGATCAATTCTGAATCCTCTGTTCTTCCACACCTTCTACCGAGCTCAATTCTCTCGTTATATACTAATAGAAGCTAGAAGACTAATAACCAACTAAAACGAACTAACCGACTCCAACTAACAAACTTTACAGCTGTTTATAACAGAGTAGCAAATCCTGAGACTTGGCAATCCATGTCTTCGGCATTTGCATAATCTCCACCGTTGATAATACTCGTTATCCATGTCTTGACTCATTTACTTCACGATAGTCTTCTGGTGATCTATGTCTATCATAGTTGAGGATCTCCTGTGGCTGACCCTTGGCGTAGCAGAGTAAGACCGTCTTGATGTAGCAGAGGCGTCTTGATGTATCAGAGTACGGTCTTGATCTTGATCCTCTAACAGTCTTGATCTTGATCCTCTAACACCACGAACTTGCAGGACCAACAAAAACCTGCTCAGAATATGGCTCACTTTTAATCTAGACTGTCTGATCTCTTTTGTTCTTCAAAAAAATGAAATGATTAGATGACGCCAGTTTGGACTTTTCATTAGTTGATGTACTCATCATAAAGATTTAGCACAGAATGGAAACTAATACAGTGATGGAAATCAAGATTTAGATAAGTTGACCAAATGAAAAATTTGCTTCGCTTCACCTTAGAAGCTGTGACCACTTAAATCACAACAAGCATTACCAAAATCATTGTGCTATCAGTCAACACAAACAAGCTTACCAAAAGAAACTAACGAAGGAGAGAGTGATGTAAGAAGATACACGACTTCTAAAAAGATAAGTCACACTCTCGAGATCTTGCGATGTGCAGCTTGGACTCGGCTGAGAATATGGTGAATGTGGTTCGACCCTCATTTTTTGACGAGGAGCGAAATCCTCCGACTCTTCAACTTCAACGACATCCTCCCTCTTCGGTGAAATAAATCCACTTCTGATGTTCGATATGCTGCTCGACATTTTTTGCATTCTGTAGGGGCAATGTAAGATCGGTTTGCACACGAGCAGGCTGTCAGCGGGAACCCGCGAATTGAGTTTTAGTTATAGTCGCTTCACTGGACGAGAGTAAAGCTAGAGAGACCCAACGCCTTTGTCTAACACTATCCTTAGCCAACCAATCTTCAATTCAAATTACTAAAGGAAAAAAAAAAGATTTTCACTTGGAATAATTGAATATAAACACTTTTTGTTCAAGGTTTTGGGCTTTTCTTTCAAAAGGTTTATTCAAAGCCAAACGCATAGAAAGTTTTCCAGATTGAGATAAATCATGAGAGAAACTCTGCTGACACTTGAGAGCTGAATCCTAAGAAGCAGGACTGCGAAAATGTGGAACTTTTCGCAGTCGCTTTCGGATTCAAGGGTGTCGGAGAGAATGATCTTGAAGAAGTGAGGGCTGTCAAGATGGGGACCAGTCACCATCTACGGCTTGACACCTCCACCTTGCCTCCGGCTACGGCGACCACAAGCCACATACACTCGTGTCCGGGAGTCACTCAAGAAAAGTGGTTTGAGCAATTTGCCTCTGTTCTGGAGGCAATCTTCTTAAAGAAGATTCTTACGACGATATGATAAAGCTTTATAATAGTTATGTTCGACAGATTGTGTCTTGTTTGGATAATTTTATAAGGTCTAATAAAATCCTAGAGAGGCACGAATTCTGTACTACAAACGAAAAGAGTCCACACATCCATACATATTAAAGAGGGCATATGAAGATATCTTTCAATCAAAATTTAGCCTCCATTATCCGATTCCCATGAACTGGGAATTCTCTCTGTAACCGTTTCATGCATGTGTGTCGAGTAAAGTCCATTTACAAGATCATAGGCCACATCCTCCGTCTCTAGTTGGTAAAACCTTCCTCCAGCCAGTTTTATTGAATTGATAAATTATAAATATAAATATCATGCACATATATTTACGAGTAAATTGACATGTGGATGATTTCTATATTTGCAACTTACCTATCAAAGGCGCAGTTTAAAGACTACCTCCAACTAGAGATGGAGCAAAACATGACCTCAAGGATGGGATGGCATTTAGTTGAAGTCTACCTTTGTTCTTCAAACTATAGATGAGATGAGCAGGATCATTTCAGTATTGCTCTATGGTAATAGCAACCTTCTTCCCCAACCAAACTATGTCAAATTATTTCCTGAAGAGCAGGTTGAAGTTGAACCATGATGCATGTGAAACCTCAAGAAGCATGAAACATGAGAGATACTCCATAGAGAAGGAATTTCGTAAACGTGTTGCACTTCTCATTTGATACATCAAGAGGCAAAAACTTCTAGTGTGCATCTCCTTTGGTGTAAATGAGTTCTGGAACTGAACACTGCAAATGGAGGCTTTAAACATGGAAAAACCATGATGAATGAGCTCAAACATGCAGATGTCTCTTACTCGCAGCGCGTTTCTCTTGTAAATAGATACCAGCCGGCAGAAAAGATGCCCAACAGGGCATGTCGATAGAACCTGAGCTCCACCGGCCACAATCTGTCCAGATACATTAGTCACAGTTTGCTCGTCTTCCATAATGTCTTAGTTGATGAATCCATGAGGAACACTCTGCCATGTATGATGAAGACCAGAATCATCTATACTTGCGTGCGCTCACGAGAGAAGCACACAAGATGAAGGCTCGTGGCTCTGTAATTGCTGATTCAGACGTGGATAACTGTCAACTCGAATATGTACTGATAAAAAATTTAAAACTTAACAAACGCAGCATGTAACTCAGGCTTTCTTTCGTTTCATTTCAAATTGCTAATTTTTCAATTCTACCATCTAATTGAGCAGGGTCAATACCTTTTCCTTTCTATTTAATTATTTATGAGAGGAGTCCATACTTAAATGCGCACACAGTAATCTTCTTTTCATAAATCTGATCAAGTCCAAATAAAAGTGACCAAAATATAATCTCATGAAGATCCTACCGTTCATCATTAGACCAAAATAATATTAGGCAAGATATATAGTTAGGATTCATAATTGAATTTGAGATAGTGCAGTCGTGAATTAACAGCCAAGATCTTTCGATGCTTCTCTTAATATAAGTTGGCCGCATCGTCGCCTCAAACAATGGGTTCTCCGATTCAAATGTACTGGCTAACGTGCAGGACAGCATCTAGATCGTTTGATCTTGGCTATAAACTCAGAAAGTAGAAAATTTATCATTTTAAAGACGCCAGCATGAAGGTTTCATCGATTGACTTACTATTTAAAGTTGGTGGGTCAGAGATAATTTGACGAATTAAGCCTTGCAAGCAGCCTAAAGCGACACTTATGGTTTTCCATCTCAATCGACATGAATATGAGATACTTACCAGCGACCCTTAAATCTAATTGATGGGCGCAGCAAATGCGCGGCCTCCCTCTTTGTGTGCGTTGCACTTGTCTATCCTTCACACCACCATCGCCGCTCGCTCCCTCCAGTTACTGTCACATCATGTCAACGTCACGCTTCACCAATCTCCATTGCTCCTATCTCTCTCTTTCAAACAGCGCAATAGGTTTTACAGCTCAGTTACATTATAACCATAATAGCCATTACATCATAATCTTAACCATCAGTGTGATATAACCAAACATGCAATCACAAATTCGTTTACAAGGGGATAGAGTAGAAGACCAGAGGGAAAGCAGTAATCTTGCTTCTCAAGAGGAATACTCTTCATATAAGAAGGAATATAAGGTAGCTAGGCAATATAAAGGATCTTAGGGAAAGAATAACAATGATGGCGCTTGATTTCGTTGCTTTTTCCGATTAATGCCACAGGAGGAGATAACAGCTATGACAACTGAGATGATGAACCCGTTACTCCCAGAAATAGTGAGGCTGACGAGGGTTAAAATTGCAAAAGGTTCTCCTTGTATAATCTAAGGTGTGGCCATGAGAACCTTATTTTTGAAATAGGAATGATATTTTAATCTGCATCTCAATTTAAACAGGGTATCTAAAGATATGCAGAGTATGAGATACTTTGGATGTTTTTTGAGGCAATATACATAGAAAAGTAGCGTTACATGGCATAAGATAGTCTCTGCTTTTTGAGGCGAGTGTGCCTATTTTTGAGCAAACGTGCTGTACGCATGGGGAGTTAACAGACGGTGAAAATTCCAATTTGTTTACATTCCCTGAGGTACACTGTGTGTACTTTCATATGTGATGTTGAGGAATGGTTAACGAAATAAGACAGATATAAACATCGAGTTTTATTAGTAAAAGGATCGAAGTTTATGTTGGGGTTTCATGAATCATGTATAAGAAAATTAATGAAATAAATGCAGCGGAAACAAAGATATATTCTACACATGATTCTCCTTAGGCGTTGTTCGTGCGTTTTAATAAAAAATCTAAACATAAAAGGGAGTTAAACGAATTACCTCTCGAAGCGTGCTTTAAACAAGTCGGTTCGGATGTTCTACAGTTCGAGTCCCACAAGCGTCGGACCTCTAGTTCAGACACACCAACAACAAACGTCGAACGGAAGAGAGAATTTTCGGATATTCACCACTTCGATCATGCTAGCAATCACGTGGAAACAAACCGTCGTATCCTTGATGTATAATAGTCACGGCCCGAACGATATAATGTTCTTCTTTCTTGCGTTTCAAAGACTCAAGATTACGCATACAATTTGCTTTCTGTTTTTCAGCAAAGCATCACCCTTTTTTTTTTTTCCCGCAACCTTTTGCTGCATTTTATCTCTCTTAAAGCCTTCACGAATCAGCAACGGTTGCTGATCACGATCATGCACTATCGTGCAAGAACGGTCAGCGGTTGCTGACTGTTCATGCACGATCTTTGTGCATGATGGACCATCCATGCTTCGTGCATGATGGTCAGCAACCGCTGACCATGTGCACGATATTGTCCATGTGCACGATTTTAAGAATTGTGCACATGCACGAAGCTTTAAGCTTTAATTATTTTTTTTAATTTTACTAATAAATATTTTAATTTAGGGCATACTACTAACAATCTCACACTTGCACTAAAACCAACTTGTTTGGTATGTTAACATATATCCACTTTGGGCATGCGTGTGCATCATATGCAAGTAGGCTCGTGACTATAATACAAATTAAATTAAATCTCATTTAATTTAATTTCAAATCGACTCAATTCGATTGCAGTAATTGCAAACATATTTGCAATAATATTTCTCTCTTGTTCCACGTCATCCCAATTGTTTATGGTGTGTGACATCCCTAGGTTCATCACTAAGCTGGTAGTAAGATTTGTACTAACACATTAGTACTTCCAAAAGAATTAATTGTCCCGATTAATCTTTTAGGTCCTACAAGCCACGATTGACATCTAGCAATATATTATGGCTACCTAGATAGTGTGAATACTTTAAGAACATAATGAACCCGTCAGCTTTGGCTACGGTGTAATTCAATCCCTCTGTCTTACTATGTCCCGATCAAACAAAGACCATGGAATATTTGTCAAGTCATTAATTCGATCATATGCACAAATCTAATTGACATGCATTTTATTCGAGACATAAACAATTTATTCTCGGTTACAACCCCGGCCGAGGATTTCAATGCAGTGTCACAATTAGATCGCATAGGACATCATTATCATACCTTGCATATAACAAGGAGACAGATTCCATATTGCGCACACGTGTAACTTCGTATATGAACAAACTATGACCATCAAGTATAAAGACGGATCGTCGACTCGGCATTATGTGCACCCGTGAACCATAGTTGTTCGATACACAAGTTAACACTGTGCCTCAGGTCTAAGGATTATTTACACAAGACCAAAGCATGACCAATTAGACATTGACCACGCTAAAAGCTTCCATGTCGCTAATTGTTCCATATGCGTCATGTTCAGTGAATTTGTCTAATACAAACACCTGTGTTCTAACTCAGGCATCATAATACCCAATGACATGTGACTCATCATTCCCTTAAGTATCTAATACTTAATGGCGAAGTTAAGAACACACCGGTCTTAATAGGATTATTAATATCCACTTAATAATCCATCGACTGGGAACAATTTAAAGATTCAGTCTAACTATGAACCCGTCACATATATTCTTGATGTCTCAAGAATAGGTCTAGTTGCAACTGATCTTATGGAATCATTCATCAATATAAAATAATTGGACAAATGAATGAATACGTCGTTGCCATTAATTAAATAATAATAATGAAAGTACAACTGAAATCCCTAATATGTAACTATTACATAATAGCTTTTGGGCATACATCCAACAATTTCCCAGTTGCACTAAAGCCAACTTGTCTGGTACTTCAAACCCATTTTGTCAATATGTCTTTCAAAAAGAGGCGAGGTAAGGCCTTAGTGAAGGGATCTGCCACATTTTCTACGAGGCAATTTTCTGCAAGGCGATATCACCTCTCCCAACAATTTCTCGATGAGATGGAAGCGTCTCTCAATGTGCTTGGACTTCTGGTGAGACCTTGGTTCCTTAGCTTGAGCTATCGCCCCATTGTTGTCACAAAACAATGTGATTGGTTGCTCAATTGAAGGAACAACTCCAAGTTCAGAAATAAACTTCTTCATCCAAGCGGCTTCCTTTCTTTGCTTCGAGAGGCAGCTACATACTCGCCTCGGTGGTGGAATCGCAGTTATACTTTGTTTGGAACTTTTCCAACTAACTGCACCACCATTGAATGTGAAGACAAACCCAGACGTAGACTTATAATCATTAGGATCCGATTGAAAATCAGAATCAGTATAAGCTACAACTTTAAATTCTCCTTCTCCATATATCAAGAATAAATCTTTAGTCCTTCGCAAGTACTTAAGAATATTCTTGACTGCTATCCAGTGCTCTTCTCCTGGATCAGACTGATATCTGCTTGTAATACTTACAGCATGCGCAATATCAGGTCTAGTACATAGCATAGCATACATTATGCTTCCAATAGCGGATGCATATGGTATCTTTGCCATCCGCTCTCTTTCTTTAGGAGTGTTGGGACACATTTCCTTAGAAAGACGGATCCCTTGCCTAAAAGACAATAATCCTCTCTTGGAACATTGCATGTTAAACCGTGTTAACACTTTGTCTATGTACGTAGATTGTGAGAGGCCAATCAATCGTCTTGATCTATCTCTATAGATCTTGATACCTAAAATGTAGGTTGCCTCTCCTAAATCTTTCATGGAGAATTTCTGTGACAAGAATAGTTATATTGATGATATCATTGGCACATCATTTCCAATCAAAAGTATATCATCGACATACAAAACCAGAAATGCAATTGCACTCCCACTGATCTTCTTGTATACACAAGGTTCATCCGGATTTTTGATGAAGCCAAACGATTTGACTACCTCATCAAAACGGATGTTCCAACTTCTAGAGGCTTGTTTGAGTCCATAAATAGATCTCTTAAGCTTACACACCTTCTGTTTTTCACTATTGGATTCAAAACCCTGTGGCTGTTCCATATAGATGTCCTCATCGAGAAAACCATTTAGAAAAGCCGTTTTGACATCCATTTGAAATATCTCATAATCAAGGTGTGCAGCTATAGCCAACATAATCCGAATGGATTTTAGCATGGCCACAGGTGAGAAAGTTTCGTTATAATCAATTCCTTCTTTTTGACGATATCCTTTCGCCACCAGCCGTGCTTTGTAAATTCCAATTTGACCTTCAACATTCATCTTCCTCTTGAAGATCCATTTACATCCAATTGGTACAATACCATCAGGCAGGTCAGTTAAGGTCCATACTGTTGGAGAAATCTTCTTGAAGTGTTTTGAAGTTGACAAAACGTTTCTATCAGTCTAGTCTGAAGGTTTGCAGACTCTGTTATTTAAAGTCTGAAGACCTCCGGCAGCCAGACTCAAGACTCAAAGTCTATCCTCATTGTGGTCTCTAAACCGTTGAAGAAAGGTTATCCGAAGCTGGATGTTTTGTTCGAGGATTTAACCTTATCATCTGGAGAAGATCTCGTGGGTGGAGAAGACGTAACGAGAATCCTTTGATTGATCAAGATTGATTCAATGATTGAAGATTCGATAATTGTCTAAATATTATTGGAAGGTTCTACTTATGGAAACCGAGATCCACGATTGTATGGGCGAACGAGGATTGATGGGCTATCAACACGTTCCTTTAATAGCTCGAACAATCTTCCTAATTGATTCCGTCCAACGGATAGATTGGAGGAATTCCTTTGGTAAGTGCCAACGGGTATGATGGCATAAAGGAGTATATAAGGAAGACGTTCTTAGTTGTTCGAGGGTGCGCGATAGAAGAATTCCAAAGTCGAAGCTCCTTTTTGTTTAGACAATTCCTTTGAGCGAATACTTGTATACAAAAGAGAGTCTCTATTTGTGAGAAACCTTGAGGAGGTGTGGTAGAACATCTACACTTTGTGGAATCAAGGCAAAGCTGTGCTGTAACTTCTCTTTTGATCATAGTGAAATCCAGCCGGTGGGGCTGTCGGTGCGGAAGAGTGGACGTAGGCTTGGAATAAGCCGAACTACTATAAATCCTGTGTTCAATTTTCTCTTCCTTACTTTCTCTACCTCTATCGTATTTCATTTTGTTAATCAAGAGAGAATTTCCTTCTATCGTTTGCTAAGAATTGCTTCCGTATTTCGATAAATTGGTTGTGCACCTATTCACCCCCTCTAGGTGTTTATACTAGCTATCTCAATTGGTATCGAGCCTTGTACTCACTTTGTTTGAAGTGTTTTACTTGAGTTAAAGATCCATGGCTAGTATTCTAGCACCGGGGGCGATGGAAGGGCAAAGCAATACCAGACCACCCTACTTTGATGGAAAGGATTACAACATCCGGAAAAACAAAATGAAAGCTTTCCTACTATCAAAGGATCCTCGGAATGGGACATTGTAGAAAAAGGAATTACTCCTACAGCTGCATCGGTCTACGAAAGAGGGAAAAAGCTGTTGAGACCAGCGGAATGACTCGGGAAGAGATAAACAAGAGACAAGCACTCGATGCAAAAGCAATTTACTCTTTATATTGTGCTTTGTCACCAACTGAATATAATAGAATATCTTCTTGTGTTACAGCAAAAGAAGTGCGGGACAGATTGCATATCACCTATGAAGGAACAGATCGAGTGAAGGAAACCAGAATTAACATTCTTCTCGGTCAATATGAAGCCTTCAAAATGAAACCAGGAGAATCTATAAGCGACATGTTTAGCCGTTTTGAGATATTGTCAATGGTCTTGAGAATCAAGGACAAAAAATTTCTGATCCCATGAAGGTAAACAAGCTCTGCGTGGACTCTCCAAGGATTGGAATCACATAAAGACTTCGATAAGAGAGACGCAAAGAATTATGCCACTATCTATCGACGAAGTGATTGGAACTCTTGGTCTTATGAAGTGGAACGGATCAATGAAGATGAAGATCCAAAATGTAAGAAATCCATTGCATTAAAATCAAATGATGATTACGATGATACAGATTCGAAGATGATATGGACGATGAGGAGCTTGCTCTTATGATAAGAAGATTGAAAACTGAATAGAAAAGGAAGAAGGTTCAACTCAAAGAAACAAAGCTTTCAAAGACAGCGAGACCAAGTCTGTTGATGATGAGGAACCAAATAAAGATGTAGTCTGCTTTGAATGCAAGAAAAAGGGACAAATCAGACCTAACGCCCTCTTCGAAGAAGAAGAGAGGAAAAGCTGAAAAATTTCGAAAAGCTCTCAAAGCCGAAGCACTGGAGTGATACGAGTGTGAAGAAAGTGATAATGAATATGCCAATCTATGTCGATGGCACAATCGGACTCGGACTCTGGATCGGACTCGACAGACGGTGAATTTGAGGCAAGTAATTTTAAAATTCTGTCAAAGTTTCTAAATACATTGATGAACTGTGTTTTAGTCTTAAGACTTCTCTCAAAAGAATTTCTGAACTGAAAAAGGAAAACTCAGCTCTAAAACAAAAGGAAAATGTTTTAGTAGAAAGAGTTAAAAGTCTAGACGATTGTTTCCACTCTTAAAGAAAATGAAGATAATCTTTTAAAAGAAAATGCTCTTTTAAAAACAGACTTATCAAATATTTCAAAGAAATTTTCAATAGGGTCTCGAGAAACTTGAAAAAATTCTTTCAGCTCAAAGACCTTACTTCAATAAGTGCGGTCTAGGTATATCGCGGAAACAATTCCCTTGATTGATTTTCCTAAAGTAAAAGAAAGAATTAAGAAAAGACCCTCGAAAGAGGCTTACAAAAATCATTTCAAGAAAGTTTTTGTAAAACCTATAGGTAGGTAGAAATGCTCTCAGATGTTCAAAGTGCAACAGTCCGGATCACTTTGAAAAAGAGTGTCCTATGGTATGGAAACCTGTTAAGAAAGTATGGGCTAATCTTGTTTATCTTACTAACACCAAAGGACCCAAGAAAATTTGGGTACCAAAGAAAGCTTGAGACTTTATTTTAAATGCGGGTCTCCGTCAAGAAACAGGTCAAGTGGTATCTTGACGGCGGATGCTCAAGACACATGACGGGAGACTCAAATTGCTTTATAAAGCTTGCTCAAGTAAATAGTGGAAAAGTTTCATTCGGAGGAAACAAAGAAAGGAAGTATTGTGGGATTTGGAACCGTGAAAATTGGAACTCTCACAATAAGTAATGTTTCCTTAGTGGAAGGACTCAATTACAATCTTCTCAGCATTAGTCAATTGTGTGATCTTTGGTTTCAAGATCTTCTTTCAAGAAGGAACATGTTCTGGAATCAGTAAAGACACTACTCAGTCTTTCATGGGTCGAAGACATGGAAATATCTATCTTCTGGATGTGAAACCAAATGAATCGCAATGTCTTATCTCAATTCAAGACGAAGCAAGCTTATGGCACAAAAAGCTTGGTCATGTCAACATGAAGCAATTAGCCAAAATCTCATCAAAGCGGCTTGTTCGAGGTCTACCCAAATTGCCATACCAAAAGACTGATTCATGCACTCCATGTATTACGGGAAAGCATGTAAGAAAATCATTTAAGCCAATAAATCATGTCTCTACTAATCATGTATTACGGTTGTTGCATATGGATCTCTTTGGACCAACCAGAACTCAGAGTATTGGGGGTAAGAAATATTGCCTAGTAATTGTTGATGATTACTTCCGTTTTACCTGGGTATATTTCCTTGCAAATAAATCCGAAACCTTTTCGTATTTTGAAAAATTTGCTAAAAAGGTTCAAAATGAAAAAGGATGTGTTATTTCTAGTATAAGAACAGATCACGGAGGAGAATTTGAAAATCAAGATTTTACAAAATTCGTGATGAATCGGCTTTAAGCATGTGTTCTCCTCTCCATATACTCCTCAGCAAAATGGAGTTGTGGAAAGAAAGAACAGATCTCTTCAAGAAATGGCTAGAACTCTTTTAATTGAAAGTAAAATTTCTTCTCGATTTTGGGCTGAAAGTCTGTTTCAACAGCATGCTATATCATCAATAGAGTCTTCTTAAGACCTATTCTTGAGAAAACCCCTTATGAGTTATTCAAAGATAAGAAGCCTATTGTTTCATACTTTCATGTATTTGGTTGCAAATGTTTTATATTGAAAAATGCAAAAGATCGAGTTGGTAAGTTTGAAGAAAGATCAGATGAAGGTATCTTCCTTGGATATTCTACATCAAGCAAAGCCTACATAGTCTATAATAAGAAGAGCCAGTCTGTGGAAGAGTCAATGAATGTCAAATTTCAAGACTCAACGCAAGATGAATCAAGTCAGACTCATCAAGAAGAGTTTGAACCTGCACCAGACTCTCCAAAGTCTACAACTCAAGAAGCATCTCAGACTCTGGAAAACCAGCATCAGGTTGTTAGTGAAGATCCAAATAAAGAAAGAGATCATCAACCGAGACAAATCAACAAGTAGCTGGAAGCATAAGTCCAGTCATCCCAAAGATCTTATAATTGGCGAAATTAATGAAGGAATTCGCACCGAGATCCAAAAAGGCGAGAAGAGTCTAGTCTTTGTGGCTCTCGTTTCGAAATTGAACCAAAGAGCATAGAAGAAGCTTTATCTTATGAAAGCTGGATTGAAGCTATGCAAGAAGAGCTCAGACAGTTCAGCATTAATGATGTCTGGGAATTGACATCCAAACCAAAAGGTAAAACTGTTATTGGAGCTAAATGGGTGTTCGAAACAAGATGAACGAGAAAGGAAAAGTCGTACGAAACAAAGCAAGACTCGTGGCCAAGGGATATACGCAAGAAGAAGGAATAGACTATGATGAGACTTACGCTCCGTGGCAAGGTTAGAAGCTATTCGACTATTACTTGCGTTTGCTTGTTATAAGAATTTCAGGTTATTCCAAATGGACGTCAAAAGCGCCTTCCTAAATGGATTTATCCATGAGGAAGTTTATGTGGAACAACCACCGGGGTTTGAAGACTCAAAGAAGCCGGACTCGTCTTGACCGAAAAAGGCTTTGTATGGTTTAAAGCAAGCACCTCGGGCTTGGTACGACAGATTAAGTAAGTTCTTAATACAAAATGGATTTGTCAAAGGTAAAGTATATACGACTTTATTTATCAAAAAGGAAAACAAAAGTTTCTTACTTGTTCAAATATATGTGGATGATATTATTTTTGGATCCTCTAATGAAAGTACGTGCAAGAAATTTTCTAAATCTATGCAGGATGAGTTTGAAATGAGTATGATGGGAGAGTTAACATTCTTTCTTGGTCTTCAAGTAAAACAATTGAAGGAATGAACTTTTATTTATCAAGAAAAATATGCTAATGATCTTGTCAAAAGGTTTGACTGGAAAAGTGCAAAAAGACCGACATACCAATGTCAAGTTCTTTAAAGATAGACAAAGATGAAGAAGGGAAGAAAGTTGATCAAAAGCTGTACAGGAGTGTAGATTTTGATTTTCTGGATGCAGTGAAAGTGAACTTGAGGGAAAAGTTCAGTTATCTTTAACTTGAAAAGTTACGCTCGAGACTCGGCGAGGCTTATGCTTGAATTGATTTGCATATTTCTATTCAAATCTTAGCTTTTTGGATGCAAATAGATTCTCCTTCAGCGTTAAAGACAAAGACTATGTTGTGGATATGAATATCTTTGCGAGATGTGTTAGAAGTTGAGAGAGCGAGATATCAACCAATCAAAGTTTCCATTGCTCGAGCAACAATGGAACCGGTGAAGGACGGGAGAACGAGAGGAGAAGATCACCTACTTAAGGATGAGTGCATTCAACATCTTGCTTCACAAGATTGTGATTAATTGCCTTCGACCAAAATCAACCTCAAAAAGCGATGTTTCAAGTTCGAGGCAAAGTTGATGTATGCCATCCTCTGTGGAAAAAGTTTTCTCTCCCTCATCTTTGTTATGTTTCACATGTATAGAGCGTGATGAAGGACGAGAGGTCAACTCCCTTACCCAAGCCTTGTTACAAAGTTATTCGGACATCGAATATTCAGCCTCCACAAATCTTTTGTGTTCGACCATGCGATCATATGGTGGTAGGACTGAAAATGGTGAACAAAATGCGTACGAAGGAAGGCGAGCAAGGAATTGGAGAAATTCAAGGAGAAGACTCTGCCAAAACTCATCAACTCTCTTCTGCTGTTAAGAGAAAAGGGAAGGAGCCCATGGTTGCTCCATCAAAGAGAAGAAGAGCTCTCCTCATTGAGGATGAAGATGATGACGAAGACATCACCATCTCGCAATGGCTTTGAAGAATTTAAGTCGTCTATTCCACGAAAGAATCGGAACAAATGTTGAAAGAAGCGAGAGGAGAAGGAAAAAGGAGAAAGAGAAGCTGAAAAAGAAGCAGAGGAGGAAAGACTTGAAGAAGAAAGAAGAGAAGAAGGAGAACGAGGAAATCTCTTCTCCTTTGGAAGAGATGTAGGCATGGAAACAGGGGGGAGATCGGGAGAAAGGAGTGAAGTCTTCTTATCCCGATGCAAGTGAAGGAGTGAGTCGTTCGCTGCGCAGACCCGGAGGATGTTTATGCATCTCAATTTCCAGAGGAAGGTCATGAAGCTTCATCGCCAAACCCGCGAGATTATGCTGATCTACTATCGTCTGCATTTACTCCATCAGATCGAGCCGAAGCAAGTACTCAGACTGATAATGGAGCAGATTTTCGCAGAATTATGGATATTCTCTTGGAAATGAGAGGTCAAATTTATGCCTTGGGATGCGAAGTTCAAAGCTTGAAGAATGAAAGTCAAGCTTCTTCTGTTCATTGAATGATAAGATGCAAGCCCTCTCTATTCAGAATCAGGCCAATGCCAAGAGTGAGGAGGTTGCACAGCTGAAGGAAGACTTTAAAAGGCTGGAAGGCATAGTTCAATCTATGGAAGATTTCCAGCTTGTCCGCGTTTCCAAGCAATTTTGACTTCATCTCATCCTTTTTAATGATGACAAAAAAGGGGAGAGATGCAAGATTTGATCAAACTTTCAAACTTTCAATCTTTGATTGTGTTGTTGTTGTTTAAACTCTTTTGTTTAAACTCTTTTTGACAGACTTTGACTTTTTTGTTTTGTGTCTACGGATGAGAAGCGAACTAGACTTGGACTTGATTTGCTTCTATTAACGAGTATTGATATCTTATGGATGGCTTTATTATATACTAAACTAACCTATTTTCTGTGGTTGCAGATTCTAGTGTTATTCTTTTAGCCATTTATCTCTATAAGATATGCATATGTGTTTGTGAAATGTTTTGCGGGTCATAGTTATCCAAATCTGAGAAAAGTTTTGTCACCATCAAAAGGGGAGATTGTTGGAGAAATCTTCTTGAAGTGTTTTGAAGTTGACAAAACGTTTTATCGATCTAGTACGAAGGTTTGCGGACTCGTTATTTAAAGTCGAAGACCTCGCGCAGCCGGACTCAAGACTCAAAGTCTATCCTCATTGTCGGTCTCTAAACCGTTGAAGAAAGGTTATCCGAAGCTGGATGTTTTGTTCGGGATTTAACCTTATCATCGGAGAAGATCTCGTGGCTGGAGAAGACGTAACGAGAATCCTTTGATTGATCAAGATTGATTCAATGATTGAAGATTCGATAATTGTCTAAATATTATTGGAAGGTTCTACTTATGGAAACCGAGATCGATTGTATGGGCGAACGGGATTGATGGGCTATCAACACGTTCCTTTAATAGCTCGAACAATCTTCCTAATTGATTCCGTCCAACGGATAGATTGGAGGAATTCCTTTGGTAAGTGCCAACGGGTATGATGGCATAAAGGAGTATATAAGGAAGACGTTCTTAGTTGTTCGAGGGTGCGCGATAGAAGAATTCCAAAGTCGAAGCTCCTTTTTGTTTAGACAATTCCTTTGAGCGAATACTTGTATACAAAAGAGAGTCTCTATTTGTGAGAAACCTTGAGGAGGTGTGGTAGAACATCTACACTTTGTGGAATCAAGGCAAAGCTGTCTGTAACTTCTCTTTTGATCATAGTGAAATCCAGCCCGTGGGTGGTTTGTCGGTGCGGAAGAGTGGACGTAGGCTTGGAATAAGCCGAACTACTATAAATCCTGTGTTCAATTTTCTCTTCCTTACTTTCTCTACCTCTATCGTATTTCATTTTGTTAATCAAGAGAGAATTTCCTTCTATCGTTTGCTAAGAATTGCTTCCGTATTTCGATAAATTGGTTGTGCACCTATTCACCCCCCTCTAGGTGTTTATACTAGCTATCTCACATACCTCATTGGAATACATTGAATCCATTTCGGATTTCATGGCTTCTAGCCATTTACCAGAATCGATGTCCAACATCGCCTCCTCATAGGTTTTAGGATCACTGGGTTGATCACTATCATTCACAATGAATAATGGTTCGATATGATCAACCGAGTGTCTATAACGGCAGTGGGCGAGACGTTCTCGCACTTCTCTTAAGAGGTTGTGTATCGAAGCTCCCCTTTGAATCGAGAGATTGGTATCGAACTCGGTTGTTTGATACTTCATTATTTTATTCTTGTAAGATTATTTTCCCCCAAAGCACCACTTTCTTGGACGAATGACGATTCTCCAAAAAAGAAGCGTGCTTGCATACCAAAATTCTTTGGTTTGAATGAAAATAGAAATAATATCCAAGAGTTTCCTTTGGATATCCAATGAAGCGACCTTGTTCAGATCTTGCCTCCAATTTTTCCATTTTCAGCTTTTTCACGAAAGCTGGACAACCCCAAATCTTAATATGATTAAGACTAGGTTTCCTACTATGCCATATCTCATAGGGCGTAGTTGGAACAGATTTGGACGGCACTCTATTCAAGTATATATACAGCAGTCTCAAGGGCATATCCCCAAAGGGATATTGGCAAATCGGTGTAACTCATCATAGATCGTACCATATCTAATAAAGTACGATTTCTTCGTTCGAGATACACCATTATGTTCGGAGTTCCAGGAGGTGTCCATTGTGATAAAATGCCATTCTCTTTAAGAAAGTCCAGGAATTCAGTACTAAGGTATTCACCTCCTCGATCTGATCAAAGAGCCTTAATACATTTTCCTGTTTGTTTCTCAACTTCAGCCTTGAATTCCTTGAACTTTTCAAATGATTCAGATTTATACTTCATGAGGTATAAATAACCATACCGTGACTGATCATCAGTGAAGGTAATGAAGTAATTATAACCACCTCTAGCAGTTTCATTAATTGGTCCACATACATCTGTATGTATTAATTCTAATATGTCAGCAGCTCGTGCACCTTGTCCCACAAAAGGTGCTTTGGTCATTTTTCCTAGAAGACAGGCCTCACAAGTTGAGTATGACTCAAAATTTGAAGGATCAATGTATCCATCATTACTCAAATTGTTAATTCTGTCTTCTCCAATATGACCTAATCGGAGATGCCAAACATACTTTTTATTTGGACCGTCTCTAGGGCGTTTATTAGTTATGGCATTTATATCAATTCTATTTTGCTTATTGACATTGGTAATCGCATTACCGGACATTGTAATGGTATAAAGATTGTTGGTTAATAAGCTAGAACCAACACATATTCTATTATGATAAATAGAACATACATCATCAGTAAAAGAAAATTCATAATTCTCTTTACCCAAACGAGGCATAGAGATGATGTTCCTAACAGCATTCTTATAATGCAAACAGTTCTTTAATGTCCAGAATGCAAACATAAATGAAAAGTCCCTATAGCTGATGCAGCAACTCTTGCTCCATTGGCAAACGTCAGGACAATCTCATTTCGCCCTAGCATCCTGCTTATTTCCAGATTCTGCAAAGACATAAAAATATGTGAAGTTGCAGCAGAATCTAGAACCCATGAGTTGGATTCAGCACTAACCATAAGATTGGTTTCAATAAGCATAGACACCATACCTTCATAAGGTCGGTTCTTAGGCTTGACCTTCAAGCTCGCGAGGTACCTTTTACAGTTCCTCCTCCAGTGCCCTTTGACACCACAGTAATGACATTTCCCTTTATCAATCATGGGTTTTGGTTGCACAACAGGTTTGGCAGGCCTCTTCCATTTATTCTTCTTTAAAACAGTCTTACCCTTTGAAGAAGAAGCCTTAGCCATAGCCACTACATTTGGCCTCGTGTTATGCATTTCCTTCTCATAAAGTACCAGCATGCTATGTAACTCAGCAAGAGTTTTCTCCATCTTATGCATGTGGAAGTTTTGGACAAAACCAGAGAAGGAATCGGGTAAAGATTGGAGGATCAAATCCACAGCTAACTCATTGTCCATAACGAGATTCAGCCTAGCCAATTCTTCAATGTGCCGAGATCATTTTCAAAGCATGATCATTAACAGATGATCCTTCAGCCATCCTCATACGGTACAATGCCTTAGATATCTCATATCTAGAGGTTCGACCATTCTCATCAAAGTATTCCTTTAAATGCAAAATGATCGACCTAGCATCTTCCATAGATTCATACTTCTTTTGTAATTCATTATTCATCGAAGCAAGCATATATGACTTAACTTTTAAGTCATCATCACGCCACTTATCATAAGTGACACGCTCCTCTTGGGTCCCACCCTCAGGAAAGGAGGTTGGCATTTTTTCATCAAGCACATATCCAACTTTTTCTGAATTGAGAACAATTCTCAAATTCCTCACCCAGTCAGTGAAATTGGGTCCAGTCAAACAATTCTTGTCATGTATATAAGCGAGTGGGTTTGTGGTCACCATTTTCAGAGTAATAATATATTCGTTGCAGAAAATAAATTGTTAGCCGTTGTACTTTTCATAATAACTATTTCATTTTGGTCTTTAAATGAAATAGATCCTCCCACTAAATTTATATTCGAATCACATACTCCTTAAGATGGGAAGCGGTAATCTTCGTTGGGTAAAGATTACTAGTGGGGATTGGAGTCCCACTAGTCCAAAGTCCACCTCACCTAACAGTTATTGGTGTCCTATGAACTTAGTGAGTGAACCAGCTTGTTCAACGCATCATATGCGAGTCCCAATCATAACTTCGGCCTCTAGACCATGAAAGCCTCACCTAACAGTTATTGGCATCATGATCATAGTTAAGTCCAGCCCATCGTCTCATGCAAGTATTGAAAACACAAATGATTCCCTCACCTAACAGTTATTGGAAATCATTTGGCTCCAACCCCACAACATCATATGCATAATGGAGTGGTCCAATATTATAAATGGTAATCAACCCCTATGTATCCATAACCGGTTAATTAACCACTATAATATTGGATCAAACCACGACGATGGAAGGCCACGAGTTCGAAACCCGTTACGACTTAATATTCTTTGTAAGGAGATTTGGGTCGTTATTAACGGTCTCACTTTGCACATTAACCGATTTAACATGCACGATACCATAAACACAATAAATAAATAGATATCACATAAACATCTATCCTATGTGGTGTGGAATTATGGTTCAATGGGTCTCGAGCCAAAGAGACCCATTTAGCCATTTTAATGTTTTAATAATATGGACCTGCACTTCACTTTTTCTTCAATCTTTGAACTCTTCAAAGACAGGGCCCAAAGAGCTCACCGGTTTAATGGCTCCTCCAATGGCTCCTCCTCTCTTGTAGTATTTACATCAACAATTGAAATACTAAACTATACTAAAATTACATATCAAGAAAAATTAAAGTAAAATAAAAGGAAGGACGCAGCCTCCATTTAATAATTACATCCCCAAAAAGAATACCTGTAATCATCATACATTCATCCATACAACAATCACAACATTTAGGGATTTTTCCATGATCACCATCCTTCCTTATGAGCCATAAATTCAAAATTTTAAGCTCTAGAAGGCATGCATAAAATTCTGCATATCATTTGTAGAATATAAACACAAAGTATAACAAGTTATGGATTTTTGATTCAAAATTGATTTAGTTCTAATTTTTGCTTAGTTGATTAAATTTATCACATAAATCAATCAACTTCTATAGGCCATATAAGAGCAAGAGAATCAATTAAACGCACGAAACGCCTAAGGTTGCCTCTGATACCATTGTTGGGGTTTCATGAATCATGTATAAGAAAATTAACGAAATAAATGCAGCGGAAACAAAGATATATTCTACACATGATTCTCCTTAGGCGTTGTTCGTGCGTTTTAATCAAAAATCTAAACATAAAAGGGAGTTAAACGAATTACCTCTCGAAGCGTGCTTTAAACAAGTCGGTTCGGATGTTCTACAGTTCGAGTCCCACAAGCGTCGGACCTCTAGTTCAGACACACCAACAACGAACGTCGAATGGAAGAGAGAACTTTCGGATATTCACCACTTCGATCGTGCTAGCAATCACGTGGAAACAAACCGTCGTATCCTTGATGTATAATAGTCACGGCCCGAACGATATAATGTTCTTCTTTCTTGCGTTTCAAAGACTCAAGAATACGCACACAATTTGCTCTCTGTTTTTCAGCAAAGAATCACCCTTTATTTTTTTTTTTTCCCACAACCTTTTGCTGCATTTTATCTCTCTTAAAGCCTTCACGAATCAGCAACGGTTGTTGATCGTGGGATCAGCAACCGTTGCTGATCACGATCATGCACTATCGTGCAAGAACGGTCAGCGGTTGCTGACCGTTCATGCACGATCTTTGTGCATGATGGTCAGCAGTTGCTGACCATCCATGCTTCGTGCATGATGGTCAGCAACCGCTGACCATGTGCACGATTTAAAGAATCGTGCACATGCACGAAGCTTTAAGCTTTAATCATTTTTTATTTATTTTACTAATAAATATTTTAATTTAGGGCATACTACTAACAGTTTAGGTGGTAGAAGGCGACATCAAAACAAAGGAAGAAGCTGCCATTGTTATTCTATCCAACAACACTACATCGAGCCACGCAGATGACTCCTCTCCTCTGTTTTTGATATTGACAGACATGCACTTACTAATCTTCTCTTCAAGATTTGTTATTGACCCAAGATTCACATTCCCTCTACCCTCTATCGAATCTTTTGCTTCAACTTCTCCTTTCATGCCATCAATATCTATATAACTTCATTGTTGTGAATAGAACTTTTAGAGATCAAACCATTCGAAAATTCCATTCCGCTAAGCAAGTCAAAAGCAATTACTAAATCTCATCGCAGGATTCACAATATGCATTGACAACAAACAGAATCCAACGTCCATGAAACATGACATAAACATCAACAAAATATTAGATTTTTCAGTTCATCATGATAGTGTACAAGTGATCATTAGGTCTTAATATCGCGATTGCAAAACCTATTAGTTGCTTGCGAATCTGAATTATGTTATTGAAGCATCCCACAATATGACATTTTGAGTCGTTACCATCAAGGTAAAAACTAAAAACCTCATTGAAAACCAACCTCACTCACGCTTTCAATCTCGCCATCAGGAGAGAAATTGATGAAAAAAGGAAATTACTATGTTCCAATAAAAAAATGGAGAATCTACTTGTAACTCGATTAGTAGAAACAACGCGATAGTTAGGAAGCCTCATCTCTTTGAACTTCTCACATAAATTAACAATGCAGAGCCCGAACCATTTCGAATTCAGGGCATTGTCGACGGAAAAATAAGATAAAAATAAAGCCCCAAATCGAAACTCCAATCGGTCAAAGCGTCTTCTCGCAGCTGCCAATCTTCAAATTCGACTTGCTCCCCGTCCCCTGGTTTCGCTTCCCCGCTGTCGCCCTCCTCTGGTACTCCTTTTAAAAGTCGTCTACTTTTTCTATTTAATGATGTCTGCTTGCTTTTAGGATGCGGAAGAAGACATGTTTTTCTTTTGCCCGGTTGGTCAGCCTGCTGAATAGATATTTAGTGACACGTCAGCCGCCACGTATGCAAGTTTCCAACGGTGGTTTCAATGGACAGAGCACGCGTCTCTGCGATCCATGTTAAAGTTCGTTCGTTTTCTCTTTTTTAAATTCAGGAAACGTGGCGTCGATCTTGAGTCCCAAAATGACAGTTAATTTTAGGCCATTAATTTTTTTTTTCTCGGTAGTGCCGAATCTACCGATATAAAATGTGATTTCGATTCAAATACTCTAAAGACTTGACTAATTTTAGAAGAAAATGGGCATTCCTTTCCGAGGTCGTAATAATTTTTTATTTAGTGAAAAATATTTCTAAGGATGCGGAATATAACCGTTAAACAACCAATTCAGGAAGCTATCGTGAGCATAGTTTCCTGGTTTGATCTACCTATTCGACGTCCTTTCCTCCACCGCGAAGGGACCGCCATCTAAATATTCGAAAGAGTTGCTCTACATAGGGTGATTGAGAGAGAGAGAGAGCAGACGAGGTTAGTCGTGCCAATGCTCAGTAATTTCAGGAAATGGAATCACCAAAGTTTGAAACTTTACATAGAAAAGACTCAATCGGCAAAGAATCGGAACCCGTCGAAGCAGCGTACCTTGAAAATCAATGTCGACGGAGCATTTTTTTGGAGGTAAAACAGTTGGAGCTATTTTGGAGATTCTTCACGACGAGACGGGAGCTCTACTGGATGGCTTTGCTACGAAGGTTCCAACTTTGTCGGCGTTTCATACGGAAGCCATGGCCCTGCTCGGAGATTCGAAACGTTTTCAGTCGAGGAGAGAGAATTTGCCGGAGCTCGGGTCGACGTAATGCTGAAGAAGACGTGAGGTGAGAGGTGCATAGCTTTAATCGAGGAAGCGCAACTATCTTCGGCCCAATTTCAATTTATCTTCTGGGCCCAACGTTCGAATACTCTTCCTTCCTCTTGAGTGGGCCATCCTCTCCAACTTTTACGGGATCTTTTAATAATATCGTCAAGTATTTCGGAAGAAAAAAAATTATGTAACCCTGAAAGAAAACTTCTTCCTGGACCTTGCAGCTTCTAACCTGCGTAAAAATGCAGCTTTGATGCCGTGACTGCAAAACACTTGCATTTCTGCTAACAGATTCCCCAAAATTGATAATGCAATGCCCGATCATTTCGAATTTAGGGCCTTTGTTGATGCCAAAAAAAAGCCCCAAATCCAAACTCCAATCGGTGTTCGATTTTCACGGTGAAGATCTGAGCGGCCTTGTTTCATGCTGAGTTTGCCGAAACTCATAATCCTCCAATTCTGCTGCTTCAGGCCAACACTGCATCGCAAATTGATCACTCATCTGATCTGACTACAGTGACGCCAGAGAGTAAGACCGCTTCGTATTCCAGATTTGTAGCATCCATCGGCAATGAGGACAGACAAAATTGAGGGTGATCTTATAATGGCAGCACCTTAGGCTATGGCATTCGGTTGCCTAAGCATTACTTTTCTTTCCCCAGTAAGTCAGATTTTGGTTCTTGACATGTCAAGAATCTTCAGATTTTGAGGATAGAAACACAAACAACTTTTCGTTGAAACATTTGATTATCAACGGCTGAGATTTAGTATTAGAGATCAAACAATTTAGAACCTTAACAAAGATCCAAATCACATCGAAGAAAGAGGAGATGGGTACATACATATCACGGAGCTTGTTAACCAAAGACCTTAACAGCAGTCAATTTCTCAGGTATAAGAATGGATGATTTTCTACATTATTATTCCTTTGCAGGACCAGTCGCCATCACCAATGTCCTTTCTCCATCCTTTTCTCCGCCCTAATGGACTAACAAGAGTAGGTATCCCTCCTTTCATCCTTTGCCTCCGCATATGGCCCTTTCATCCTTTTGCCATTGCTCATGTATTAGTCCTGGTCCATCCTTCCATCCTGTTCCACCCCCAAATAGTCCTTTCATTCTGATTCTAGTTATCACAAATGCTTGTGTCGGTTTGGAATTTTTTACTTGCAGCATCTATTATCCTAATATTGCAGTTATCACAAATTGATTTTCAAAGCCTTCAAAATTATACAATTATTGACAAGTAGAGTTATTTGTTTTTCATAATTTATAAAACCTAATTTTTTGGGCAAAAGCAAAATGCAGAAAATGCTACTTAAAAATTCTGAACATATATAACGAGTTAATTATAGAAGTCAACAAAAATGATGATGGAATGTCGTATAGTCTTTTTGGAATACACTTTTGTATATTTCTAATTCATGACAATCATTCTTAACAGTGTTATCAAAATGAATATAGATCTATGGAAAAAAAAAATGACTAAGAAGATACTTGGACAATAAAGACATCTTAAGCGGAGTGCCACTGTGCCATGTGGATCGCTGGCTTGATAATTAATGTGCAGCTTTCTGAGCCATTCGTATAACTACTATTGCCAAGTTATTCATAAAAATCATGTCTTAATCCAACGTAGCATAATATAGTTTGATAAAATGATGAGGTCAAATTAACCTCCATGCCCTTTTTATTCTTTTTTCAAAAATTATATCTTTGGCCTAACGTTGTTAAAACCCGTTCTGCTCCTCTTTCTTACTCGTATAAGATAATGACAATGTGGATGAACTTGAGATCGGATCCAAATAGTAATTATCAAGACCATTCTATTAGTGCATTACCATAAATAAAGACGGCATACATGCAGCTCCTCTAATTGGTGCATTAACACTTTGTTCTACTTAAACCAAACAAAAGGCATAAGTTGTAAGTACCAACGCCTCCATCTCATGCCCAAGTTTCTCCTCCTCCGCTATCTCCTCTGTTATTTACAGTCCCAGAGTTTGGTGTCTTCTTCGCCGGCTTGCTCAACTGGAATGCTGGGCGTCTGCACAACTGCCTCACTCCTTTTCCCAAACTCAGCCATGATTGATAGATCAGAATGTCAAATTACTCCCAAATCTGTATATTTGTTATGACTATATGAAAAGGTTATGACTAATTTCTAACAAAGAAAATGTGATCACTAATTAAAGCTATGAGGCACGTTCTATTTCAGTCAAGTTGACAAGGATCTTTTGCATAAATTATCATCCTCCCAAAGTAAGTAACATTATTTTTTGCAATATGGGGGCATGAGCATGTAGATTTGTCAGGCTAGAATCTTGTGAAACATCCCGTAAGCCCTGTAAAATGGTCAAACTTAGGCCTTCCACCTATATAGGCTTACTCTAGCTAGAACTATTTGCATGTATTTGTAAAATTCAAACCGACAACCTCCAATTCCTAAGCTAAAAATCTCCACTATCCCAATTAAATGCGCCAATCCTAGAGTATATAGTAAGCATAATTTTTTTATGTTAAAGAGCAAGTGTATTTTGCACTATGTATCATTTCTCAAGAAAATGAAAGTGTTAACGTAAATCCATCATATTATTGACAATTGAAAATTTGCCTAATAGAGATGCTAACCTAACCTCAATTTTGGTCTTAACCAAATACCAATCAATTCCTCGATTATAGGAATTGATGATTCTCTGCATTGTTCCTTTACACTAGTCATCATCATCAATTTCCCTGCCTCCATCCTATCCTCCACCACCGATGGACAGACATTGATCAGCAAATGGTCCTTTTCATCTTTTTCCACTGCTAATGTGATAGTCCCAATCCATCCTTGCATCCTTTCTTCCACCGTTAATGGACAAACATTTGAACTAACCCTAAACCCTCTTCTTGGGCAGTCGGTGAAATCATGTTAAAAATATACAAGTAACATTATAACTAAGCTACCATAAAAGAAAAAAAAAAAACCTGAATTTTAATGTTATTTTTTTATATACCGATAGCAAATTATTATAATTTTCTATTTATTAATGTAATAGAGTTGGATTAAATTAGATTTATATATCCAATTAAGATTTGATCATATAGTTGAAAATAAGTACTATCTTTCAAATTTTCACAGAATTGTTGACAAAATGCCCCTCAAATCATTTCTTTAAGTGAAAAAAAAGAAAAAAAAATCGGTTCGTAAGGAAAATTTGAAGCTAATTTTTTTTTACCAACTATAATTCTTAGATACTCATAACTCTCTCTCTCTCTCTCTCTCTCTCTCTCTATTCTGGCTATTTAAAAGGGTAATCATAATTTTCTAACCAAAAAATTATATAACTAATTAAAGTCATGAGGGACTTCCTCCCTCTTTGTAATTAAGTTGATAAGAACCTTTTGCATAATAACTTCCGAGTTTACGAGGAATAATGCATATAAAAAAAATGCCACATAAAATAAGCATATATATTTTTTTATAATGTAAGGATACAAGCATGGAGATTGTCTACATAGTAACTCATAAAATTTCTTACAAATCCCAAGAACCAGTTAAGCTCATGCCTTTGGCTAGCGAAGGTCACTCAAACCCAAAATATTTTACATTCATTTTGTTGGATTCAAACCAAATGACACTTCTCCTAAAATGGAAATCCCTACCACAATAAGAGTGTTTTGCATTCTATATTAGTTTTAAAAAATGACAATGTTAACATATGTTTATCATATTGTTGATATTCAATAATTGCCAAAGTAGAGATGCTAAGTAAGTATAATCTTTTATAGTGAAAAATAAGTGTATTATGCATTATGCATAATTTCTTAAGAAAATATGGTATCTAGTTAAATGGTATGGTTTTGCTTCTTTTGGTGATTGATTCGCATAAAATTGACATGGATGAACCCCATCAAAATATTCTTAAATAGAGCCAATCACATATTTACAATATCTTATTGATAAGGATTAGGGGTCAGCCACCGAGTCGTTTCACCACAAAATCGAACTTAACTGGTCTTAACCAACTGATTTCAAGTTGATTTATGCCTGGACCACAAGGAAGAAAGATGAGATCGGTACAAACTATCAGAGATATTTAGGATATTTCCTAAGCCATCAAGAGAATGAATCAAATCAAACCCCAACCTTTAATTCCTTTATGCAACCATCTTTAGTCATCTCACCTTTAGTAACTTCTCAATTTTGTCAATGCCATCTTTAGTCATTTTATCTTCAAAAAAATAATATCCTAAATATCTCTAACACATATAATGGAGCTCAGTGACTTAACCTTAGTTTAGGCCTAAATTAAGCACCAGTTGATTTCTTAAATATAGAAATGGATGATTGTTTACATTATTATTTTTTTGCTTGAACAGTGACCACCAACAATGTCTAGTCTCCATCCTATCCTCCCGCACTAAAAGACAAAACATTGATTGTCTAAGAGTACTTGCATCCTTTGGTATTTTAACCTTTTTAAAATGCATATTTATTAAAGGTAGTCACGAGTAGGGGTAAGTATCGGTCCAGGGTTAACCCGGGACCGACCCTAAACTGGCCCAATGCTACCGGTCTTGGTCCAATTCTTAGGGAAACCGGGTCGGTCCTTGGTCCTAAAATTCCTAAACTAACACTGTGCGGGTTGGTCCTCGATCCTGAGAGTTCAAGGTCGATCCAACCTAAACCAACCCTGACTATATATATAATATATTATTTATAATTTTTTTTATATAGAGAAAACCTTAAAATAAACGGCGTCAACAACATTAAACAACTATTTAGTGAGTCGTTCAAGTAATTTTACATTATTATTTAATAACTTAGATTTTTAATGTCTTTTAAGCATCAACAATCATACTTTATGAAGGAGGAAAATGTTTTTGTGAGGAGTCCTCATGGCGTCCAAAAGGGCATAAACAGCTCTTTATGGCATCCTTCTCTTTTGTCTTATTTGTCTTCTTAGTCTTCAATTTGTCAAAATCGAGAGAAACAACTTCTTCGCTTGTCACTTAACACTCGCCTCGCTTGCTTTAGGTCACTCATGCCGCTTGCCGCTCGATGCTCGCTTGGCTTGCTCCCCGCTCGACACTCGATACTCACTCTGTTTGATGCTCACCCCACTCGACCCTCATCGCTTGCCTTTCTTAGCTGACTTCGCTCGTCATTGAAACCATTAAGTCGACTTAGTTCTCAGTTGCCGTTTCAATGAGTAAAAAAAAATGAAATAAAAAATTATCAGTTGCTCTTGGATTGACTCTGGAACCGAACCAAACTCAATAGCTCAGTCCGGTCCTCAATTGTTTTTTCAAGGAGTATTAAAAATGAAATAAAAAAACTATCGATTGGTCCCGCGTTGACCTTGGAATCGGATAGAACCTACTGGGTCGGTCCGGTCCTCAGTCTCAAGCTCAATAGGGTGGGTCCTCGGTCCAAAAAATTGAGGACTAATACTATGCGGGTTGATCTAAGGGTTAGGAGGTAGACTGGCCCAACTCGGACCATGCTCACCTCTAGTGATGAGAGGGAGATAGGTGGTACACCCCGCTATATAATGTCTATTCAAATTGTTGTATCTTGACTGGTTTTAGTCACTCTCTAATTATTGACCCTTATATGAGGGGACTATGTCAGGCATGGCAAAGGACAAGGTAAATGCAATTTGTATTTTTGACAAGATGTGATCCTTAACTTCGACAATTATTATTTTCCTTGATATAGACCTTGAAAAGTCCTAATGGAACACTTTGCCCGCATGCTTATTTGAACAAGCAATGCAGGAATATGAATTTAATATCATAATATAAGCACACAAAATGATAGAAGACACAAGATGTATTCACAATTCCTGACAATATTTGCCAATTTCAAGAGTTATAATCAGCACTCTTTGCTTGGCTAAGTTAAAGCCCCAAATCACCAAATCTCTAGTTGTAACACCTGACTTGAACAAAAGGGTCTGACGGTACGTAGAGTCTTCAGGTTCAAAATTGAGAACCCATTACTAAATCCACCAAATAGGGGCGAATAGAAGCAAAGTCGCAGCACCCACACTAGTAAGCAACGCGATTCTTTTGAAACAAGAACTCCCATAGAAATACACAAAAACATATTAACCACAAAAGAGGCATACAAAAAAACAGAAGCAAATTTCATTTCAATGGCAAAAATGAAAATTCCCGCCCAACTATAAATCAACTTGGTTTATCAATAATCATTAGTTTATTTCCACATTGTAGCAAAAATATCTTGTGCGGGTTGCTCCTTATGCTAAAGGTCAATTAGAGATAGAGGGAGTGAGGACACTCCATTAAAAAATATCCTATCAAATTATTGCATCGGATAGCCTGCGCAACATGCATTGCTTTTCTCCGATGACAGAGCTCCATCAGATGAGAGTACATGTGAACCTCATTTTTTCCACGAATGGTTAAATCATGGGATTTTCGTGGATGCTTTTTGGGAAATAATAACTTTCTTGAGGATGTCATAGAAAAGAGAGTTTTCCTATTTACTGTATAGACTTTATTCATGTCATATATTATACATTAGCTAATATTCTTCTTCTAGTGCCATAATCAATTGCAAACTTCTATCTCTATTGACTTTAAATTTCAAAATGCCACAAAATTTTAAATTAAAAATAAAGAGAACACTCAATAAAATGTAAAATGACCGTATGTATATAATGTGTGTGTGTAGGAAGAAATTTTTATAATGTTCTACCTATTGTAGGAAGAAATTTTTATAATGTTCTACCTATTGACATTGTAAACTTGGGCTAACTTAGACTCTTATATCTATTTAATGTTGTCCATTAATTCAAAATAAGTCTTGACTTTTCATGCATTATCTCTCCAATTTTCACAGTTTGTTTCTTTTTATAGAATATCCCTCATATCATACCATAAACCCCAAAAAAAAAAAAAAAAACTCATTTTATAAGGAAATTTTGAAGTTGTTTGTTATTTTTGCCTAATCATAAGATTAGAATGTCGAATTACTTCTTAATCTGTATATACACTATGGCTATTTGTAAAGGTTATGACTTCTTTTTAACAAAAAAAAGTTACAACTAAACAAAAATATCCAAACTAAATATTCTCATGCTTTCATTCTTTAACAGTATTCTTCCAAGTTTAGGAATTATGGATTTTTTTGGATAATACCACGGACTTTTGTTAACCAGATCGATATGCGATATTATTCAAAATTTCATGCAAGTATTTCAAGTCCTCATGGTACATATGAATTTGGTTTTTCAATAAGACCCTCCTATCATGCACATGAAGCCTTGGCCATTTCAATTTCGAAGGTTGGGTTTGAAAGACCTTTTGATAGCCTGGACCCTCCCCCCTTGTAACCGTAATGGCATGGAATCATACCATCCTCGAGCATGATTCCTTGCCACCCTTGGATCATCTTAAGCAAAGTAAGAATATAAGACGTGTGGAAATTGACAAAGGAAAGGGATAAGTTTCATGCAACTGGAAAAAGGGGAAATGAATCAAGCCACAACTAGACATAGCTTGATTCATGACCGAGATGAGGCCTACCATGTGATGCACACATGCCCTGGTTTATTGCCAGCATACATGTGATTGGGCCTAACTTGATCCATGACCGGATGTTGAAGTATGGGGCCATCAATATTTCTCTATCTTGACATGAATGTCTGTATAACTTATTAAATATAGTAATGAAGTAAAAAATATACTAACTAATAATCATGATACTCTCCAAAACTCGAGTTGGAATTTTAACATACAAGTTTCCGACATGTGATTCCAATATCGAGGTCAATTTTAAAAATTCAATAAATAAGAGGTCAATATATATATATGTGAAAATATAAAACAAAATAACAAAAATAATAAATGGAGAAAAAAGAAAATTTTAGTATTCTTTTCCCGTCTTACTCCCACTTTCCGTGATACACAATTCTTCCCTTCAATTTTTTTTTTTCTCATCTTCTAACATATCTAACATGTGAGTTTAGGATATGGATCGCTTGTTTTTTCTCCAAGTTTTATGAATTATTTAATAGAGTTGAATTTGTTAAATTGAAACAATGAATGATATTAATATATTGCGGATTAATGTTTTTAATGTATATTTATTCAAGGATTATTTATTCTTTTATGAATTTGATTTAAATTATTTTGATTGAAATAATCATAAAAATGATAATTTATTATGCATATATAAAAGTATATATTTGATATACAACGTATCCCAACGTGTCAGAATTCTCTGTTTTTTGAAAAATGACGTGTCGGCGTGTCTTGTCGTGTCGTGTTGTGTCGTGCCATATATCGCGTGTTGGTGTCGGTGCTACTTTGGTTGCAATCAATGCAGAACATCGAGACAAAGCACCCCAAAACTGTCTATAAATAGAAGAGCCTCATACCAATTCAAATGCAAGCCAACTAAAGCAACCCCACACACGTACGAGAGAGAGAGAGAGAGAGAGAGAGAGAGAGAGAGAGAGAGAGAGATGGAACTCACGGGTGAGATGGAAGTCATGCAAGCACTGCACATGAATGGAGGAACGGGAGAAACAAGTTATGCTAACAACTCATTGCTTCCGGTACATCTCTCATTGCCCCCGCGTGGGCTCCGAAAATCTTGGATTAATCTGCATTTAATGTTTGATTATTTATGTGCACCATAACATGATTTCTTCATTTTATAGCAGACTAGGATTCTTTTTGTTTTACCAAGATTTGAAATTCTATATGCAGAAAGAAGCCAATTTACCATGCCCTTTGAGATTATGTGACTTATTATTCAATAATTGAAATTATGACCCTAATTCGTAGATACACTTTTCAATCAACAAGATTTCTCTTGAAAAAGAATGTACATCGGAGGCTATATGAAAGTACTAGATCTGGCAAAATCATTGCAATATTGGACAAGCCCTTTCCGATGATGTTCTAATTTGAATTTACAAAGAAATTGCATGGAATCTGCAATATTATTTCACTTTATTTGGACTGCCCGCGGATATATCGCTGGATATATTGGCTAGTTTTGGGATTTATTACTTTATATACGAAAAATTCAAGACACGACTTTTTTTCTTTAAATTGAGTGAATGCTCTCCTTTTCTTTTTGTAGAGAAAAGTGATATCGATGACGAAACCCATAATGGAGGCAGCCATCACAGCTCTCTTCTCCACTGTTGCTGCCACCTTACCGACGAGCCTTGCCATTGCGGACTTGGGTTGTTCCACCGGTCCCAATGCTCTTTTCGCTGTGTCCGAGATCATCAACATCGTGATTGATCTCTGCAAGGCAATGAAGCATGAGCTGCCGGAGTTCCAAGTGTTCTTGAACGATCTCCCAGGGAACGACTTCAACACCCTCTTCAGCAGCTTCTTGCCAAGATTCCAAGGGAAGCTGAGCGAGCAATTGAAGAGCAAGTATGGAATGTCAGCAACGTTGCCGTGCTTCCTCAATGGCGTTCCTGGTTCATTCTACGGAAGATTGTTCGCTCGAGAGAGCCTGCACTTGATTCATTCTTCGTATAGCCTCATGTGGCTATCTCAGGTAATTTTTTGTCTCATAGTTTGTAAACCTAATGAAAAAATATGTCGAGAAACACTATTTTTATCATTGTTATTTTGTTGTTTTCTGGAAACTTTTGTCTAACTCTTTTCTAAGGGTAGAGTCAAGCAAATAATAGTCGAGACACCCAGAAAGTCTATTTTGGGGTTCTAGGAAATTTATACTCTTTTATGAAGAAACAAGGGGTGTGCTTGAAAATCAAACTCACTCACTTTTTTCCGCCCTCCCTCCCTCCTCAGGTCCCACGAGGACTAGAGGGAAACAAAGGCAAATATACATGGCGAGATCGAGCCCTCCAAAGGTGCTTAGGGCATACTACGAGCAATTTCAGAGGGACTTCTCGGCGTTCTTGGAGTGTCGTGGGCAAGAGTTACAGGTGGGAGGACGTATGGTGTTGACCCTCCTAGGTCGAAGAAGTGACGATCCTTCAAGTAAAGAGTGTTGTTACATTTGGGAGCTCTTAGCTATTGCTCTTAGTCAAATGGTCTCAGAGGTAACAAATAAAAAAATCAAAATAGTACTCGAATTGTAGTGGACACATTAAGTTAAATTGGAGGTTAGTTTTGTTAGCCCTTTGTGAATAATTTTTATCACATAAAAAATTGTCACATCCTACCACGCCAGTGAAATTTGCCAGTTCCTTGGGAGTAATTTTTGTTTCTGCACTCTGTAAAATCAACCATAGTCCCTGATCATGTTAAATAACGTCAAGAATTTTCTTGAAAACCTATATTTAAGATTTGCACATGAATTCTCTGATCGAAAGCAAAATTCCAATCCGAAAATCTTAAAAGAATAATCCCACTTCTCTTGCTTAGGAATGTATTTGAGAAAATCAAGGGAAAATTACAAAAAAAAAAAAGTTTCAAACTTATTACACTTGTGCCATTTAAGTTCTATATTTTTCAATTTAGTCAATTTAATCCTAAACATTTTAATTGTGTCAATTTAGTTGTAAACCTTTTGCATATTTACAAATTTAATCCTAATTTTTTAAAAATGATTTGCCAATTTAATCATTCCGGCTAATTATGACTATGAATCATTGACGTAGCGATCTATCAAACACCAACTATGCTAAATAACACTACTAGCGGTAAAGTGAAAAAAAAATTTATAATTTTTTATAATTTTATAATTTTATAATTTTTTTTTCCTTTTTCACTCCACTGGTCATTGCTAGTCTTCAGCAATGGCTAATGGAGGTTGCCAGCCCTAGGTGACGGTTACCCTAGAATCTCCCTCACTAGCCTCAAGCAAGGGTCCCCATCATTGACCCCTGGCGAGCGCAACCCTTACCTAGGCAAGGGTTGCCCTCATTCAGGCTCGTGGAGGGAAAATGGGAAAAAGTAAAAGAAAAGGAAGGAAAAAAGAAGAAGAAAAAATTCAGAAAATTAATAAAATTGTCAACATTAAGATAGCTAGTGCCGATTAGATTGTCACGTTAGCAATTTCCGCCCAAAATAGCTAGAATGACTAAATTGATAAATTATCAAAAAGATTTAGGATTAAACTAGCAGGATTGAAAAATTTATTACTAAATTAGCTAATCATTAAAAAATTTATGTTTAAATTGGCAAAGTTAAAAGATTTAGGACTAAATTGGAATAAGTATAATGGGTTTCGGACTTTTTTGCTAATTTCCCAGAAAATTAGAGAATGAGAGATAAAATTATGAGGTGCTTCGAACGCACTCTTATTCCCTCTTAGGCTAGTGTAGACTTTATTAAAATGGAATCAACATTTACATGATAAGAAACTTCATGTATTATCACTATGCAATAATAACATAGACAAGTAACTGTGAATTTTGTTATGATATTGCGGTAACAGCTAATGTTTTTGCAGTTGTCACTTCTTTGGTTGGAAAATCTAAAATTCTACATCTGCACTAATCCAGGGACTTGTAGAAGAACATAAACTAGACTCCTTCAACATCCCTCAGTACACACCCTCACCAAAAGAAGTACAAGGGGAGGTCCAAAAGCAAGGGTCATTCTCAATTGATTGTTTGGAAGCGTCTGAAGTGGATTTGAGTATACTTGCCACCGATTCTAACTCTAATATTGTCTTGAAGGATGGGGGACACAATTTGGCCAGGTGTATGAGAGCCGTGGCCGAGCCCTTGCTCATTGATCACTTTGGTAAAGAGATTATTGATGAGGTCTTTAAGAGGTATGAGGCTCTACTTGTTGATCGCATGTCCAAGGAGAAGAATGCATTTGTCAATGTTGTCATTTCGCTAAAGAAAATGACCTAGAAGAATTGCCAAGAAATTACAAATAATTACTTTGCAGATATATGTACTTTATGGTGAAGTTGGAATATCAATGTCACGGGTGCATTCATAATTGTTCGAAGACATGCCTGTCTTACCTGTATTACTTCTTATGTCTTATCTTGAGTAGAGAACAAGAGACTTGCAAGTTGAAGGGCTTGACATTTGGGATTTAGTTTGAAGGATTTTCTTTCCCCCAATTTTCCATATCTCTTGAGATGTTGCATCTAATTTGGAGACTTCATATTTTCTCAGTTGGCTCTATAGTTTTTATCTTCACACAATCCCATTGATCTGCACGGTGCATGGATCGATCCCCTCACCATGCAAATCGATCTTGATCGAGGGCCTTGGTCATGTGGATCGATCATGGATTGTTCTTGGTCGGCGGAGATCGATCGTGGTTGAGGGCCTTGGACGTGTGGATCAATCCATGCACCGTGCGGATTGACTGTGGATTGATCCATGCACCGTCCGAATCGACCATGGTCGAGGGCCTTGGTTGTGTGGATCAATCCCAGCAGGCCGAGATTGATTGTGGTTGAGGGCCTTGGACATGTGGATCAATCCATGCATCGTGCAGATCGACCGTGGATCGATCCATGCACCATCCAGATCGATCCCGATCGACCCATGCACCGTGTAGATCGACCATGCATCAATCCTTGCATTGCGCAGATTGATCGTGGATCGATCTCGGTCGAGGGACTCGGTCATGTGGATCGACCTCATGCACGATGCGGATGGATCCGAGCCGAGCGAGATCGATCACTACACAATGTGGATCGATCCTTGCACCATGCGGGTGGATCGTAGATCGATCCTTGGTCGAGCAGGATCGATCGTGGTCAAGGGTCTCAACTGTGTGGGATTGATCCATGCACCATGCAAATTGATCTCAATCGAGTGGGATTGGTTCCTGCACCGTGCGGATCGATCATGGTCAAGGGCCTTGGTTAGATAGATCGGTCCATACACCATGCGGATTGATCGTGGATCGATCCCGGTCAAGCGGAATTGGTCCTTGCACTGTACGGATCCATTGTGAATCGATCCATGCACCGTGCGAATTGATCGTGGATCGATCCATGCACCATGCATATTGATGTCTAGAGACCATTGCATCTTTCAAGATAACAGAGTTGGAATAGTGGCACACTATCCAGCACTGATAATCACCTAAACAAAGTCGGAAGTTCGCCTCCAGGGTTTTGCTATAGCAGTCCAATCCTTAAGGCGAACTAAATGATCAGCCCTCCATATTTTTCCTTACGCGAAATTCCGACTTTGTTTAGGTGATCTCGTTTTTGGAAATTATATCAAATTACCCTTCTCACCAAATCTCGTTTTTGTTTCGTTTTTTTTTTCTATGTTCCACAACATTAATAATTGTTGAAATATCCCACATTACTTAACAATAGATCATATATGCTCTTTATACATATAAGATTTTTCTGCACCTTATAATTTAAGTGTTAGAAGTAAATTTTCTAACATAATACATGTCAAATTCCAGCCAAAGTATGACTAAAAAGAAAAGTCTAGGCAAAGAAAATATACGATAAGAAAACAAACAAAAAAAGTGTTGGATAGAAAGGATGCCATTCGGAATCTATGACCCCTGACGACCCGGTTGACCCGAGCCCCCTTGGCAGGACTCCATACATCACGCTGGCATCATCCTTACGTCATAAGTCATTCTTCTTTTTTAATCGACAAAAAAGGGAAAAATGAATCGAGTGATGATAGAAATGGCAAAATTTGGGGCACGGCACGAGCGAAAATAAATCAAGTTACTCGCAAGTTATTACTTGAATCCCTATTGTTTTTTTTTTTTTTCGACGTATTTAATAGGCATAAAAATTGATCTGAAAATTGTTAATAGTTGATATAATACTTGACCTTAATTAATACGAGTACACTGGATTTGCGTTCCGAGTTAGGTCTCTTCAATGATTTTGCCGTACACCAGATTGTGTTCCAAAAAAAGGTCCAATCACATAAAATTTGTAATTTTTCTTTTCGAAAAAGAAAAGGCCAAGGAGAGGCGATCCACGTTGGCTGTCCTTCTAAGTATCGTCGTGGAGATCCCATTCTCGTTCACGATATTCAGTTCATGTCACAACTATCTGGAAGAAGTAGTTATTTGCTGTGAACTCAGTCCTACTCTCTCTAGTCTTCAAATTGGCTAGAGACTAGGGGCGCGCGTGATAAAATTTCTATTTCTTTATTTATCTGTTTTCTGTTTCTCTGTTTCTCGAAACAGATTTGGAATAAAAATCTGTTTGATAACGCAATTTGATTTTTCTATTTCTGGAACAAATTTCTATTCCAGAAATAGATTTGAAGAAAAAATCAGAAGCTAAAATTTTTTACTTGTCAGTTTCTGAAATAGAAATTGAGAAATCAATTTTTGACCAGAAATCAATTTATATTTCAGAAATTTTGTCATGTGCACCCTAGGGTTCTATTTGTTAATTGGTCAAATAATACCTGATTATATTTTTTTAAATTCTCCGAAACAAAAAAAAAGAATAAAAATCTGTTTGGTAATTTTTTTATATTTTAGGACAAATTTGTTCCCGATGATAGATTTGGCATAGAATCAAGAAGTAGAAAAAATGTGTTCCTTTATTGTTAGGAATAATTCCAAAATCAAGCCAATTTTTTTTTTATCTTTTCTTTTTATCTTTTCCTTTTCTCTTATTCTTCCTAATTGTCGGTTGCTAGCCATGGTGATGATTGACGATTGGCTAGGAGAGGTCTAGCGAACTCACTGGAGCCTTACTGACCAAGTGAGTTTGTCCAACCATTGGCGAATCTTAGCCTTGCCACCAGCTATCGCGAGGTTGGTCTCGCACCAGCGAGGCTCAAGCTCATCCCACTGGCAACTGGCTAGAGAAAAAGAAGAGGGATGGAAGAAGAAAACCAAAAAAGAAAAGAGAAAAAATAATAGAAAAAAGAAAAAAAATGATAAAAGTATTAAAATATTAAAAGAAATTTTAATTAAAAAAGATTTTGAGATTTTACAAACGCATTTTTATATGGAGAATATAAATTTTGAATAGTTATTAAACACTTTCAAATGTTCAGAAACTCGTCTATGGAACAGATTAAAAAGGAATCACTTTTAAAAAAAAAAAAATTGCTCCAAGAACAGAATGATTATGAAACGCATCCTAAGTTACCCTTTACAAGTAGGGAGCTATATAGCATGTGATGAGCATAGGGACGGGGTAGCATCTTCCTCCTTCTCTTTATATCTTTTAGGGTTAATGATTCAGGAAGGTTTGCCTACACGAATTCGTGCAAACAACTCAATGTGAATCGATTTCACATGGGACAAGCTCCATGGCCGTTAGTGGTGGTGGAGAAAGAATTGTTAGCATGGGGAAGTGGATGTGATAAATCGTGAATCTCTAGTCTTTAATTTTGTTTCGACTAACCCTAGGGTTCTCCGATGAATTGCGCTTTCACTTTCGATCTTTTCCTGCCCATCTTGCATTTGCAATGTTTGGTCTATTTTGCCATAAGAAACGAAATTGCATGCAATGATATGTAAGTCTAGTCTTCCGGTTCCTTCTGAAGCCTTTGTTTTCCATCTTTTGGGTCACCATCGGTGTGTAATTTTGTGCTTGTAATTGCACGCTCAATGCAAAGTGAAAGCCATATTGAATTTTGTATGAAGTCAGTTTAACTTAGGAACCAAATACAGCGAATACCAATACTTAAAAAGAGCTAAATAGTGGACGTAGCCTCCTTACAAAAGGTTTTGAAAAACCCTAAGTTGAATGCAAGACCATAACGTTTGATCTTTGGGCCATCTTGTTCTAACTCATGCAACGTTCAATCTCGATCTAGAGCCAAAATTCACTAAAATTAAGTCGCTACAAGATCCGTAAATTAGGTTGACATATCAAAGTGAATCAAAATGTTCAATATCGAGGTGAATGACATTATTGTTCTATTATAAAGGATAAGATATAAATACAACATATCAAGTTTACCTGTGAAGAAGCAAGTCAATTATAGAGGAGTTTTTGAAGTTCGAACATAAAGTTCTCTTTTCAAAAAATTCAATGATGTTAGAAAGCAAAAACTATATGGTTAATCTAACACGATGAGTCAGCTCTACCATCATGCTCTCCTCCAACCATTGTGTCGTGGATTTGAAAAGTTCTGAGGTAGTTTTATGATATGCATTGATGATGTCTAAAGACTAAAAAATAATCCCTTTGAAAGGCTGAAAACTTGTGTTATGGAATAATTTCGGGTTATTGGTGTCAGATGCTAGTTGTATTAGTGGTAACGTGAATCCTCTTTTTCACTCCTCTGTAGTGTGTGTTAATGGTGACATAGTGTTATGTCTTTTCTCTAAACACCAAGCCCTAATAACGGGTCTTATTCCATATTTATTAAAATATATGGGCACAATAATGTCTCTGTTGTTTTAATTTGAGGGTGATAAAGAAAAATACATGATGAGTCTTTATAATTGTGCATTACAATTTCGTTTTGTAGTAAGCCAATTTTGGTTCTTGACATGATGATCTTTAGATTTTGGTGATAGAAACTAAACAACTTTTTTTTCTGGAATATTTTATTATCAACCAATGAGATTAAATAGCAGAGATCCAACTATTTATAACCTTAACAAAGACACAAACCATGAGGAAAAAAGGGGAGATTGGCATAGACTGTTAGAAATATTTAGGATATGTCCTAATCCATCAAGAGAAAATGAATCAAATTTAACCCCAGCTTTGTGTTTCTTTATGCCGCCATCTTTAGTCATCTCATCTTAAGTAAATTCATGATTTTTTCAACACCGTCTTTAGTCATTTTATTTTCAGAGAAAAATATTCTAAACATCTCTAATATAGAAAAATGGATATTGGTAGTTCAATCTTAATTTAGGCCTAAACTAAGCACCCATAGATTTCTTTAGTATAGAAATGGATAATTTTCTGTATTATCATTGCTTTGCTAGAACAGTGACCACCGACACTAGTCTCTATCTTATCCTCCACCTCTAATGGACAAACATTGATTGTCCATGAGTACTTGCATCCTTTGGTCTTTTTAGCTTTTTCAAAATGCGTCTTTATTAAAGGTAGTCACGAGAAGGAGATAAATGCGGCATCCCAATATCTAATGTCATTGTCTATGTCAAATTATCCCGTTTTAGTCATTGTCTTATTATTGACCTTTATATGAGGGGACCACGTCAGGCATGGCAGAGGACATGGTAAATGCAATTTTGTCCTCTATTTTTTCAATAAGATGTGATGAATCCTTAATTTCAATAATTATTATTTTCCTCAATATAGACCTTGAAGAGTCTAAACGGAATTGTCTGTCCGCATGCTTATTTGAACAAGTTGTTGAATTATGTCTCGAGTTTGAGCGTTTGCAAAATGCGATTCACTTTGATAAAAGCTTTTTTGTTATTTGATCATGGGATGGATTTACAAAAGAATAAAATAAAGAAGAATGAATCCTGCAGTTTCGAATTCCTTTGATAAAGGAAATCTAAGTGCACGTATTATAATAAAATAGGTTTCCCTTTTGGCGTGAAGTCCCTCCGTGAAGATTGAACTTGGTGGGGCTCAAGTCAAACTTTTGACCTTGGGCATATATATATATATATAAGTGCGGACGGATCAGAGAGGTCTTCTTTTTGTGCGGCTGCTGGAGCCGTACGAGAGAAGGAAGAAACCCTATGAAGCCGCACGTCCTCGAAGCCGCAAGTCCTCCGCGCGAAGCTTTTAAGAGATACGTTAAGCCGTACGTAGAGCGTATTATTTTGAGCTTGAACCCGCGGTAACTTTGTGCCATGAGTTTATACTAAGTGAGTTGTTTATTTATAAACACTTTGTATTTGGAGTTAAATTGGGGTTTGGGAAACACCGAGAGAGTATTTGAGTGACTTGACTGCGTAATCTCCTTGTATCGCTTGATATATAGTGAGATTTTACCGCTTCTCCCGAACGATCGAACCACGTAAATCGATGTCCGATATATTTTCTTCTTCCTACGCATTATATATTATTGTTCGATCGCTTTGCCCATCGCAACATAAGCAATGTAGGAATATGAATTTAATATCATAATATAAGCACACATAATGAGAGAAGACATAAGATGCATTCACAATTCTTGACAGTATTTGCCAATCTCAAAAGTTATAATCAGCACTCTTTGCTTGGTCAAGCGGCTCAGTTAAAGCCCCATATCACCAAATCTCTAGCTCTAACGCTTGACTTAAACAAAAGGGTCCAACGATACACAATCTCTAGGTCCAAAATCAAGAATCCATAATCCAATCTACCAAATAGCAGCGAATAGAAGTAAAGTCGCAACACCCACACTAGCAAGCAACGTGACCCTTCTTAAACAAAACTACCATAGAAGTACATAAAAACAGACTAACCATGAAAGAGGCACATAACAAAACAGAAGCAAGTTTCATTTCATCAGCAAAAGTTAAAATTGCCGAAGGACCCTCATTTTTGCCCAACTATAAATTAACTTGGTTTATCATAAATCATTGGTTTATTTCCACATTGTAGCAAAAATATCCTGGGCGGAATCCTCCTTATGCTAAAGGTCAATTAGAGACAGAGAGAGTGGGGACACTCCATTAAAACATGTCTTATTAAATTATTGCATCGAGAAGCCTGCACATAACATGCATTGCTTGTTTCGGTTGCAAAGCTCTATCAGATGAGAATACGTGTGGACCTCATTTTTTTTTTCCTTTTTTGGCATGAATGGTTCAATCATGGGATTTTCGTGACTGCTTTTTGGCAAATAATAACTTTCTTGAGAATGTCCTAGAAAATGAGAGTTTTCATATTTTCTACATAGACTTCATTCATGTCATAAATTATACATTGTTTGATATTCTTCTTCTAATGCCATAATCAATTGGAAACTTCTATCTCTATTTACTTTAAATTTCAAAATACCACAAAATTTTAAATTAAAAATAAAGAAAACACTTAAGAAAATGTAAAATGGTCGTATGTATATAATGTGTGTGTATGGAATTTTTTTATTATAATGTTCTACCTATTGACATATTAAACTTGAGCTAACTTAGACTCTTATATCTATTTAATGTTATCCATTAATTGAAAATAAGTCTTGACTTTTCATGCATTATCATTTTATAAGGAAATTTTATTATTTTTGCCAAATTGTAATATTAGAATGTCAAATTACTCTTTAATATGTATATATGATGTGGCTATTTGCAAAGATCATGACTGCTTTTTAACCAAAAAAAAGTTATGACTAAACAAAAACATTCAAATTGAATATTCTCACGTTCTTATTCTTTAATAGCATTCTTCCAAGTTTAAGAATTATGGATTTTTTTGGATAATACCACATAATTTTGTTAACCAGATCGATATGCAATCATATTCAAAACTTCATGCAAATATTTCAAGTCCTCACGGTATGGATGAATTTGGTTTTTCAGTAAGACCCTCCTATCAAGCATGCGAAGCCTTGGCCCATTTCAATTTTGAAGGTCAGGTCTAAAAGACCTTTTGATAGCCCGGCCCCTACCCTAGCCTGGCCCTCCCCCCTTATAACCGTAATGGCATGGAATCATACCATGCTCAGGCATGATTCCTTGCCACGCTTGGATCACCTTGAGCAAAGTAAGAATCAAGGCATTTGTAGAATTTGACAAAGGAAAGGAATAAGAGTTATGCAACTGAAAAGGGAAAAGAATTAATCAAGCCACAACTAGACATAGGATTGATTCATGATTGGGATGAGGCCTACTACATGATCCAGACGTGCCTTGTTTTGTTGTTGGCATACATGCGACTGGACCTAACTTGATCCATGACTGGAACTTTATTTACTTGCCACTCCCCTCCACTGATTGCTACCACAGTTTTTTCATTTCTTATATTTTCATTACCTTTTTTCATACCACTATGCAATTGGTCCATATTACTATTCTTTGATTTACTAAAATGCCCTTGCGTGGGAGTAAAATTGAATGATGGAGTACCGTAATTTTGCAACTACATGTCAATCTTGGCTAATCTCATTTAATAAAATGCTGGCACCATGTCGATGCTCAATTGAATTTATGAACGTATTGAGTGGCCTTTAGAATGTAGACAATTCAATTGAAGTGCATGCTTAATATAAATTAACGATTGCAATTTTGTATAATTGTATGCCATCATAATATCTCCGAATTACTAGCTCCATGAATTCTTGCCACCCTTTCAACAATGAAATGATGTCATGACTACACATTTCTAGTGCTATAGTCCAGATTGGTCCACTTTGAACATTGGGAGGCGCAAAATTTAGAAGGCAAGAGATTCATTGATTACTTGCGATCTTCTTAAATATATGCACAAGTCTTTCATGGAAGTTTTTTTGTAAAAATGTGAGGTTGAAGAGGTCATTGATTTTTTTTATTTGATAGAGTAGATTAATATTCTAAAGCATATATACAACATCATCAAGTTCAAAGTATAGTTTGCATCAGTCTTCAAGTTTTATTTTAGCAACCTTTATTTTAACTTCTAAAAGAATACCTTACATTATTTTTTAATTTCATACCAATTTTACTCATAGGCATATTAAAGTATGGGGCCATCAATATTTCTCTATCTTGACATGAATGTCTATATAACTTATTAAATATAGTGATGAAGTAAAAAATATATTAACTAATATCATGATACGACCAAATTAGAATTCAAAAGGTTGAGTAAAATAATTAACTTAAAATATGAATAAAGGCAAAATAGAATTAAAATAACATTTAGAAAAATATGTAGAAACTATAGTCTTGGAGCCGTGCAACAAACATGTATTTTGCTAGTTCTATGTAGACTTCATTTGCAATTACCGCCAACTATTTTCTTTTATCAATAGAGGGGTAAGATGGCCACATCACCAACATATGAATTCACCAGCTCATAAACATCTCACTTTGCAATTAGACTAATTAGGCCTGCGCAAAGAAAGGAGAATTATCGTAGACAATGGCAAGAACTTTCTATCATTCTACTTAATTGAAATTAAAATGTTGCCTGTGTATCATAATATGTGATGTAGGAAACTATAGATTAAGAAGAAAGGCGTATCGTGAAACGGTTACGAACCAGAAAAGAGATTACTAAAAAAATTATCTCTCATAGAAACATGAGAAGCATTGATGTTGAGAGATTATGTTCAGAAAAAAAAAAAAGGCTGATAAATTGCAACTAGCTCAAAAAGGAAGAAAATAAAAGCATAAAGAGTACACTTCTTCATCGATTCATCACAATTGCACAAAGGAGGCATAGTTAAGAATTCTAAATTCATGTTGGCACCACAAAAGGCCTAAAATTACATTTTCAGTGTTTTAACTCAATCAACTATTGGATTAGTGGTATTTGTTCCTTTGCCGTTTCTTCTTCGGTTAGGTTTCTTTACCAAGTGGAGTATAAATATGTCCACTCGATTCTGAACTTGTCCTTATCAATTAATTCCGGTTTAAGACATTGAACCATGAAAGCTCTGAAGAAAATGACACATCACATTCTTCCTACACTACACCACACCAAATCCACTTGGCAAAAGAAATTAGAATGTGAGGCAACGTCAGGCGACATCTATAGTGGAATTTGAGATATGCTAGTGATGAATTACGCTATGGAATTTGAGATATGCTAGTAATCCACTTGGCAAAAGAAATTAGAATGTGAGGCAGTGTTAGGCGACATATATATTGGAATTTGAGATATGGTAGTGATGAATTACTTATGGAATTTGAGATATGCTAGTAATGAATTACGCTATGGATCTAACCCCCCCCCCCCAACCCCCTCAAAAAACCCCCAACCCCCCTATGAGTTGGCTACATCACGAACTTGAGAAAACGGATGCTCCAATTTGAATTTGACAGCTAATTGATCCAAGGGGGGAGACACGTTGGACTTGGATTAACCCTACATCTAGGCTGTTTGACCTCATATGTACCTTAAAGAGGAGAAATGTAATGAACACTGTTCACTCGAATTTTTGTAGATCATTCGGATATCCACTTTTTGTGAAAATATAAAAATATAAAAAAAGGGTAAAAATGACAAAAATATACTAATAAGAAAGAGTAAATAAATAAATAAACAAGAAAAATAGATAAATAAAATAAAATAAAATAAAATTCGGCTAGGCCATTTATGCCTGGCCCGGTTACTAAGCAAAATTTCTGGCCCAGTCGGGCTTAATCCCTGAATTGGCCCAATTTTCCTCTTATTTTTCCTATTTTGTTCCAGCCCAACCCTTTTCCTTTCGGTTTTGTTTCTCCCTTTCTCAGCCCATTTTGTTTCCTCAAACTACAAAGATCTCCTGCCGTTTGCTGCCATCTATTGGAGTTCTGCGTTCTTGAGCTAGGCCACGTTTTGCAAAAGAGCTGGTGCGGCTCTGCTCGTGGCCGAGTAAATACAAGGAAAAGCAAATCTCCTCCGAAAACTCTTCACGAAGCCGAAATCCCGTTCATTGGTAGGACTTGATTCGAGTTTTTGTCACAACACGAACTTTTCAAGTTGGGAAATCTCTGCTCTGTTTTGTCCGGTTTTGCTGAAGTTTAGAGTACATCAATTAATTGCACTTTTTTAGAGTTTTAGGACTTGAGTGCACTTTCGAGACAAGTTTTAGGACTTTATTGAACCTTTTGAAAGTTTTAGGACTCAATTGAACTTTCGTGATAAGTTTTAAAACTTAATTGCACTTTTTGAAAATTTTAAGACTCAATTGCATTTTCATGATAAGTTTTAGGACTTCTAATACACTTATCCCTTTTATAAATACACTCTTCCCTAAGCTTCATTTTATAAACGCACTCTTCCCTTATCTTTGAGTTTGCAATTTGAAAAAGTTGATTCTTTTTCCTTCTCCCCCTTTGACCGAGAACCACGTTCTCAATTTGATCAGATTTGTGGCTTGATTTTATAGATGCACTATTCCCTAATCTTTGATTTCACACGTTCGAAAAAGTTGATTCTCTTTTCCTCTCCCCCATAATTACATTCTCAATTTGATCAGATTTGTGGCTTGATTTTATAAATGCACTCTTCCCTATGCTTGATTTCATAAATGCACTCTTCCCTAATATTTGAGATTGTAATTTAAAAATGTTGATTCTCTTTCCTTCTCCCCATTTGGTTGAGAATCACATTTCTTAATTTGGTCAGATTTGTGGCTTGATTATGTAAACGCACTATTGCCTAATCTTTGATTTCACATGTTCAAAAAGTTTTGTTCTCTTTTCTTCTCCCCCTCTGGCTGAGAATCGCATTCTCAATTTGATAAGATTTGTGGCTTGATTTTATAAATGCACCCTTCCCTAAGCTTGATTTTATAAACACACTCTTCCCTAATATTTGAGCTTGTAATTTAAAAATGTTGATTCTCTTTCCTTCTCCCCATTTGGCTGAGAATCACATTTCTTAATTTGGTCAGATTTGTGGCTTGATTTTATAAACGCAGTATTGCCTAATCTTTGATTTTACATGTCGAAAAGTTTGTTCTCTTTTCTTCTCCCCCTCTGGCTGAGAATCACATTCTCAATTTGATAAGATTTGTGGCTTGATTTTATAAACACACTCTTCCCTAATATTTGAGTTCCCAATTTGAAAAAGTTGATTCTCTTTCCTTCTCCTTCTCTAGTCAAGAATCACATTCTCAATTTGATTACATTTGTGGCTTGATTTTATAAATGCACTCTTCCCTAATCTTTGATTTCGCAAGTCCAAAAGTTGATTCTCTTTCCTTCTCCCCCTTTGGCCAAGAATCACACTCTCAATTTGATTAGATTTGTGGCTGGATTTTTATAGAGGCACTCTTCCCTAATCTTCCATTTTACACGTTCAAGAAGTCGATTCTCTTCCCCTTCTCCTCCTCTAGCCAAACTGGTCTACACATTCACCAAAGATCAACTACAGAACCTAAAACAAATCAGGAAAGAGAAGAAAAGAAAAGAAAAGAAAAAGACAATCGAAGCAAAGAAAAGGAAAATCAAAGACTAAGGAGACTCTCAGCTTTAGAAACTGAAGTTGAGAGCCTACGGGAGCTTCAAAGGAGGGAAGAGCTTTCGGGAATTTCTAATTCAGCATTACAATTTTCAGCTGTTTTTTCTCTAATGGGCTGGGCCAAAATTCATGCTCTAGAGGCTTAGTCCAGATTAGTATGTAACTCATGTGGGCTTAATGCTATTAAATGAAATTGATCTTAATATGCAAATACAATTTACTAATTTTTTTATTTGGGGTGAGGATCGATTCTTAATTTTTCTATCTAATGAATAACTAAATGAATCACCAACCTTTAGGAAGTTATATCCAAAAAACGCACGCCCCCTGTTCGATGATTTGCGCATTAGACGTTTTGCATCTAACTTTGTATAATCGGGATACTTGAGAATGTTTACAACTGTAATGATTCGTGTCTAGTACACTAACTGCTGCGTTCCTTTCCTTCTGGATGCATATCATGCTCATGGTGCCGTTTGACCGTGGTCAGAGTCTCAAATCCATCCTTGTTTATTTGGGCGACGATCGCGATTAGCTCCGGCCATGTTGGATGCCTCCACCTCTCTTTCAAGCACTAGTGTTTCGTCCGGTTCTGGATTGGTGTGTGTGAATTTTAAGTTAGAAAGGAATTCTTATCCGGTGGAGGATGTGTTGGGGTTACCGCAGGGTAAGCCATCGTCGGCGAAGGTTTGACGACGGTCGGAGATGATCGGCAGTGACGATTTGGTGACGGTGGGCGAGGTTGGCTGCCGAGGTTGGAACGGTTGAGATTTTGAACTGCGTTTGTGTGGTGAGCTTTGAGTTTTTCCATAGAGAAGATTCGGCAAGTTGCAAGGGGAGAGATTGGCTTCGGGAAGAAGACGACTTGAGAAGGGGACGAAGGAAATTTTATTTTATCTAAAAAAAAAACTTTAAAAATTAAGGTTTAATCCGACGCGGGTTGGGTCCTGATAGACGGATCGGGTTAGCGGGTTGGCCCGGGTAAACCTGGCCCGAAATCCTTTTCTCGAATATAATAATGATGAAAATCAATAAAAAATCTTTAAAAGCATAATAAAATCATAAAAAATAAAAAATAAAAAATTCATAGAATTCAGAAAAATCATTAAAAAATTTAAAAATCCAGAAAATTCATAAAAATAATAAATAAATAAGTAATAAAATCAAAAAAATTTTGGAAAACCTTGAAAAATTAGAAAAATTCAGAAAATTGGAATTCGTTAGAAAATTTGCTAGCTCGTCAAATAATTTTTTCTCTTAAAGTTTGGAAAATCCTTAAAAAAATTAAAATCCGAAATTAAACAAGCCTTTATGGCTTTACAGTAGGGATTTTTGGATTGCCATTTTCTTTTGGAGACAATATTAGGCTACTTGTGTGTTTTTTATTCAATTACACATGATTGGGCAGGAAGAAGCAAGGAGAGAAAAAAAAAAAAGAAGCAAAAACAAAATAAAAAAATGAAATATTATTAAGAAGTGTCAACGTTAACGTTGACCAGGCGGTCGATATCCACGTTAGTGTTGCTTAGCCAAATTTGGTCATATGGATTGAATTGATATAATTGTAAAAGATTTATGAATGAATTGACAAAATAAAAATGTTTGAAATTAAATTGACAAAATTGCAAAATGTTTTGACATTTTTATAATTTTTCCTGATGATAGAACACGATTTATTAATTATGGCGTGAGCTATGGGACGGTGGGGTTTGGCGGGACAAGATTGTCGTGCCAGATCCAATGGTGGACATCAATTTATCTTTGATCACAGGGTTGAGATGCTTTGTCATCCAACAGTTGACCTCAATTTGCAATAAGTGAACACACGACATTCGGGAAAGCATTACGCTACTTATCTAAGGCAAATAAAATCAATTCACCACTAGTCTTGTATTCCATCTACTACTTTATGCTTTCAATTGTTAGTTCAGTTATCACGTCATTCTTGTGTCATTAGCTAGTACGTTAAGTTTGGTAAAGAAAAAGGACAATTAAATGCTATTATATCACTGACATATAATTTGTAAAAATTTTGCAATTAAGCCATGTACAAGGACAAATTAATTCAAATTCTGTGGATCCAATCAGATCTTAACATTTTTAGGTTGTGTAATAAAATCATAAAATTTATTTAAAACATTGTCAAGTACTTCACATTATCTCCTCTAATTTAAGCGACAAAGTCCAATGTAGTCTTTTCAAATATTTTTTTTTTATGACAGCTGAAATTGATGGTGCACCTAACTATTTATTTATTTATTTTAAATGTAAGATCTTAAAGCTCTCATGTTGTGGTCTTTCCTCTAGCTCCCATGGGATAGTGGCAGACTAATCAGCACGAGGACGTAGGACCAAAAGAAAATTGAATCCTTAAGGCGAACTAAATTATAGCTGATTAGTGTTAAAAGTAATCCTTATCTATTGCCAATATGGAGGGCTGATCATTAACAAAGACTTTAGCATATTTCTCCACCACCACTTCGCCTCCCTCCGCCTCGGCAACCGGCAACCGGCAACCGCGCAAGCCTTCCCTGCGCCCCTCACCGTTGCCGCCTCGAAGAACCCGCCCCTCCCCGGCTGCAAGCTCTGCGCTGCCGTCATTGGCGGCGGGCCGGCCGGGTCCTCCGCCACCGAGTCCCACGCCTCCGGCGGCATCGAGACCTTCCTCTTCGAGCGCAGCCCCTCCTCCGCCAAGCCCTGCGGCAGCGCCATCCCGCTCTGCATGCTGGACGAGTTCAACCTCCCGCCCAGCCTCGTCGACCGCCGCGTCACCGAGATGAGGGTCATCTCGCTGTCAAACATCACCGTCGACTTCGGCAAGATCCTGAGGCCGCACGAGTTCATCGCCATGCTCCGCTGCAAGGTCCTCGACTCCTTCCTCCGCTCTCGCGCGGAGTCCTGCGGTGCGGAGCTCATCACCGGCCAGTGACGGATCTGGAGCTCCCTCGCTCCTCCTCCTCCCCGTACGTCGTCCACTATACGAGCGGCGGCTCGAAGCGGAGCCTACCAGTGGACGTCGTGGTCGGGGCAAGTAAAGTGGATGCTGATTGGTGGAGGCGAACTAAATGATCAGCCCTCCGTATTTACTAGATTGGAAACAACCTTGTTGCAGAGTTTCTTTAAACTCCCTAATCTAAGATTAGTCGACGTTAGGCCCCACAAAACACAAAATGCACCAGCAATCTAACTTTTTGTGCTGTGATTCTATGGATCTATGTGTACTTTTTTTTTATAATAGAAACTTCAAATGACTTGTGCAATTTCTACACAGTTTGTTTTCTGAAATATAAATGATCTAAAAAGGGCATTTCTTAAAAATGATCCTTTATATCAATTGCATAAACGAATGAACATGTGTCAAATTGTGAATGATTGAAAGTAAAAAAAATATACATATAATATCAGTTGTTTACATGACAGTCTTTAGCCACTGAATATTTCCTCTGTACTCTTATACACTTATCTTTATCTCGAAGTACAGCTCAAAAGGGAAAGAAAATTCCACGAAGTGGATATATGCGTGTCAGCTCATGCCCATGCCTCTTTCACACAATTAGGCTCAAGTTGCAACTTGCAATCAATGCAGAACATCGAGACAAAGTACCCCAAAACTGTCAATAAATATAAGAGCCCCGTACCAATTCAAATGCAAGCCAACTAAAGCAACGCCACACACACGTACGAGAGAGAGAGAGAGAGAGAGAGAGAGAGAGAGACGGAACTCACGGGTGAGATGGAAGTCATGCAAGTACTGCACATGAATGGAGGAATGGGAGAAACAAGTTATGCTAACAACTCATTGCTTCCGGTACATCTCTCATTGCCCCCCTGTGGGCTCCGCAAATCTTGGATTAATCTGCATTTAATGTTTGATTATTTCAATCTTATGTGCACCATAACATGATTTCTTCATTTTATAGCAAACTAGGATTTTTTTTTGTTTTACCAAGATTTGAAATTCTATATGCATAAAAAGAAGCCAATTTACCATGCCCTTTGAGATTATGTTACTTATTATTCAATAATTGAAATTATGACCCTAATTCGTAGATACACTTTTCAATCAACAAGATTTCTCTTGAAAAAGAATGTACACCAGAGGCTATATGAAAGTACTAGATCTCGCAAAATCATTGCAATATAGGACAAACCCTTTCCGATGATGTTCTAATTTATGATGTTCTAATTTGAATTTACAAAGAAATTGCATGGAATCTGCAATATTATTTCATTTTATTTGGACTGCCCGCGGATATATCGCTGGATATATTGGCTAGTTTTGGGATTTATTACTTTATATATGAAAAATTAAAGACTTTATATACGAAAAATTAAAGACACGAATTTTTTTTTCTTTATATATTGAGTGAATGCGCTCGTTTTCTTTTTGTAGAGAAAAGTGATATCGATGACGAAACCCATAATGGAGGCAGCCATCACAGCTCTCTTCTCCACTGTTGCTGCCACCATACCGACGAGCCTTGCCATTGCGGACTTGGGTTGTTCCACCGGTCCCAATGCTCTTTTCGCTGTGTCCGAGATCATCAACATCGTGATTGATCTCTGCAAGGCAATGAAGCACGAGCTGCCGGAGTTCCAAGTGTTCTTGAACGATCTCCCAGGGAACGACTTCAATACCCTCTTCAGCAGCTTCTTGCCAAGATTCCAAGGGAAGCTGAGCGAGCAATTGAAGAGCAAGTATGGAGTGTCAGCAACGTTGCCGTGCTTCGTCAATGGCGTTCCTGGTTCATTCTATGGAAGATTGTTCGCTCGAGAGAGCCTGCACTTGATTCATTCTTCGTATAGCCTCATGTGGCTATCTCAGGTAATTTTTTGTCTCAGTTTGTAAACCTAATGGGAAATATATGTCGAGAAACACTATTTTTATCATTGTTATTATTGTTGTTTTCTGGAAACTTTTGTCTAACCCTTTTTTAAGGGTAGAGTCAAGCAAATAATAGTCGAGACACCCAAAAGGTCTATTTTGGGGTTCTAGGAAATTTATACTCTTTTATGAAGAAACGAGGGGTGTGCTTGGAAATCAAACTCACTCACTTTTTTTCTCCCTCCCTCCCTCCTCAGGTCCCACAAGGACTAGAGGGAAACAAAGGCAACATATATATGGTGAGATCGAGCCCTCCAAAGGTGCTTAGGGCATACTACGAGCAATTTCAGAGGGACTTCTTGACGTTCTTGGAATGTCGTGGGCAAGAGTTACTGGTGGGAGGACGTATGGTGTTGACCCTCTTGGGTCGAAGAAGTGACGATCCTTCAAGTAAAGAGTGTTGTTACATTTGGGAGCTCTTAGCTATTGCTCTCAGTCAGATGGTCTCAGAGGTAACAAATAAAAAATCAAAATAGCACTTGAAACGTCATGGACACATTAAGTTAAATTGGAGGTTAGTTTTGTTAGCCCTTTGTGAATAATTTATATCACATAAAAAATTGGCACATCCTACCACGCCGGTGAAATTTGCCAGTCCCTTGGGAATAATTTTTGTTTTCGCACTCTGTAAAATCAAACATAATCCCTGATTATGTTAGATAACGTCAAGAATTTTCTTGCAAACCTATAGTTAAGATTTGCACATGAATTCTCTGATCGAAAGCAAAATTCCAATCTGAAAATCTTACAAGAATAATCCCATTTCTCTTGCTTAGGAATGTATTCAAGAAAATCAAGGGAAAATTGCAAAAAAAAAAAAAAAATGTTCCAAACTTATTACATTTGTGCCATTTAAGTTCTATACTTTTCAATTTCGTCAATTTAATCCTAAACATTTTAATTGTGTCAATTTAGTCATAAACCTTTTATATACAAATTTAGTCCTAATTTTTTTAAATGATTTGCCAATTTAATCCTTCCGGCTAATTATGACTATAAATCATTGACGTAGCGATCTATCAAACACCAACTATGCTAAATAACACGGCTAGCGTTAAAGTGAACACTTTTTATAATTTTTTTATAATTTTATATTTTTTTTTCTTTTTTCACTCCATTGGTCATTGCTAGTCTTCAGGGATGGCTAATGGAGGTTGCCAGCCCTAGGTGACGATTACCCTAGCAAGGTTTCTCCCTCACTAGCCTGAAGCAAGGGTCCCCATCATTGACCCCTGGCAAGCACAACCCTTACCTAGGCAAGGGTTGCCCTCATTCAGGCCCGTGGAGGGAAAAAAGGGGGAAAAGTAAAAGAAAAGGAAAGGAAAAAAGAAGAAGAAGAAAAAACTTAAGAAAATTAATAAAATCATTGACATTAAGATAGCTAGTGCTGATTAGATTGCCACGTTAGTGATTTCCGCCCAAAATAGCTAGAGTAACTAAATTGATAAATTGTCAAAAAGATTTAGGATTAAACTAGTAGATTGAAAATTTTTTTACTAAATTTGCTAATCATTAAAAAGCTTATGTTTAAATTGGCAAAATTAAAAGATCTAGGAATAAATTGGAATAAGTATAATGGGTTTCGGACTTTTTTGCTAATTTCCCCAGAAAATCAGAGAATGAGAGATAAAATTATGAGGTGCTTCAAGCGCACTCTTATTCCCTCTTAGGCTAGTGTAGACTTTATTAAAATGGAATCAACATTTACATGATAAGAAACTTCATGTATATCACTCTGCAATAATAACATAGACAAGTAACTGTGAATTTTGTTATGATATTACGGTAACAGCTAATGTTTTTGCAGTTGTCACTTCTTTGGTTGGAAAATCTAAAATTCTACATTTGCACTAATCCAGGGACTTGTAGAAGAACAGCAACTAGACTCCTTCAACATCCCTCAGTACACACCCTCACCAAAAGAAGTACAAGGGATGGTCCAAAAGCAAGGGTCATTCTCAATTGATTGCTTGGAAGCATCCGAAGTGAATTGGAGTATACTTGCCACCAATTCTGACTCTGATATCGTCTTGAAGGATGGGGGACACAATTTGGCGCAATGCATGAGAGCTGTGGCCGAGCCCTTGCTCATTTATCATTTTGGTAAAAAGATTATATATGAGGTCTTTAAGAGGTATGAGGCTCTACTTGCTGATCGCATGTCCAAGGAGAAGAATGCATTCGTCAATGTCGTCATTTCGCTAAAGAAAATCACCTAGATGAATTGCCAAGAAATTACGAATAATTACTTTGCAGATATATGTACTATATGGTGAAGTTGGAATACCAATGTCACAGGTGCGTTCATAATTGTTTGAAGAAGGCGTGCCTGTCTTACTTGTATTACTTCTTATGTCTTATCTTGAGTAAAGAACAAGAGACTTGCAAGTTGAAGAGCTTGACATTTGGGATTTAATTTAAGGATTTTTCTTTCCCCCAATTTTCCATATCTCTTGAGATGTTGCATCTAATTTAGAGACTCTTCATATTTTCTCAGTTGGCTCTATAGTTTTTATCTTCACACAATCCCATTGATCCACACGGTGCATAGATCGATCCCTCACCATGCTTGAGTCAAATTTCAAATACCGCGTACGAAAAATTGAGCAGAGAACGGGATATGCGATCACCAGATCTTGACACGAGAAAGAGAGATTGAGAGGATCGATCTTTCTGACGGAGTCACGAGATTTTGGCACGTCCGAGATATCGTGGTCCGAGAGGAGGAGCAGGAGGAGGAGGAGGAGGAGGGAGGGGGGGGGGGGGGTGGTGTGATAAAGCGACACGCGGGTGACGGAAGCGGAGGGCCGCGCGAACGGACGGTGTCGGGATCAGCGAGGAGGGGTAGTAGGAGTGGGGACCACACGACAGGGGACAGCCGGCGACCCACGAGGTTGGCCGGTTACTGCCAAAACTCTACTTTCTCTCTCCTTGCGGTAGGTTCCAAGATTCCACGGCTAGGCCCATTTGCTCCTGCTGACTTCCAAAGCTGCCGACTGATGAATTGATGGTACATCGCCAATGCCCATCTTATCCAAATTGGGAAAAATAAAAATTCATCTTATAGTAGAATTGACATACTATTCGAGGGAGCTGAGTTTCTAAACAACAGGAATACTAACCTTGGTACAAAAGAAGGCAATTAAAGTGCTTGAGGACTTTACAAACCTCCATATCGAGCCTGGGATAGGTAAAAGAAAAAATTATCTCTTCAATGTACCAGCGCAGTCCTTGCATGTGCTGCACAGAAGAGGCAGTATATGTCAGAGAGCTTGCATAAAGGGGTCTAGTTTCCTGAAGCATACAACACTTTTATCTAGCTTGATCATGAAAATGCAACTTGTTAACCCAATAGGGATAGTTTACCTCAGTAGTAATTCCAGAAAAAGAAAAACAGGGAATTAAACCTTATGAGATCATGTTAGATGCCGTGACACAGCCAGATTTTCTAGAATTTGAATGGAGTCAGTAGTTCCATTCGAGGAATCAGAAGCTGGATGGAGTCTAGGGACAATAGCGACAGCATAACAAACATCACCAAGTTTCTCTTGACAGAAAGAAAGACAATTGAAATTTAATTGTTTATCAGCATGCACATGCATGCCCACTTCATGAGTTCACAGATTGACATGTGAAGTTATGCAAATGAACAAAATGACCCAGCAAACCCCCTCAAATTTTTATACATTCATCAGGAATCATTTCCAGGATCTTCTCATATTTCTCCTCAGTCGATGGTATATTTTGGTTCAAAAGCACTTTTCCCTCAAAGAAATCCCTCAAAACATCTGTATATGATCTCCTGCAAAGGTGAAACTTGCTTAGAAATTGATCTAGGGGTAGAAAAGAGAAGGAGAACGGGAAGAGGATCTACTTTAAAGGAAGAGAAAGACAAACAATAAATTAGGGGGTTTCACGATGGTGAAGGTAAATACCACATCAAGATTTCGATCTTGGCTATCACCGAGTAGGCAGATATAGTAGTCTCCCGCTCCCGGAATGAGTGGGGGTGGGTAAAAGGCCCGCTAAAGAACTAGCACGTCTTATGGCATTGTACTCAAACCACAGGCTAACTCTGTACCTCCAGTTGGGTACAGTGCCGCTTTTTTCATCAAAGTTTAGGCTATTGGTGTTTTATTATTGCTGGAAAATTGCACAATCATTCTAATTGAACTAATTTAATCTTAATTCTTTGAGGAAAATTGTAATCAAGTCCTTTGGGCGATAATGTGATGTGGACTAAGGTTACAATGAAACGACGCTTTTTTTTGTTGAAATTACTAGTGTCTTTGCTTAGTCGAGCGGCTAAGCTGAAGCCCCAAATCACTAAATCTCTAGCTCTAATACTTGACTTAAACAAAAATGTTGACGGTATGCAAAGTCTCGAGGTCCGAAATCAAGAATCCATGACTGAATCTACCAAATAGCAACGAACAGAAGCAAAGCCACAACACCCACACTAGCAAGCAGCTCGGCCCTTCTGAAACAAAAAACTACCACATAAGCACACAAAAACGAACTAACCACGAGAGAGGCACACATCAAAACGGAAGCAATTTTATTTCAACAGCAAAAATGAAAATTGCTGACAGACCCCATTTTGGCCCAAACTATAAATCAACTTGGTTTATCATCGATCACTGGTTTATTTCCGCATTGTAGCAAAAGCATTGGTTTATTTCCGCATTGTAGCAAAAGCATCTCGGATGGGATGCTCCACACGCCAAAGGTCAATCAGGGATGGAGAGAGTGGGGACCCTCCATTAAATAATGTCTTGTCAAAATACTGCATCGAGCAGTCTGAGCAACGTGCATTGCTATTTTCCGGTGCCAGAGCTCTATCAGAAGAGAATACATGTGGAGCCCTTTTTTTTTTTTTTCGCATGAATGGTTCAATCATGGGATTGTAATAATAATTCATGGCTTCTGTTTTGCAAATAATAACTTGTGTTAGAATATACATATAATACTTTGATGCGGAAAATCAAAATAAAAATAACGATATTTGATCTTCATGATTTTCACAAATAGATAAAGACGTGCCTTTATCCATAGCGTTATCGTAAAACTCGAATTAAATGAAGAAATCCGATTTCTCTCCCTTAACCCACTATTCCTTAATGTATTCTGTCAATGGAGGAGAGAATACCCAATTCCTTTTTTTTGGTTATTATTGTTCATATGGGTGGAGAGAGGACTTTAACTCTATTTATACGTTCATTGAAAATGTGCATTCCATCAAATTATTTATATACCCTTTCATTTTATTGAGTCGCAACTTCTCGTAACTAATAATTATTTATTTTATAGTATTTCAATAATTATTAAACCATATAATAAATCATATCATGTGGGTCACAATAATTCTTACATTCTCCCACTTGACCCATATGATTCTCCTTTCATGGTTTAATAAAGACTATAATGTGCATAATAACATTATGCTATAAAATTTCATTAAATTGACAATCACATAATAATCACAATTAAGTAAAGAAAATTAATGCGAGTCATAGCGGTTGTATATCATTAATCGACATAGTCTCTTCTATGTACTACAACTATAGTACTTTACTTAGCATGATTCATAAATGAGAAGTACAATAATAGTCCAACCATAATGTTTCTTTAGAAATTATCCTGTTTAACATTCATCTATTTCCATAATGTATACTAAATTGAAAACATGAAATATTAGAAACACATAAGTGAGCTCAAAGTGTCAAATACATAAACTTAATACAATCATAATACAAACATTAATGAATGGAAAAATATGAGGTGTCGGGTTTGGATGCCAAATTTTACGTATTAGATAAAACAATGGAATTTTAAAATAGAAGTGTGCAAAGTTTGACGGGTTGATTTCGAATACATGACCACGTACGAATATTTTACCGGGATTTTTAAATATGAAAAATTGCCAAGTTTATTATTTGAAAGTGAAGTATTGTGTTCTTGGCTAAATAACGGCAATAAAAGTTAGCTTGATTGATGGTGTGCTTGAGTGGTCATTTAATTGAACCCGTCACCCAACGGGAGTTTGGGGGTGATGCTCGATTTTATCGGATGCCCGGCAAGGGCCCAGATGCTGAGTCGCAGTTGAGGCCGGACCGAAGCTCCTTTATGGAATGTCATTTAGGCGGGGGTTCTAGATGATGCCGTGCCCAATGGGGCAGGACGACGCCCGGTCATGCTGAAAGACCGCCGACACTTGTGTTGGCCGTGGCCTGAGCGGTTGTAATAATTGGAACACATGTGGTGACAATGCAGATGAAATTTTAGTGTGTGTTTTGATTGTTATTTATGCACGTTGCACTATTATTGATGTGTGAGACGTGCTAATATGCAAGGGTGTGCCCAGGCGAGGTGAGTTTATGTGTGGTGCGTGCTTAGGCTGCCTTTGAGGGGTCGCGTCCTAATCAAGGCTTAGGGATTTAACTTACTGAGATTTTATCTCACCCCGTTGTTGTCAAATATTTTTAGGTCCATAGAATGGAGTGTCACCCTATACGTTTTTGGGTCCCTTGGGACATGGACGTGGAAACTACTCTATATCATATCCCTGTGATAGACCGAACTCGCGAGCTAGTGGTTACGACAGTATGAGTAGACGATGGGTTTGTACATGTGGTGCCACACAATTTCAAGGTGTGGTTCATTAGGGAGGCAAACGGTGATCGGATTGGTCCACTTCATGGCTTTGATGGACCGCCCACTGGAAACGTGGGAGGGCAAGTGGGTGACCCCATGGATATTGACATCCTCAATAGTGTCGTTGTGAATCTAGATTCCGATCTGGATAGGCCCGAGGAGCCATTCCCACCTGACTACATGCCTGACTTTGCACTTGGATACTAGGGCAGGTGTTTGGAGGTTATATAGCTAAAAGTTAACCCTGACCTTCTGACCATTTTTGCTTGAAGGTCACATAGGAGTTTTTTTTTTTTTTTTTTTTTGTAGGCTTGTACATATTAAACTCCTTGGGTTAACCAGTTGATAAATAAATCGTTGTTTTTGGGAAATTGTTTGTTGTGTTTAACTATCCCTATTTTTTTTTGGCTGACTGGGTGTTTATTTAAGTCGCTTCCACATATGTATAATCAAAAGATAAAAAAGAATGGGTCAGCGATGCGTTCTAGGACGTCGCATTTTTAATCGACCGCCGATGGATGTTTGCGTACTTGAGGTTCGGGATGTGACGGATATAGGAACAATTGTATATACAAAAGTACATTAGGTCCTACACTATTTAAAAGCTTTACAAAACTTGCGCTTTATTTACAAAATAGTTTTAGTGAAAAAGAACATATTTCTTGAATTGGTTCAACTTGTATTCTTTCAATCTGTTGTCTAGATTTTTGTCATGCCCCGAACTTCGGGCATGCGCACATCCCTCGGCGGTTGACTAAAATTTTGCGACATTCCCAAGATGTGTCGCCGACCCATTCGTTTTATACATAGGCAGAAGGGAATTAAACATATACCCAAACAACAACAAACAGGGGATAGAAAAACAGGACAACCAATCTTCACAAAACATACTTTTCATATACACAAACCAAGTCAGTCCTACAGGTCTGTACACCAAAGGTTTGTCCTAAAAAAAAAAAGAACTACCAGGCAACCTATACTCCGTACACTATCTCCTTTTGTAGACAAACATAATGCGATCTTCTTATCGGTGCGGATGGGTCAAATTGATCGGACTAAGCCCATAAAGACTACAAGTTAGCGTAGCCCATTTTTACGAAATTGAGATTTGAAATAATGATTTTTAGAATTTAAGAAAATCGGGTTGCGATCTTATCTTTAAAAATCAGTAGAAAATATTTAGGAGATAAGGAGAATATTATTAGATAAAAGGATTTTGTGATTTTGGAGGTTATAGGCAATTTTCGAAATATTCTAAGAAGATCGCATTATGTTTGTCTACAAAAGGAGACAGTGTACGATGGAGAAGAGGGGGGGCTTTTCGAGGGTTCTTTTCTCGAAGGAAGTTAAAAAATCGAAAGAGAGGGAAGAGAGTTTCGGTCTAAGGCCTCTCTCCGTTTGGAAAAGTTAGAAAAAAAGGCAGGAGTCAAAAAGTAGAGGCAGAAAGTACAGAGAAAAATTGCAGAGAGGGAAGTGATGTGCTGCAGAGAAGAAAAAGACAAAAGAAAGGAACCGTTGTTCATCTTCTCCGTCGCTGTCCTCTGCCTCGCAGCCACTCGAGGCCGCCGCTCGTCCGTGAACACCGCGCCGCCACCCTCTCGCCGCTGCCTATCGTGCCCACGCCCCTATCCCTGCTGAAGCCGTGCCGGCGCCGGAGTCCGAGCCACCTGCCAGTCCGCTCGAAGCTCACGATGCCGCCCCTCGTCCGAGCCGCCCTCCTCCACACCGTTGCAGCCACCAATCTTCGCCCGCGAGCTCCAACGACCCGCGTCGCCCCGACGCAGAGCACCGCTGTGTGTCGCCCATCCCCGATCCGTTCGTGGAGCCACCACCGCGACAAATCCGTGGTCCAAACGTTGGGATCTCTCTGCCTGCAGGTCTGAAGCTCCGGTGCTCTTGTCCCGACACCGCCGTGCCGCCCGGATCGCCGATCGACGGAGCCCGTCCTACCGGCTCGCGAGCCTCCTGCTGCCTCTTTCCCTGTGCCGACTGTTGCTGCACCTCCCCCAAATCTTGACCCGAGTTAGATCGCGGCCCTTCTGCTCTGATGATGCTGCTGCTGTCCCTGTTTTGTCTTCGCTTGCAGATCTTCGCCGGTGCCGAGCCTCGTTGAAGACCCAGATCTGACGCCACCCTCACTCCGCGCCACGACGCTCGCGCCCCGATTTGATCCTCTCGCCGTACACCGCACCCAACAGCCCGATCCAAACGCCGGAGCTCCTCATCGCAGCTACATGAGGCCTCTTGCCGCCCTTTGCCAGAAGCCCCAACGGACAGCCCTCTGCTTCGACGCCTAGCGAGCACCGCACCACCACAGCGATCCGACGCCCCTGTCTGCGAAGCCACCACCGACTCACCTCCTCGCACTCGCCCACTGCCGATTCACCTCTTCACCGCTTGCCGCCGCCGATTCACCCTTGCCGGAGTTCCTCTTGCTGGACCAACGACCTCTCCCCTTAGAGATTTACGGCTGTGTGTGGAAAGGAAGAAAAAACAGAAAAAGAGAAAGAAAAAATCAGATTAGGTAGTTTCTCTTTTATTTTTTTATTTTTATTATTATTTCATTAATATTCTATTTTAGTGGAATTGTTCCTTAATATATTATTGATATCCTAATATGAAAAGTCCTCAAGTTTAGGGATTGACAGTCCGATTTTATACAAATCAAATCGATTTCCCGATCCTTTACAAAAATCAACAATCCAATCTCAGTAGAGATTCGATTAGCGATTTAATTTAAAATTAGCCAACCCGTCTCAAATGCGAGATATGGTTCGCTAATTTTTGGATATCAATATTGTCTTTGCTTGATTAGATGTCGTGTGTTTGGATCAATTTTATTTTCATAACAGAAAAAAAAATCGAATTAGGATTAAGTTTGTTTTAGAATATTCCTAATCTTAGGTTTAAAATCGCAATCTTATTTCGAATTTTTAAATAAGAAAATAAAAAAATTTGAATAAGGATTAGGTTTGTTTTTATTAACTTGCATATTTAGAATTGCAATCTTATTTCGAATTTTTAAATAAAAAATCCAAAAAAGAAAGTGCATTCATTTAGGTTGTTAGTTTTTTGTTTGAATTGCATGTTTAATTATGTGTTAGTTTTAATTTCGAATTTCTTAAAGAAAAACACAAAAAAATCATTGTGCATATTAGATTAGAATTGCATGTTTCATTTTAAATTTAGATCATCCTTTTTAGATAAATTGCATTTTAGATTTAAATAATGTCTTAGTTTAAATTAGGATTTAATATGACTTAATCCTTAGTTTAAATTAGATAGAATCTTAATCTAGCTAGATCATTTCAAATTTCATAAAATTTGTCTTAGGATAAATTAGTTGCAATTTCTAGGATAGATTGCATTTTAAAAATAAATAAAAAAAATGTCATTTGCATGTCATATAGGATCATTTTAGTGATTATTGTTAGGTTCATTTCTAATTAGAAATTGTCCGTCATTAGATTAGGTCATTTAATAAATGTCGCGTGACATATATTTTCGTGATATTAAATTACAATGTTGCATGTCATTTTAGTTAAAATAATTTTGTACGTCATTGCATTGCATTGCACGTCATTAGAATTAAGTTATTTTGGTTAATTTAGATTGCATATTTAACAATTGCATGTTCATTAAGAGATCACAAATTTTTTATTCATATGGTTTAGGACATGTTGCCATGCTATATCATTTCATATTAGATTAAAAGCACTGCATTGCATATGGATATAGTTTTGTTGAAAAAGAGAAAACAAAAATTGAGTAACTGCTTGTTAATTAGAAACCATATCTAGGATTGTTGATGTGGATTTTAATTTAACACTGCAAATGCTTTCGTTGCTTTGAGGTAAGTTTTGCATTATTTAATTGCTTTCTTGGGTGTTAAATTGGTGGTTTGCGCACATGCATGAACACCTCACATGTTAGGGAAATAGATTTAAAATCAATCCAAATTGCTTGCCAAACATTTTTCAAAATAAAAAGAAATGTACCGAAAGGGCATTAGAGAAATCTAACGCAACCAAGTCCCCGTACCCTTAGTCTCTGTTTCGTAGGAGTAAAGTAAATCTCCCGTTACTTTACTAGGGTTTCTAATCGACCCACCAAAAATAGATTAGTGGCGACTCCTAGTTAAAATTCAATTGTATGTTAACAATTCAAACCTAGGTCACGAATTGGTATGGGCTTGGAAGAGCCCGAGTTAGGTCTAGGCTTAACAATCCATTAGCCAAACCATAGGTGGTTCACACCCCGGAAAATTGGTTGCGACACTCACCATAAAGATTTAGCACAGAATGGAAACTAATACAGTGATGGAAATCAAGATTTAGATAAGTTGACCAAATGAAACTTTTGCTTCGCTTCACCTTAGAAGCTGTAACCACTTAAATCACAACAAGCATTACCAAAATCATTGTGCTATCAGTCAAAATAAACAAGCTTACCAAAAGAAACTAACGAAGGAGAGAGCGATGTAAGAAGATACATGACTTCTAAAAAGATAAGTCACACTCTCGAGATCTTGCGATGTGGACTCGGCTGAGAATATGGTGAATGTGGTTCGACCCTCATTTTTTGACGAGGAGCGAAATCCTCCGACTCTTCAACTTCAACGACATCCTCCCTCTTCAGTGAAATAAATCCACTTCTGATGTTCGATATGCTGCTCGACAAATTTTGCATTCTGTAGGGGCGATGTAAGATCGGTTTGCACACGAGCAGGTGTCGGCGGGAACCCGGAATTGAGTTTTAGTTATAGTCGCTTCACCGGACGAGTAAAGCTAGAGAGACCCAACGCCTTTGTCTAACACTATCCTTAGCCAACCAATCTTCAATTCAAATTACTAAAGGAAAAAAAAGATTTTCACTTGGAATGATTGAATATAAACACTTTTTGTTCAAGGTTTTGGGCTTTTCTTCCTTTTCGCTGGAATCAAAAGGTTTATTCAAAGCCAAACGCATAGAAAGTTTTCCAGATTGAGATAAATCATGAGAGAAACTCTGCTGACACTTGAGAGCTGAATCCTAAGAAGCAGACTGCGAAAATGTGGAACTTTTCGCAGTCTGCTTTCTGGATTCAAGGGTGTCGGAGAGAATGATCTTGAAGAAGTGAGGACTGTCAAGATGGGGACCAGTCACCATCTCTGGCTTGACACCTCCACCTTGCCTCCGGCTACGGCGACCACAAGCCACATACACTCGTGTCCAGGAGTCACTCAAGAAAAGTGGTTTGAGCAATTTGCCTCTGTTCTGGAGGCAATCTTCTTAAAGAAGATTCTTACAGACGATATGATAAAGCTTTATAATAGTTATGTTCTGACAGATTGTGTACTGTTTGGATAATTTTATAAGGTCTAATAAAATCCTAGAGAGGCACGAATTCTGTACTACAAACGAAAAGAGTCCACACATCCATACATATTAAAGAGGGCATATGAAGATATCTTTCAATCAAAATTTAGCCTCCATTATCCGATTCCCATGAACTGGGAATTCTCTACTGTAACCGTTTCATGCATGTGTGTCGAGTAAAGTCCATTTACAAGATCATAGGCCACATCCTCCGTCTCTAGTTGGTAAAACCTTCCTCCAGCCAGTTTTATTGAATTGATAAATTATAAATATAAATATCATGCACATATATTTACGAGTAAATTGACATGTGAATGATTTCTATATTTGCAACTTACCTATCAAAGGCGCAGTTTAAAGACTACCTCCAACTAGAGATGGAGCAAAACATGACCTCAAGGATGGGATGGCATTTAGTTGAAGTCTACCTTTGTTCTTCAAACTATAGATGAGAGGAGCAGGATCATTTCAGTATTGCTCTATGGTAATAGCAACCCTCTTCCCCAACCAAACTATGTCAAATTATTTCCTGAAGAGCAGGTTGAAGTTGAACCATGATGCATTTGAAACCTCAAGAAGCATCAAATATGAGAGGTACTCCATAGGGAAGGAATGTCATAAACGTGTTGCACTTCTCATTTGATACATCAAGAGGCAAAAACTTCTAGTGTGCATCTCCGTCGGTGTAAATGAGTTCTGGAACTGAACACTGTGAATGGAGGCTTTAAACATGGAAAAACCATGACGAATGAGCTCAAACATGCAGATGTCTCTTACTCGCAGCGCGTTTCTCTTGTAAATAGATACCAGCCGGCAGAAAAGATGCCCAACAGGGCATGTCGATAGAACCTGAGCTCCACCGGCCACAATCTGTCCAGATACATGAGTCACAGTTTGCTCGTCTTCCATAATGTCTTAGTTGATGAATCCATGAGGAACACTCTGCCATGTATGATGAAGACCAGAATCATCTATACTTGCGTGCGCTCACGAGAGAAGCACACAAGATGAAGGCTCATGGCTTTGTAATTGCTAATTCAGACGTGGATAACTGTCAACTCGAATATGTACAGATAAAAAATTTAAAACTTAACAAACGCAGCATATAGTAACTCAGGCTTTCTTTCGTTTCATTTCAAATTGCTAATTTTTCAATTCTACCATCTAATTAAGCAGGGTCAATACTTTTTTCCTTTCTATTTAATTATTTATGAGAGGAGTCCATACTTAAATGCACACACAGTAATCTTCTTTTCATAAATCTGATCAAGTCCAAATAAAAGTGACCAAAATATAATCTCATGAAGATCCTACCGTTCATCATTAGACCAAAATAATATTGGGCAAGATATATAGTTAGGATTCATAATTGAATTTGAGATAGTGTAGTGGTGAATTAACAGCCAAGATCTTACGATGCTTCTCTTAATATAAATTGGCCGCGTCATTGCCTCAAGAAATGGGTTCTCCGATTCAAATGTACTGGCTAATGCGCAGGACGGCATCTAGATCGTTTGATCTTGGCTATAAACTCAGAAAGTAGAAAATTTATCATTTTAAAGACGCCAGCATGAAGGTTTCATCGATTGACTTACTATTTAAAGTTGGTGGGTCAGAGATAATTTGACGAATTAAGCTTTGCAAGCAGCCTAAAGCGACATTTATGGTTTTCATCTCAATCGACATGAATATGAGATACTTACCAGCAGAATTGCAGTAACTTAGACCCTTAAATCTAATTGATGGGCGCAGCAAACGCACGGCCTCCCTCTTTGTGTGCGTTGCACTTGTCTAACCTTCACACCAACATCGCCGCTCACTCCCTCCGGTTACTGTCACATCATGCCAACGTCACGCTTCACCAATCTCCGTTGCTCCTATCTCTCTCTTTCAAACAGCAATAGGTTTTACAGCTCAGTTAGATTATAACCATAATAGCCATTACATCATAATCTTAACCATCAGTGTGATCTATCCAATCATGCAATCACAAATTCGTTTACCAGGGGATAGAGTAGAAGACCAGAGGGAAAGCAGTAATCTTGCTTCTCAAGGGGAAAACTCTTCATATAAGGGGGAATATAAGGTAGCTTGGCAAAATAGAAAGGATCTTAGGGAAACAATAAGAATGATGGCGCTTGAATTCGTTGGTTTTTCCAATTAATGCCACAAGAGGAGATAACAGCTATGACAACTGAGATGATGAACCCGTTACTCCTAGAAATAGTGAGGTTGACGAGGGTTAAAATTGAGAAAGGTTCTCGTTGTATAATCTAAGGTGTGGCCATGAGAACCATATTTTTGAAATAGGAATGATATTTGGATCTGCATCTCAATTTAAACAGGGTATCTAAAGATATGCAAAGTATGAGATACTTTGGATTTTTTTTTTAGGCAATATACATAGAAAAGTGGTGTTACATGGCATAAGATAGTCCCTGCTTTTTGAGGCAGAGTACGCCTATTTTTTGAGCCAACGTGCTGTCCGCATGGGGAGTTAACATTCCTCGAGGTACACTCTGTACTTTCATATGTGATGTTGAGGAACGGTTACCGAAATAAGACAGTAATAAGCATCGAGTTTTATTAGTAAAAGGATCGAAGTTTCGTTAGTAGACGCCGACATCAAAACAAAGGAAGAAGCTGCCATTGTTTTCGACTACAAAGAACTTCCAATCTACCCAACAACACTACATCAAGCGACGCAGATGACTCCTCTCCTCCGTTTTTGATATTGACAGACATGCACTTACTAATCTTCTCTTCAAGATTTGTTATTGACTCGAGATTCACATTCTCTCTCCCCTCTATCGAATCTTCTACTTCAATTTCTCCTTTCATGCTATCAACATCTATGTAACTTCATTGTTGTGAATAGAACTTTCGGAGATTGAACCATTCAAAAATTTCATTCCACAAAGCAACGTACAACTAAGCATCAAAAGCAATTACTAAATCTCATAGCAGGATTTACAATATGCATTAACAACAAACAGGATCCGACGTCCATGAAACAGAACATAAGCATCAACAAAATATTAGATTTTTTGGTTCATCATGATAGTGTACAAGCAATCGTTAGATCTTAATATCGCAATTGCAAAATCTCTCAGTTGCTTGTGAATCTGAATTATGTTAATTGAAGCATCCCCACAATATGACATTTTGAGTCGTCATCAGCTATAGAGGTAAAAATTAAAAACCCCATTGAAAATCAATTTCACTCACACTTTCAGTCGTCGCCATCAAGAGAGAAATTGATAAAAAAAAAATTATTACGTTTCAACAAAAAATGGAGAATCTGTTTGTAACTTGACCAGTGGAAACAATGAGACAGTTGGGAAGTCTCATCTCTTCGAACTTCCCCACAAATTAACAATGCCCGAACTGTTTCGAATTCAGGGCATTGTCGATGAAAAAAAAAAAAGAAGGCCCCCAATCGAAACTCCAACCGCTCGAAGCGTCTTCTCACAGCTGCCAATCTTCACTTCCCCGCTGTCGCCCTCCTCTGGTACTCCTTTTAAAAGTCGTCTACTCTTTCTATTGAATGATGTCTGCTTGCTTTTAGAATGCAGAAGACGACACGTCTTTCTTTTGCCTGGTTGGTCAGCCTGCTGAATAGATATATAGTGATACGTCGGCCGCCACGTATGCAAGTTTCCAACGGTGATTTCAACGGACAGAGCACGCGTCCCTGCGATCCATGTTAAAGTTCGTTTGTATTTTTCTTTTTTAAATTCAGGAAACGTGGCTTAAAAAGAATGGTCGATCTTGAGTCCCAAAATGACAATTATTTTTAGGCAATTAAATTGTTTTTTTTTTCTCGGTAGTGTCAAATTTGCCGATGTAGAATTTGATTTCAATTCTAGTACTCTAAAGACTGACTAATTTTAGATGAAAACAAGCATTCCTTTCCGTGGTCGTAATAATTTTTGATTTAGTGAAAAGTATTTCTTAGGAATGCAGAATATAACCGTTAAACAACGGATTCGGGAAACTATTGTCAGCATAGTTTCTTGGTTTGATCTACCTATTCCACGTCCTTTCCTCCACCGCGAAGGGACCACCATCTAAATATTCGAAAGGGCTGCTTTTCATGGGGTGATTGAGAGCTGTGCCAATGCTCAGTAATTTCAGGAAACGGAATCGCCAAAGTTTGAAACTTTACATAGAAAAGACTACAAAGAATCGGAACCGCTGAAGCTGCGTACCTTGAAAATCAATGTGGACAGAGCATTTTTTTGGAGGTAAAACAATTGGAGCTATTTCAGAGACTCTTTGCGACAAGAGGGGAGCTCTACTGGATGGCCTTGCCACGAAGGTTCCAGCTTCGTCGGCGTTTCATACGGAAGCCATGGCCCTGCTCGGAGATTCGAAACGTTTTCAGTCGAGGAGAGAGAATTTGCCGGAGCTCGGGTCGACGTAAATGCTGAAGAAGACGTGAGGTGGGAGGTGCAAAGCTTTAATTGAGGAAGCACAACTATCTTCGGCCCAATTTCAATTTGTCTCCCTGGCCCAACGTTCGAATTCTCCTCCTTCCTCTTGAGTGGGCCGTCCTCTCCAACTTCTATGTAATCTTTTAATAATATCGTGAATTATTTCGGGAAAAAAGAAAAATTATGTACCCTGAGGGAAACCATTTTCCTGGATTGTGCAGCTTCTAACCTGCATAAACATGCAAGCTTTGATGCTGGGATTGTAAAACACTAGCATTTCTGCTAAAAGATTTCCCACGAATTGACAATGCCAGTGCCTGATCGTTCCGAATTTAGAAAAAAGGCCCAAATCCAGGCTCCAGTCGGTGTTCGACCTTCATGGCGAAGACCCGAGCCGCCTTGTTTCATGCCGAGGCTGCCGAAACTCGTAATCCTCCAATTCTGCTGCTTCAGGCCGACCCTTCTTCACGAATTGGTCTTTCGTCTGATCTGATTGCGGTGATTCCGGAGAGCAAGACGATTCGGATTACGGATCTGGAGTGGCGGTCGGCGATGAGGACGGACAGAATTGAGGGTGATCTTATAATCGCAGCGCCTTGGGCTATGGCATTTTGTAGTGAAGTATGGCGCTTTGGGATTGGTCGTGCGAGCATGAAAGAGGGAAGATTTGGAGCGCTTGCAACTTCCTCTGATGTGTGGAGAATGAAGACAAGCTTCGGACTGCATTCACCGTGCTTTTATCCCCCTAAATCTATTTCAATCCTTGAGTTTTTCTCTCAAAACATAGTTGAAGATAATTGACTGGTACTGGTTCCTTCAGGTAGGGATAATTTGAACTTATGGCGTGTATTTGTTGTTATTCTACTTTGGTCTCTTAGACGTTCATGTTCTTAAGAAATGGCCCTCTGGATAGGAAGGAAGACACGGATTATTCTTGTCGCGGTCGGTAGATAATCAATTTTCGAGGCCGATGATGGATAAGGTGCACTTTCTTTCTTAGTTCAGTAGAACAAAATTGTTTTCTTGAATTCTTGATTTCCTAATGGCCTTCGATCAGCTTAGTTATTATCTTTAATCATCTCTTCTCTTACCTTGTAATGGATGGTAGTTAAGCAATGTTGTTATAGGATGCAAAGTATGGACAACTATGGGCATAATAGCGCGTGACAGGCCAATGACAACTTTGGCTCTTGCGTCTAGAGATTCCAAAACCTGGAGATTTCAACAGGCCGGGACATATTTTCCCATTGAAGTACAGGGAGGGTGGTATCCTGAAAAGAGCTGGGCGTACAGAGGCTTCTGTCGACCTTGCTGTATCTGCCGGATTGGTGCCTGTGGCAGTTCTTTGTGAGTTAGTGGATGATGATGGCTCCATGGCAAGATTACCTAAAGTTTCGCGAGCTTGCACAGTAGGAGAGCTTGAAGATTGTATTTATTGCTGATCTAATCAGGTATGTATTCTCTTCCCAGCAATCCATTGCAAGTACTTTTTAAGGACATGTAGTCCCCAATCGAATCCAATTTCAGCTGCAACTTTCACTTCTTAAGTATTGGCTTTTTTGGCCAAGATGTTGTCACAGCAGCATTGCCCCTTTTTGGGAGTGGATAAATGAAAAGTAGAAAACTTGGAACCCTGGGTGATGTGGGAAAAAAGAGTCTCTTAGGGGTGGCTGTTGGGCTGTTGTTTTACTTAGCAAGTAGGAGAGAAGCATAAGCTATTTTGGTTTATTCATGTCTCAACTTTAGTTTATGCTTTAAGCTTGTGTTTGTTATTCTGCTCGTCAACACCATGCAGATCAATGATTTTGGGTTCGGAAGAGTTGTTTCTCTTAATTTTTTATGTGTGGTGTTGTTAGATTAGTAGATGGTTATAAATTGCCAGGATTCTTGCCAAATTATGTCAATGAGCCTGTGGCTGCAGTTATTTTTATGTACATTTTCTTGTATTTACTACCTCTTTCAAAACTCATGTGTAAATGTCAGTTGACGCTAACTCAGGCAGATTGCAATGGTCAAGTTGAGATAAATTATGAGTTAATTGCTAAAACTGTTTTAAGAATTCAGAAACTGATAAACAGAGAGTTTTGAATGGATTAATTGTAAACTTTGAAGATCTTGTTTGTATCAGTCCTATTTTTCAACTCAACTTCAATTTGCGCTTCATCTTATGTACTTCCATCGCACAATTTTGTTTGACAATGCTCTTAGTAGAACAAGCTGTCAAGCTCTAGAGTTGAATAATTACGCCACTGAAAAATTGATGGTACATTTTGGGTGGAACTCCAAATGTATTTTGAAGCTTGTAAAAAAAAGTCTAATTTTGTGCCAGTCATAATTTGGAGTACCAAATTTATCTTACTTGGATAACAATGTTGTGGACAGGAAAATTAACATTAGGAGAAATGATTTTTAGGATATTAGTGAACTGCTGGGAACAATAATTCCTTCTTATAGTTCCTGTATATGTCTGCAATTGATATTGGACTGCCGTGATTTTGATTAAAAGCAGTATCTTAGTTTTTCTTATTTTAGGTCCTCTTACAGACAGCAATATTTCCCATCATGTGATTCATACATTTTCTTGATCATCTGAACAGGGCAACATTGGAGATGATTGGGATGTCCTTGTTAGGGTACACTTGGGATGCATCCCAGGAGACATCTGGATCTGCTAGTTGCCACTGTGGCAACCAGCTTGCACTTGTGATGTAATAGATAGAAGCGGTGGTAGGGGCATGTTGGTCTACCTCCAAGGGCACGAAGGAAGAGGAAAAGGTTTAAGGCACATATTACGCGCCTATAACACTCAGGATGATAGGCGTGATACCATGGAAGCAAATGTGGAGCTTGGTTTGCCCATTGACTACAGAGAGTATGGAATTGGTGCTCGGGTATTTTTTCCTTAAGTCAGAAACTATACTAATGTGAGAGGCAACTGTTTCAGAGATTGTAAAACATTTTATAGGACTACTAGACGAAGCTGATGACTAAAGCAGAGCTTCAAGTTCTCCTCTTAGGAAGACGTGATCTAAATTACTTAAAAGAACCACTCCATCGTTAATCATTTTATAGCATTTGTATTAGTGCTTAACATATTGACTGATACTGCAAATGTTGCGTGACCTGGGAGTCAGAACTATGAAGCAGATGAAGTACATTGGTCTTAAAGGTTATGGCTTGATTATTGTTGAGAGAATCCCTCTAGTAACTCCCGCAACGAAGGAGAACAAGAGATGCTTGGAGTCAAATCGCTCCAAGATGGGCACATCTATGGAGCGGACGATGGCCTCTTCAGCAATCTCATCAGCAAAAACAGCAAGGCGAGCAGCCCTGTTTCTTTCGATCCAGCTGTGTCTGACTCATAGAACCTGAGGAGAACAAGAGATGCTTGGAGACAAAACGCTCCAAGATGGGCACATCTATGGAGCTGACAATGGACTCTTCAGCAATCTCATCAGCAAAAACAGCAAGGCGAGCAGCCCTGTTTCTTTTGATCCAGCTGTGTCTGACTCATAGAACCTGCTAAGTAGTTCGACTGCTAATGATTTACACGGGGGGTCACAAGCAAGTTCACTGACAGATGGTGCTATTACTTAATTTTAAATGCACTAAGGTAAAGAACATTGGGATACCTGCTGACGATGAGTTATGGAAATTTCATGGCGATCCAGTTTTAAAATTAGTCTAAGATTCATTATTGTTCTATTGATGTCATTCATCCATTTTGTGAGGCGAAAAGGTGAAGATTAACCATCTTATCTAAAATTCTTCATGTAATCGATGGCTTGCGAGAGTTATCCTTAATTCAAGTTCAAGTAATATGCTAAAGTCTTTGTTATTGATCAACTCTACATATTGGCGTTAAATAAGCATTGCTTATGACCTTTTATTTGTTGAATGAAGACGCAATGCGCAAAGAGGTTGGAAATTAGTCACACACATACCTGGTATTTTGGAAGATGCAATGTCCAGTTGTAACGTCCACCCCTTTCCGAAAATCATCAGGAAATACATCACCATTCAATTACTTGCAGCAGAGAGTTTTGCTTTCTTTGACCTGATTAACAAAACAAAATATAGCGAAGGATAGAATTTTCTGTAGGCATACCAAAGTTTACGCCTAAGTCTTGACATTCCTTTTGAAAATGGATACTTCAAGTTCAATAGTATCAACGCTAACAAGATCGAAAACAGAGACATCTCCTTCCTTTAGAGTAGTTCCTCTCTGAGATGCAGCTTGACAGGCAAAGACCTTTCTCGAGCCACGTTGTGGGGTAGCACAGGAGCTTCGCTTGCTATGATCAGTCCGAATATTTAAGAGCCACGATTGGCATGCTTCCCTTGATGCGTTCCCTTCAAAATCGCCAGGGACAGTCTGCAGAGTTTATTCTTGATCAACAAATGATGACTAACACAAGAAATGCTAATTGCAAAGTCGATTCAGTTGTCTCAACAATTTAAAATATTCGTACAATTTGGGAAATCACAACCATTACAACCTTTACAGGTAATGGAGAAACACCGTTACAATCCCTAAAGATTCACCTTTCCGACGGAAGTCCAGCTTCTATTTAAGTAGAATACTAAATGGCACATCTACATATGCTGAGGTGGCAAATTGTGAGAAAATTATGTATTTACCTATTTGTCATCTTTGTCATATGACAGAGGATTTGCTTAATTGCCACGTCAATGGCCAATCAATTAGCAATGGGTTAGTCATGTTAGAATTCATTTATCCACTCGCCTAATTTTATTAGCTAATACGAACCGCTTTTTTACCACGTAAAAAGAAAAACCCGTTACTGGAAATTTACTGTAACAGATTATGGGATGATCTATCTTCACAGCCCACGTGACTAATCCTTGGTTGCATCTTGGATCCTTTTCGCGTCGCATCTGAGTATCCCGGGCGATTCCATCGCTGGATTTCCATGGTTACCTAGCGTCGTCATCATTCAGTGGATTCAAGGAATCGACGAAGCAAATGGTTTGAAGATTAGGAGCCTGAGAAGCTTGCCAGAGGTTCCGAAGTGATGGCGGTGGCAGAAACCTCGTGTTCCGATCCTATTGTGTGACTTGGCGCCTGGGCGTTGCGATGATCTCGTCGTCATGCCGACCATCCGTTGCTGGGTTTTCTTCATCAATGCATCCTCGTCGCCGTTTGTTCTGATTGAGAAGTTTGAATCTCTTCTTCGACCATAAAGGTCTACCTCTGTCCTTCGCGGTTGCTCTGTTCTTATGTCCTCATTGGGGTAACCACACGTTTGACGAAACGCCGAGAGAGAGAGAGAGAGAGAGAGAGAGAGAGAGAGAGATCCAACGCTTCTTCAGTTCGGTATTCGCTGTTCCAGCTCTAGATTTCACCTCTGTCACTGCCACTCATCGTCGAGAATTAAGTTGCCATGGTCTGTCCTAATTTGCGGTTGGTTATGAAGGCCTCCTTATGCTTTGTTCCTACGTGCTTTTTCAAGAGAAGGTAATTAGTCTCTCGAAGACTCGAACTGCACCGTCATGCTCGCAAACCTTTTCTTCCTTCGCCTTTACACCATGTTCGGTCAAACGGATAATGCATGGTGACTGTTTGACGATATGCCTCATAGGAATAACTTTTTTTTTTTTTTGGTCGAAACTCATGGGAATAACTTCACTCGGAAAACGATGATCGAAGGATACACGAGGATGGGAGCGGTGGGTGAGTCTGGATCCCTTAGTTACATGCCGTACAGGGATGATTGCTCTTGGAACACTGAAATCGTGTTTCGCCTATGGAATGAGCAAATGTTAGTTTCCGGGAAGAATGCATTTGCTTGAAATTCCATGATTCATGGTTATGGCAAGAATAGGACACCCATGGAAGCCCTTCCTTAGGTCGTGTTAAGGACATGAATTTGGATGCTTTTGAGAGATGATCGGTGCATCAGCTTATGAGGAGTGGCAATTGCACAGTGACTTAACTGATGTCGCGACCTATTTTTCGGTTGCACCACCTAAAACTAGGTTAATGGACTACTAAGTTTTTAAACTTAGCTCGGGCTCTCCCAAGCCCATACCAAATCGCGACTTAAGTTTAAATTTTTAAACATGCAAGGAGTTATTAACTAAGAGTCGCCACTAATCGGTTTATGGTAGGTCGATTAGACACCTAAGTAAAATAAATGGAGATTTATTTTTTACTCCTACAACCGCAGACCGAGGTACGGGACTTGGTTACACTAGATTTCTCTAATGCCCTTTCGGTACCATTTCTTTTTAATTTTTCAAAATGTTTTTGCAAGCAGCTAATTTATTTTAACCTATTTTCCTAACATGTGAGGTGATCATGCGGATACGCAACCCACCAATTTAACACCCAGATAAACAATAAATAAATTGCAAAAACTTACCTCAAAGCAACGAAATCATCTGCAATGTTAGGTTAAAAAACCACATCGACAACCTTGGATATGGTTTCTAATTAACACGCAATTTTTTTGTTTTCACTTAATTAATAAAAATCATGCAATATGCAATGCAATATTAACTAAATGACCTAATTCTAATGCCATGCAATTTCTAATTAAATGGACCTAGCAATTACTAAATGACGTGCATTTCACGAACAATTCTATATGACGTGCACGTGATTTTTTATTTTCTTAATAAGCATGCAATCTATCTGATATGCAATGACGTGCAAAGAATGCCCTAATTCTAATTTTTCTTTTTCTCTTATGAAATTCAAAATTAAAATGGCCAAATAATTAAACTTGCAATTCAAATTTAAAACTAACATCCTAGATGAATGCAATCTAATTCAAAGATATCATCTAACCTAGATATCATCTAAACATGCATTTTAAAAAAACTAACTAACCTATCATGCAATCAATCCTAATCTACATGGGATGGGAATGCAATTTTTTTTGTATTTTCGGGATAAATAGAACAACTATGAGATAAACATCAAACCAACCATGATCGTCAAGAATATTATCCATCACTCAATTTGAAATTCAAATTTGATTATCTCGCTAATAAAATCGATAAATTGATCTTAAGCCTTAAAGATCAAGATATCGTTTTTCGCGTGAATAATTATTCCATCTAAAGCCTTATAGATAGAATAAAAGTTCGTGCGGTTGCGAATTGGATGCTACATTAGGGAATTTCAATCATGTATTGGAAAAAAAATCAAACAAAGAGATAAAATATCAAAACCTCAAACAAGATAAACAAATCTACCTAATAAGTTAAATCTACCTAAAAGATAAACCTATCAAATAAAGTAAAATAGATCTATACCTAAATTTGAATTTTTCCAAAAAACCAATCGGTAGAACGGACCAACGATGGGCACGGCACGGCACGGCTCAGCTTTAGGGCAACGGTTGTGGCAATATCTCGGCTTGGCTTGGCACAATTTGTGACGATTTCGATGGGCTAATGTTCGGGACATCAATGTGGCGTCGAGTTAAACATGGAACAACAACGTTGACGCAGCAAAATCAGCAAGCTTCACCGATATTGAGTTGGGTCGTGATGGACACGATTCAAGCCTGAGGAACTCACGGACACGCCTACACTGATACTGCTCAATCCACTTTGAAGCACACCTCGACACCTGGATGTGGGCAGCAATTGGGACAGCAAACAGTCAACGTTTGAAGATCCAAATATTTGCTGGAGAAGTTGAGGAATTTGCTGTGATGCTCAGCCCTCCTTGACGCGCCCTTGGACTAACGTGGCAGAACAATGGGAACAGCAAATTAGTTGACGTTGGGCGCCCTTCACAGACAAAACACCGGCACCGAGAAGGAGCTGCAGGCACACGTGGAGATCACCGATGTCGATGGAGCCTCCTTTGAACTTCTGAAGGTAAAAGGCACCGAGAAGGAGCTGCAGGCACACGTGGGGATCACTGATGTCAATTGATCACCGAAAATCAAAGGGCAGCACACGTTCGCCAACGATTCTCCCTCACGATCCGTCCCTCTCTCTCGATTCTCAACTTTTCGTCCTCAATTTTTCGAAAATCCCCCCTAGGTTCACGAAAATTATGGCTCCTTTTATAGTGATTTTCAGATGGCCATTTTTATAGCAACTTTCAACTTTCCATCTTTTGTTGCATTAAATCAAGTTCCGCAATCGGAACGTGATTTGCAATCATTTCGATCCTACTCGATTTCTTCCATTTTGCAAAATTCTTGCCTCTTATTCACTTGATTTTTCAATTGCTTCTGCATTTAACGAAATCCGAATGATCATCAGAATTTCAAATTTCCATGCATAATCAATTAAATAAATTTCCCCCATTTTTTCCTTTTATTTGTTCCAATGCAATTGTTATTTTCCTTATTTTCCTAGATTTACTAAAAATAGGTGTCAACAACTGAAAATAGCTATTTATGGACGGTCGCTTCCTAAAAAAATGATTTTGATTTGCCGGTTAATTAAGATCGATGACTTTCATGAACCTGTTAATTTGATTAAAGCTACTGAACTAGCGAATCAGCGTATCAGAGAGTATGAAGAAGGGAAGGCTACTACTTGGAGGAGTCTCCTACTCAGTAATAACTCCGTCTTCTCTCCGGCGAGGACGAGGATGAGGACAAGGACGAGCCATGACGTTGAAGGAATTATGACAAGGACAAAAGACGATGGGCTTCAAGGAGCTGCAACGTGCAAGTGCAATCACATGAGCTTTCAAATGAAGCACACCAATGCCTCTTGCTCTTGAATTTAAATCTATCTGGAGCTCGAGAAAGAGATTTTTTTTTTTTTCACTTCATATCTTCTGCTTCCACGACATCTTCCGCTTTTGCTTAGAGAAATTCGCTTCCGAGGTTTGATAGTTTGCCGCTGATTGGCAAATAATCTATTTTCGAATCGCTCTTGTTGGATATTATTTTGCGAAAAATAGAGTTCCCTTTGTAATTGAAAATTATGAGATGACCATGACCAATGAGTATTGCTTCGGGAATTTCCGCCACCCTTTCAACAATGAAACCATGTAATTATCACTTGGTATGGCCTATACTAATTTCCCAACCCCATGTCAATGATCACGGAAATCATAGTTAGGCAGAAACTTAGACGGGCATCCTCCTTTTTCTATTAGTAATTAGTTAATGGTCACAGAAATAAATCATAAGGTTAATTAACTGCATCTTTGGGTGGTCTAATTTAGTGGTGCTTATCTACGATCTTATCTTAAAAGGACATTCCCCAAAAATATGTTATCTGAAGAATGGACCACCATTAGATAATGCGATAATAATGTGATTATTTAAACACCTGATTGTTCCTTGAGAAAAAGAAGTGAATTAACCACTCATTTGATCTCATTTTCTATTCTTTTTCCATTAATATATCTATCACTGGTTTCAACTGTGCTGCCAGAGACTCTGAAATTACTGATTAGCATGTGAAAGTTTATGTAATTGGTATATCGAAAATAATAATAGTAAAAAAGGAGACTTTGAGTTCAATATTATCAATGCCAACGAGCTCGAACACGCGAACATCTCCTTCCTTCAGAGAAGTTCCTCCTTGAAATGCGGCCCAACCGGCAAAGAGCTTTTTTCATGCCATTTTGAGGGTAATAAAGGAGTTTCACTGGCCATGATCCGTCCAAATATTTAAGACTTGCGGTTTGCATTCTTCCATTGATGCATACCTTTAAAACCCCGCCCGAGAAAATCCACGAAGTTGATTTTTGATCAACAAATGATCTATGAGTAAGAACATACTAGGTAGTATGACTAACACAAGAAATGTTAACCAGACCACATGTGCATAATCTCATAGGCAGACCCAAATCATATAGGAATATGATGAAAAGACTATTGACATGTCCAATGAAAATGGAGATCCTCTGCCTTGAAATTTTATTGGTGTATCAATCAATTATCAATTGGCAATTTATATAAATGATTCTTGTATTAATGGTCGCGGTACGTGGACACACCCACGATAGGAATATGTGGAGTATAGAATTCACATTCATCCAATAAAATTTCTCTCCACTTCGACTATTTTTCATTCTTATAAGGCCATAAAGGATTAATCGTAAGAGATGCACATGAATGTAGTCAAAAATCCGAAGTTATCAATCTTCTTTCAATACACTTTAATTGGTGATAGAATAATACAAAGCTATCTTGTAACTCTTCAGAACTTGAACTTTTCCCGGTCATTGCATCAAAATGGCCAAACCGTATAATCACAATTGTTCAACCCTCACCGAGTTAAACACACTGTTCCCTGGGTTAATAGGTCCTCATCAACATAGTTTCCTTGTTTGATTTATCTCTTATGAACGTGGGCCAACCATTGGATATGTTTGCTGCAAAACTGTGTTGATAGGTCCTGAGTAGGTGTGAGCATGTGAAATTTTGTGAAACTACTGGTGACTGTTCTAAAAATTTAAACTGTTAGATAAAGGCATGATTTATTTTATTATTTAAATATTTTAGCGATCCCCTCATGCTTGGTCTGGTTTTTTACCTAGTATGAAGTGTGGAAATTGAGGAGGCAAATGGGGCACGGTAAGATTTGAACTCAAGATCTTCAACTTTGATATTATGTGGGATTTTATGGGACTATTGTTGTTCTAAAAGTTTAAGTTGTTAGATGAAGGCGTGGTTTATTTTATTATTTAAATATTCTAACAAACCAAAAGGAATTGTCCGAACCGAGAATTGGTTGGACCCTACCAACTAGTTAGTTTTGGACGATTCCTTAGGATATTGGTTCGGTTTCAGGACTAAATGGCTAGTTCACTGTTCCTGGGTGGGAATCGAGCACCCCTAGTCCCGAGCTGGCTTGGCCACAATTTGTCTAAATACCTAAAAGTCTCGATTTACCAATTCATCTTAATGTCATCTCTTTACAAATTCACAAATAACACTATGCCGAGTGGATATTATGGCAACCAATATACGATGAGAAACTGGATAAATAGAAGCAAACACCAAAGAAGAAAAGGCCAACTAAATGTACATTATGCTGCTTTTTTCTAGCATAAAAATCTAAAGTCCTCGATCCCAATCCAGCAATTTGAAGCCAAAATGCCATCAATATTGTGTCCTCGAACTCTACAATAGCGTACACTATTTTTGAACTCTCATGGTAACGCTTCATGGGTTACGAACACTGATCGCCTCTACTACATCCTCTCGGTTATAACGCAGTGAAAACAGAGCAGGCACGTCAACATGATATCAGATTTGTCGATTATAAAACAGAGCATGAGCATCGCCATCCACGTGCGTCTCTTCGAATTTCCCCAGAAATTGACAATGCAGTGCCTGATCTTCTTAGTTAGGGGGCCCTTTGTTGACGCAAAAAGAGGCCTTGTCTCATGCAGAGTCTGCAGAAATCTCAAAATCATCCAATTGGCTGCTTCAGGCCCACCTAACTGCGGTGATAACGGCCGGTGGTGAAACCTTGTCTTACCCTGGCAATGTTGCTGTCAGCGAGACTCTGCTTGGGGATGAATTAGTCGGCATTGAATTGCAACCCGATGCAATAGCGCTTGGAGCGCTTTCAGCTGATACTGCGCCCCATGAGGACTTGTTTCCGCGTCCAAGATAATAAATTTGAATTGGACCAACCCAAGGCAGGCATTGCTTCTTTTCTAGGAGCGATCAAGGATATCCGCCAAGGAAAGATGGGTGTGCTTTTTGCATTACATTTATATTATCAAGTGCATTTTAATTGTTCATCCATAACTGACCATGTCATAGTCGGAACTGAATTCCAAATTGTAGCGGAGGTAGACAATGAGGGAAGAGAGAATTGAGGGTGATCTTATAATTGCAGCACCTTAGGCTATGGCATTTATTGTGGGGTACGGCACTGGGATTGTTTGTGTGAACATGAAAGGTAAAAGATTTGAAAAGCTTGCAACTTCCTATGATGGTGATACAGAGGGAGAATAATGAGAAGCTTCACCGTGACTGTGATATGTGTCATAAGATGCTTAGTAATTATTCTTCAATCATCTTTTCTCGTACCTTGTAATGGTTCTCGTTGCGAAGCCAGAGACTTTGCCCGATGAAACAATCAATCTGATGGTGTGGTGTTGCTTAATCCCTAGGAAAGTCGAGGTAAGTGTTGTCTCTTGCCTTTAGATTCTCAAATCGAAGTGGAATGGATGCTGATTCAAGTCAATTTTGGGTTTGTGCAGTTGTTTTGGTGGTGAGAGTGAATATGATCAGCGTGAGTAGTTTGTTTGGTCCTTGCTTTCGCAGGCTCTAGTTTGATAGAATAGATTTGCATGACTAATTTTTTTGGGCGAGGCATTGTCTCTCACGAGGGAGTAGCACCTACGGCGGTGATGAGAGGGAGAATGACACGTTTTAGGAGGTTCACAGAAAAGGGGCAAGGGAGAAATTTTGGTGTTGCCATCATCTTAATCCAGATGAGTACAACTGTAAATTGGTCGATAATTTTCAATGATTAAATTTTTATGTATCGTTTAAACATGTGTATATCTAAATATGATTGATTTGTCTAGTCTAATAACTTAATGTAATAACTATCACAAAACTATTATTTTAAAATGTTCAAAAACTATATATTAGATAGTATAGTAAAGGAATACGTCTGAGTACACACGAGTTCTTGTACATTATATTCATGCATTTTTTTTTTTTAAATGTCACATCTTCTCAGGGCAGCATCTCCGGGCGAGTGTGTATAGATGAGTGCAGGAAAGTAGGGATGGCGGAAGGGCGGTTCAGTCGGGCCCAGTACAACCCAGATCATTTTGTGCCACCTCCTTTTGTATTTTTTGTTAATTTTTTGGAGCCCAGTAGAAATTTTCTTTTAATCATTAATCTTTGAAAAAATAATAATTCTAAAGTGGAGACTCGTCGTCGTCAAGGGAGAAGAGAAAGACTCTTCTTATTTTGTAAAGTCCGTTGCGGTGAGCTCAGCCATTGCAAAGCCTAGAGCCCGTTCCCGCCTCTTCTTCCCCCACCTCCCTCCATCCATCTTCTTTCCATCACCACTTCAAATCTGGAGGGAGAAGATGGTCCAAGTTGATATCACTGGAGAAATTGCTCTTTTATTGTCTCGTCATATTCTAATCTCCATCGGATAAAGACTCTCCAAAAAGCGACCTTGATCAAACGCTTGCATTTTCTGCTGAAAGATTCCCCACAAATTGACAATGCCAGTGCCCGATCGTTTCGAATTCAGGGCTTTTGTTGACGGCTGGAAAAGCCCCAGATCCAAACTCCAGTCGGTGTTCGACCTTCATGGCGAAGACCCGAGCGGCCTTGTTTCCTGCCGAGGCTGCCGAAACTCGCAATCCTCCAATTCTGCTGCTTCAGGCCGACCCTTCCTCGCGAATTGGTCTTTCGTCTGATCTAACTGCGGTGGTACCGGAGAGTAAGACGCTTCGGGTTCCAGATTTGTAGTGGTGGTTGGCGATGAGGACAGACGGAACTGAGGGTGATCTTATAATGACGGCACCTTAGGCTATGGCATTTCGTTGTGAAGTATGGCGCTTTGGGATTGTTTGTGCGAGCATGAAAGGGGGAAGATTGGGAGCGCTTGCAACTTCCTCTGGTGCACCATCAGAGGGAGAATGAAGACAAACTTCAGACTGCATTCACCGTGATCGCAGAATGTGCTTTTATTCCCCTAAATCTAATTTTCAATCCTTGAGTTTTTTTATTTATTTATCAAAACTTAGTTGAAGATAATTGACTGGTACTGGTTCCTTCAGGTACAAATATATATTTGAACTTTTTGTTTCTTATCGCATGTATTTGTTGTTATTCTGCTTTGGAGAGAGTAAGAAACTTCGGATTGTTACTTGGCCATAGTCGGTAGATAATCAATTTTCGAAAGCAATGATAGATAATGTGCACTTTCTTTCATAGTTTTTTTTTTTTTTTGTCAGTCCTACTCTATTCCTACTCTACACTCACTCGCAGACTTGTGCCCTGCCTCGTGCAGGGCGTGGAAGTCGCAACCCACTCTCGAAACTTACTTGTCCCTACCCCCATCCCCTCCTGAGAATGTGGGGATTTGAACCCCTTAGGTGTATTCTCAGCATGTCACGAGGAAATAAGGATAGAACATCCAAAAAAGCGCCTTATTGAGAAGCTACTTGAACTGTGTGATTGAGATATGATCTCATGACTCATTAAATGCATAAATCTACAAGTACCACCAGAAAAGAGAGAAATTATTGAACACGCTGCTGCTGCAAGATTACCAACAATGTGGGGACCATTCACAGCCCATTGCTATCGATCTATATTATATGGAATTAAGCACATTGCAATGGTAAGGGTGAGATACATTATGAGTTAATTGCCAAAACCGTTCGAAGAATGCGGAAACTAATAAATGGGGAGTTTCGAATGGATTAATTGAAAATTTCGAGTCTTGTTTGTGGTAGCACATATATTCAGCACAACCTTGATTCACGCTTCATCTTATGTACTTCCAGTGCATAATTTTTTAGAATAATTTTACTGGAACTGGCTGTCAAGCTTTAGATGTGAATAATTGCACCACTGAAAAATGGATGGTATCTTATAGGTAGAAGGCCAATAGATTTATCTTAAAGAAAATGTCTTATCAAGTGTCAATCAAAATTTGGAGTATCAAATTTATCTTTACTTGGATAACAATGTTGTCTGGACTGGAATTTTTGACATCAGGAGAAATAATTGTTAGGATATTAGTGAACTGATGGGCTGCGTACTACCCTCGATGGATATATGAAATAATTGTAGTTTATAAAATGATTGAAAAGGGGCCTGCATGTGTCTGCAATTGATATAGGAACGCCGCACTTTTGATCAATAACAGTATGCTTCTGATTGCAATAGTTCCCATCATGTGATTCACACTTCATACTTTGTCGTCTGAACAAGGTGACATTGGAGATGGTCAAGATGTCCTTATGAGGGTACACTTGGAATGCCACACCGGAGACATAGTGGGATCTGATGCAGCAACCTGCTTGCACTTGCGATGCAGCAGAGAGAAACGGCTGGTAGGGGCATGGTGGTATACCTTTGAGGGCACGAAGGAAGAGGCATAGGTTTGGGGCACAAACTACGTGCCTATAACCTGCAAGACAATGGGCATGACACCGTGGAAGCAAATGTGGAGCTCAGATTGGCCGTTGACTTTAGAGAGTACAGAATTGATGCTCAAGTATTTCTTCCTTAAGTCAGAAACTATACTGATGTGAGAGGTCCTGCATAATTTGGCTTCTTAATGGGGTTGATTCGTGGCCATTGTCATTGACTCATTATGCTTTGTGAAATTGAGAAGGATCGGTAAACTAGTGTCATTAATCTGAAATTAAAGGTAGTTGAATTTCAGTAACTGTTTCAGATATTGTGCATCATCTGTAGGACTGCTAGAGAAGCTGGTGACTAAAGCAGAGCTTCAAATTCTAGTCTTAAAAAGGTGAGATTTAATTAGCATAAAGAATCACTCCATCAATCTTCTCATAGCATTTGATGCCTTTGTATTAGTGCTTGACATATTGACTTATACAGCAGATGCGGCGTGTTCTGACACCACTGGGTGTCAGAATGATGACGCTGATGATGAACAACCCGTTAAAGTACGTGGGGCTTAAAAGTCATGGCTTGACTATTGCTGGGAGAGTCCCTCTAGTGACTTCTATAGCAAAGGAGAACAAGAGATACTTGAAGAAGAAACGCACCAAGATGGGGCAGCTCTATGGAGCAGAAGTCGATGGCTGTCCAGCAATCTCATTAGCAAAAATGGCAAGCTGAGCATTATCCAACCGTGTCCGACTCATAGGAGCTGCTGCATGGTTCAACTGCTAATGGTCTATTTGGGGAGATACGAGCAAGATCACTGACGGATGGTGTTATTATTTTATCTTTTAAGCCCTAAGGTCAAAATGCATTTGGATATACCCGCCAACCATGAGTTCTGGAAATTTTATGGCGATTCAGTTTCATAATTATTATAAGGTTCATTGTTGTTCTATTGATGTCATTTCCTAAGAAGCACCTACATTCTTCGAGAGGCTTCGTGTCGTATCGGACACTTTCGGACATTTTCGGATACTCTCCGACATTCAGTCAACATATATCGGAAAATCCGACATCTAGTCAACTTTCTCGACTCTCGAGTTGGAATTTCGATATGCGAGTTTCTGACTTGTGATTGACATGTGAGGTCAATTTTAAAAATTTTCAATAAATAATGGGTTAAAATGGATATATATGTAAAAAAAAACTATAATAAAAATAATAATAGAAAAAAAAAAAACTTAGTCTTTTCCTCTTTGTAGACTTTTACTTCTCGTGATATATAATTTACCTTTTTTCTCTTATCTTTCGACACGTCGACACGTGAGTCTAGAATGTGAATTGCTTGTTTTCTTACATAAGTTTTATAAATTCATTTTCGGATTTTTTACTATTTATTTATTTATGAATTTGAATCAAATTAATTTGATGAAATAATCATAAAAATAATAAGTTATTATGTATATATAAAAATGTATATACAACGTATCCCAATGTGTCAGAATTTATATTTTTTGAGAAATAATGTATCGGCATGTCGTATCGTATGTCACGTGTCGGTGTTGGTATTACTTAGATCACTCCTCCGTTTTGTAAGTTGAAAAGGAGAAAGACTAGCCCTCTTATTGGAACTTCCTTGTGTTATTGATGGATGGCAAGATTCATTTATTCACCTTTCCTTGAATCTATATCTATTGATCTCTAGAGACCATTGCATATTTAATGAAAACAGAGTTGGTACAGGACATTTTTTCTTTCCTTTTCAGTGACCACCTCATTGGTGAAAGAAATCACTTCAGGAAACATATTAAAGTCTGTTATTGATCAACTCTCCATATTGGTGTTAGATAAGGATTGCTTATGACCTTTTGTTTTATCGATTCGATGCTGTGCATGAGTTCGATTTATACTTAGTCGAATAAAGACGCAATATGCAAAGGGGTTGAAAATTAGGCACCCTGGTACCCGGAATTTTGGAAGTTCCAATGTTCAGATGTGATAATGTTCACCACTCTCCAAAAAAATCAGGAAATACGGCACCATTCAATTACTTGCAGCAGAAATGTTTGCTTTCTTGATCTGATTAATTGAACAAAATACAATGAAGCAGAGATTTTTCTATAGGCATAGCGAAGTTCACCTCGATGTCTTGACATTCCCTTTGAAAATGGAGACTGAGTTCAATATTATCAATTCTAACAAAGCTCGAACACACAGACACCTCCTTCCTTTAGAGAAGTTCCTCTCTGAAATGCGCCCTACTGGCAAAGGGTTTACTTGAGTCATGTTGGCCATGATCCATCCGAATATGTAAGAGTTGCGGTTTGCATGCTTCCATTGATGCATCCCTTTAAAACCCCGCCTGGGACAGTCTGCCAAGTTGATTTTGGATCAACAAATGATCAATGAGGAAGAACATTAAAGGTATGATTAAAACACAAAGTAATGTTAGCTAGAACACGTGTATAATCTCACAGGCAAACCCAAATCATGTGAGAATACGGTGGTACCTTATGAGAAGGGAATGGATTTCATTTCTATTCAAATTCTGCACATAAGAACTATTAACTCAGGGTCTTTTCTTACCACATTTTGCTTCGATAGATTATGCGACCGAATAACTGCTGTGAAGAAAGGATACTGCAGCTCGTACTTGTTGGCTGCTTTGAGAGTCGTAATTTACTCATGAACGTTTAGAACTACGAGAAGCTAGCATGGCGGGGCTCACCTTGCGTTCAAAGTTTTCGATCCTACCATAATTAGTAAGACAGAGAGCATAAGAAAAATGATACAAAGCATATGCATTACCAACAGGCTGAAATTCGCACGCCTTCTAAATCTTGTCGCAGAAGCTTTGCTCGTTGATCAGTTTGGAAGCCTTTCGATTTGGAACCTGAGCCGATGACAATTGCATTTGAAATAATACCATCATCGACATAACTAGCAATATCAGATTTCATCACCTTGGAAGGCTTGTGATGATATGGTTTTAGATGCAATTCATCCTTCTCTTTTCTCTTCAGCAAGAAGCCATCAAGACTGTGAAGTCCAACTTAGAGATTATGGTGATCATCAGCATATGCCATTTTAGGGAGGACAAATTCGATAGTGTCGAGGTTCTGTCAATGTTCATTGGCAGATAATCTGTTTCCGATGCGCTTTTGTCAAATATGAGTATGTGAAAATCTAAGTCCTCTATGCATCTGAACACTAAAAGGTGGCCCTCACAAATAGAGTAATGCACCACAAATTCCTTCCATCCCGTTGATAACCAAACCATATTATCCCATTTTTCCAATTCCACTTTCCAACTTCCACCATTTGGAACCCTCAAATGCACCGTCTAGGGAAGATTCTCGCCTTACTTTCTCTCAAACCTCTTCGAAATACCCTAGTGTTATGCATGTTAATTCATCATAAAGTTCATACAGGATATATTATAACTTGAACTAAATCAAAGTGAAAGACTAAAGAGGTGTGCTTCGGCCTTCCAAGCCTTGGTATGTCAATGGAATTAAAAAAAAAAAAAAAAAAGCTTACAAGCCTTTCAATTTGAAGTGTTTGGGAGAGTATGATCTTGGAGAAATGAGCTGTCTCCAGTGCAAAACTTCGCTGGCGCTTTTCATCTTCTCTTTGGCGATAGGAAGTCATCCCTTGAACGCAAGTTGTGTATTAGGCTGTAACATCTGAATCTAACACTGTTCTGTGGCTTTATATGAGCCTATGAGCCTACTTCATTAAATGAAGCATTTAATTGGAGAAGACCTTCCTTTCTGAAATAACAGCTAGCTCTGGGAAGCTGTTCATCTTCTATAGTGATGTTAACGAGGAGCAACAGCTAGCTTAGCTCATCATTACCATGTAAATAGTTTATAAACAAGTGAATGCTTTAGGATGCTAATTAAGAAGAACACAGGGAATCGAACAGAGAGAAAAATAGATGATTTGTTAGTTGATCGAAATTGTATTAAGAATGATGTTGGAGATGCTAAGATTAGTATGTAGTGTTAGATATACTAAGACTGAATCTAATAGAATTGATTTACAAAGTGACGTGCAAGATTTCAATTGATTGTTTGAATATGACCTGCTTACTCTATGCCTAGTACTCGTGATATCTTTAGCATGATTTTTGCATTAAAAGAAAAGACAATTTGCTCAAACTCAACTAGTCCTATCCATAACGTTTAAGCTAGTCAATCTTTTGTTTCCTATGTTGAGTCTAGATTAATTGAGGCATTGCATATTATTGCCAGGAGAGTCTACAAACTAAAGATCTTTAGTCTTTCGAAATTCCTTAGCCGTGAGTCCTGCATTTTTAAGGCGATTAAGTTTAATTTTTTCCAGCTAATAGTTTGGTAAGATTCATGATCATTGTCGTGACTTAATCTCAGATGAACTATCTAGGTTTGGTTGATGGATTACTAAACCTAAACTTAGCTTGGGCTCTCCCAAGTCCATACTAATTCACTACTTAGATTTATGTTTTTAGTATGCAAATGATTTTTTAATTATGAGTCGTCACTAATCTATTTTTATTGGGTCGATTAGAAACCCAATAGTCGCTACTAATCTACAAACCAAAAATTAAATGAGTTTGATGACTTGATTATGCTAGATCTCTCTAACGCCCTTTCAATACTTTTTTCTCTTTTATTTCAAAAAAAAATATTTTGTAGGTACCTTGAATTGATTTTAATTTACTTTCCTAACATGTGACGTGATCATGCAAGTGCACAAACCACCGATTTAATAACCAATAAAGCGATAAATAAATTACGAGACTTAACTCGTAGCAACAAAGGCATATGCAACCCATCAGTAGGCAGCTAAGTTGGTTCAGCTTTGGGCACTTCTTTGTAGAGGTCCCAAGGTCGAAACTTCGCAACTGCTAACACTTCTTAAGTGGAGGGCTATGATAGTGAGGTCCTGTGCTAACTTCCCCCCAGGTATTGACGTTTAGTCCGAGGTGTACTGTGCACTGTACAGGCCGTGAGTTGCTGATTAGTGTAGCGAAAGGCGAGCCCAGCGGATCTTGGGTCACCAAAAAAAAAAAAAAACAAAGGTGTCTGCAATGTTAGTTTAGAATTTACATTCATAGTCCTAGATATAATTTCTAATTAACACGCAGTGATTCTCTTATTTAATAAAACCTAATCTACGTGTAATAAAATGATGAAGAGATGGATGAGTTAATGGCAGAAATCCTCATCAATGATGTATGAAATATGTCTACGGTAAATGGCATACAACATACAATTAAATAAATCTAATATGTAAACTATATGTTACGCGACATTAATTAAATGATCTAATCTAATGACGGGTAAATATTAAATGAAACTATCTTGATGTGTTGCATATTTAAATGATCCTAATCATGCAATGACTAGATGGCGTGCAAAAAATGACCTAATTCTAGGTGATACACGCATGATATTTTTTATGTTTTCTTTTCCTTTTTTACAAAATTCGAAATTAAAATTGCCTAATAATTGAACATGCAATTTAAATTAATGAAAAGAAAATCTAACATCGTAAACTAGTGTTCTTGGATTTTTTATTTCAAAAATTCAGAATAAATAAAATGCCTAATCTAAATATGCAAATTATCCTAAAACAAGCAATATTCTAGAATGAACCTAGTCCAACTCAAATATATTTATTATTTTTTTTAGGTTTTCTTTTACTAAAGCAAAATCAATTCAAGCAAAGGCATAAAAAATGACACGGCAACAAATCTCACAAGATATGATCGATGCCCATATAATTTTTTTAATGAAGTCACGAATCATATCTTAGGCATAAGATTGAATTGACAATTTTTCCGTGCGATTGCAAGTTATATTTCGGGCATGAAATTAAACTGTCAACCATATGCACATTAGAAGATTAGGGAACAAATCTCTTATTTAAAAGGCTACTCGATATTTTGTGGATATGACAGCATCATTTAAAGATTCATATGAGATAGCGATTTCACGAATTAGGCAATAAAAATGCATGAAGATCAAATTGATGAAAATTATTACCTAATTTGCGATATCACTTGGATACCATTTCCAAACTTAGACGGACAACAAATCATGGGCTTGGGATCGACGATAGTTCGCAGTAGTGCTCGACAGTACAGCTGACTCACAAGGAGCGATATCCGACCACTCACGATGGTGGCTTAATGGACAGGTGAAGCAAGGATGTTGGAACTGAGGATGTAGGACCAATTTCACTTGGTCTTGTCTTCCTGAGAATCTCAAAGTTTGTCCTTGATTGAGAAGCAAAAAGATGGGGCAAAAGTACACCCTAAGTGCCACCAAAAATTTGAAAAATGACACTTAAGTGCTAAAATCGAAGTAAAATGGACCACTTAAGTGCTACTCTGGCCAAAATCCAGCCAAAATGCCAACGTGACGATTATCCGGCGAAGGAAGTGCAAAACAACGCCATTTTGCACGCTAACGTGGTTAGACAATGCAAAAATGGCGTCGTTTTGGTGCTGACGTGGTAAAAAAATTAATTAAATGAAATTTAAAACTAAATTTATTTAAAACATTTAAAAATAAAATGAAAATATTAAAAAAACTAAATTTAAAAAAAAAAAAAAAAAAAAGGCGGGTAGGCGGGCCGAGGGCCGAGCCCTTGTCACCGCGGCGGCGGCGGAGAGGGTAGGGTCGGCCGGGGTCGCTAGGCCCTGGCTAAGGGCCGGCAACCCCAGCCGACTGGCGGCAAGGGCCCATGAGCCCTCACCCCAGATCTGGGCGAGGGTTGCCCCAGTCGCCAGCAACCCTTGGCCCGGCCAGGCGAGGGCCGACGACCCTCACTGGATTTGGGCGAGGGCCACGCCGCCGCCGGCCCTCCCCCTCTCGCCGCTAACGCTTTCGCCGGCGGCTAGGAAGCGGCGGCGAGGGCTCGGTCCTCAACCGTCCCCCCCTCCTTTTATTTTAATTTTAGTATTTTAATATTTTAATTTTAATTTTAAATGTTTTAAATAAATTTAATTTTAAATTTAATTTTATTAATTTTTTTACCACATTAGCACCAAAACGACGTCGTTTTGCACTACCTTCGCCAGAAAATCGCAATGTCGGCATTTTGACCAGAGTGGCACTTAAGTGATCCATTTTACTCCGATTTTGGCACTTAAGTGTCATTTTCTAAATTTTTGGTACTTAAATATCCCTCCTTACCAAGTTTTGGCATGACACTTAAAGTGTCACTTTCTAAACTTTTGATACTTAAGTATCCCTCCGTGCGAAGTTTTGACACTCCAAGTATCCGTACCTCAAAAAGATGGACTACTCTGTCTCTCCCTCCATGGAACGTCTCTCCCAATTGTAACTATTTTGACCACTGCTTGACTCCACGTGTTTGGCGGATGATCTAGACAAGTGGAGCACGTTGTGGGCTGTAATGGCAAGCGGTAATCGCTGGAAGACCTACAAAAGGTTTGACAAGGAGATTCCACTTGTGGATGTCGAGGCTCAAGAAAGAACGATGAAGAACTCTTTTCGAACCTCTCCCTGACACTCTCTCTTTTCTTTTTTTTTTTTTTTTTATGCACGTGTGTTTCGCGGATATTTTGGATTTGCGATTCGCCCACCCCCCCCCCCCCCCCTCGAAACCCCCCTCGAAGCTCTTTCTTTTTTTTTTTTGGTCAAAAGCTCCCCACGGATGATAACAAATTCTCTCTTCCTCTCACACTCTCTAGTTTCTTTGCTCTCTCAATGGCTATCTATATCAATATGTGTGGCCTCCTCCTTTTATATGCAAAGTAACGAGGCACCCACCAAGGAAAGAAAATACCAAAAAATATTCTATAACTTTCATCCTTTCCTTTTCAACTCTCGCACGAAATCTTCATTAACCATCCAACCTTTCTTGTTTTGAGATAGAATATATCGCTCAATATATGCCCCACATCCAATATTCCCTCTTATTATTTTGATTTTTATCCGAAATATTCCAATCTTTTTTCGAAAATATCAAATCATCATTCCTCATAAATCAATTTTCGGTCTTCAAAGAATAATGGGCTTGAAACAATTCACTCTCTCCATGGACTTAGTTTAACTCGTCAAATTAAAGCTCAGAATCATTAATTCAAACTCATTTGTTACCAGGCCAATGCAAATGTAATAATAAAAAAATGCTCCTAAAATTATATGCTACGCAATTTAATTCTAGTTTTTTTTTTGGGTTTAAAGGTTGAAAATTAATTTTTAATTTTCTATGCAATAAATAAATAATCAGGTTAACAAAATTTTGGTATCAACGATCATTTTTATCAATTTGATTCATTGTCACATGAGTTGAAAAGGGGAAAGACAAGTCCTCTCATGGAACTTCCTCCTTCAAATGTTAAGCTTCATGGATAAGTTATGATGAATTTGTCTCTTGAGGGATCCACAAGGACTACTCTGCCCATGCACGTTTTCAAACAGCCAGTGTGATAAAGAAAGACCGTGTATACTCACGAGAGAAGTACACAAGATGTAGATATAGGACAATAATCGCAAGTTCGAGGGCGTGTGCTTTTAGACACTGAGGTAGCCTACATGATATGAAGTCACAAAAATAAAAGCTCCATTTCTTTTGAGGATTGTGAATGATTTGAAAAATATTTTCCAAAAAATAATCACTTATATCTTTTACAAAAATGAATGAACAAAATTTTTTATCATCCACGAAAATATTTGAACATAAATTATTTGCAATAATAAAAATATATTTTATTGACTAATTATTTTAAGCGATACAAGAAATCATTTTAAATAAAATGTTGTCCAAATCATTTAATTTTTGCAAAACAAATGGAGTCTAAGATGACTATAATGTGGAATCAATCTAGTCAATTTCTTTAATGACAAATAGTGTAGAAAATTGGTCTTAGAAAGAGAAATTGTTTTCTCCTTTCTTTCTTTGAAAAAAAGTTGTACTTTTGTAAAGACAATTAAGCCCCTATCTTACCTCCTCTCTTCCACGAGGGCTTCAATGATAATATCTAGTTACCTAATCCCCATTGTTCAACTCGAATTTGGTTCCATGTATTTGTTTTTATAAAGGATTCCTCCCAAGCGCGATTTGTTTGTTTAGCAATGACCTTTTCTTTTTCTCATTGTGAATTAGGGTCTGCAGGTCCACATCTCGCAGAACAAAATAGAGCCCGCATTGCCAACATTATGGGTGAGCTAGTAGTTTTCAAGAAGCAGTGGGCTGAGAAATTTCTCCTCAAACTGAAGAGAGAGAGAGAGAGAGAGGAGCTGAAGAAGACAAACGATCGAGGAAGGTTTATAAAACCATCTTCTAGCTTCAATTGATACATGCTAAATTAGGGAAAAATTTCAGTAGATTATAGAGATAATGTGTGAACAAGCGTGAACTTACGAGTTTTCTTGTTTCAAGTGTGGGAGAGTATGATCACGATGGAGTGAAAACTATTCATGTTAGAAAATTCAATCTAAAGTTTAAATTGTTAGGTATGTTGACACTTAAATCTTCGTGACCCGTTTAATCATTTACTAAATGTATAGAAATTTAGAGATTAATTTTTAGTCCTTAGCAAAAGTAACATCCGTTAAAATTGCATCATATATAGACATCAGAAGTATTTGCATTAGTAGTATTAAAAAAATTATTATTAAAAAAGAAAAAGAAGAAGAAGAAGAAGCAAAGCAATTGGGCCGATGACAGGCCAACCCGGCCTTCTTTCCTTTCCCTTCTTTTTTGTCTCTCTCATTTGGGCCCAGCTCATTATTTCTTTCTTTTCCCCTAGGCTTGGCCTTCATCCAGCGTCGAGAATCCCTCGTTCAGCGTCGCATGCCACCAGCTCAACAAAATGCCCGAATGAGATCGAGAGACGTATCCTGATTTTTGGTCAAAAGCAAGTCAATCATGCTTTGTCTTGCTCCATGGCAATGTCCCTAGGCTGCGTTTGGTAGTTCGGATTTGAGTCCGGATAGGATAATTTGTTATCCTATCCGATGTTTGGGAATGTCCACCGAATCGGACAAACCTGGATATATCCGGATAAAACGCCGAATAAAAAATCCGGGGGAGGGGGTGGGATAAGCCTGGATTGGATAAGATTTTTTTTTTTAAGGAAAGAAAGAACTTAACAAAAAGAGAATATATCACTTGCCGTTTTCAATGGTGGCCACTGCGGAGGTGGCCACAATTCTTAGATCTAGGGTTTTTCCATGGCCTTTAATTAATTGAATTTTCTATTTTTTAATTTTATAATTTAAATGAATATCATATTTATTTATTAATCTTATCCTGAAGTGCACCAAACACTTGATAGGATTACATATGTCCGCCTTTATTATCCAAAGGATTTAATATCCTACTTTATCATATCCTATCCTGATTATTATCCGGACGACCAAACGTAGCCCTATTGTGTTTGGTGCTACCTAGTCCATGTCCTTTAGGGTGAGTGAGTCTAGATTCCTTACAGGTTCCGCTTGAAACCTGGATCTTACCCTCAGATACATGTTTATCATTTTTTGAAATCTATAACCTATTCGTGGGAACCTCAAACTTGAAACCTACCACCCTCATATACAAGTTTCTTATTTTTCAGAATCTGAAACCTATTTGTCGGAACCTGGAACTTGCAACCTACCCTGTCACAGGTTCTAGGTAGAGCTGTGCAACCGAACCAGGTATACCCAATTCTCGGACCGACCCACCCGGAAAACACGGTCAGGAACCGGTTTCACCGGTTCCTAAATTCAGATTCGATTTAAACCAGTTTAGGAATAAGTTCTGAGTGATTACCCACCCTGGACCGGTTCCTAGACCGATTTTGGAATTGGTTCTCGGACCGGTTTTGTAAGTAGAGGTCCAAAACTCTTTTTTTCTCTCGATTTCTATTCTTATTCCCGCAATCACACGACGTTTTTCCTCTTGGCTCTCTCAAACACACGACATTCCTCCTTTGTCATTCCTCTTCCTCACTTGCTTCCCTTTGTCACCGGCTCCCTCTCGCACCGTCTGATGGACGTACGATGTTCGTTACTGCCAAATTCTTGTGTATCATATGGATTGATTCACCTAATTTCTCTTTTGTATGAGAAGTTATGCTTGCATAAATGAGTAATTTCTATAACCGTTGTGGGAATAAAACTAATATTAGACTCATGTTTGTTGCTAATTCTTTGCCTTATGATTTTATTTATTATAATTAGCCCTCTGAATCCTTAATTTTTCATTTAGTCAAAAAGTTCATGTATTTATTTATTACAAGTGCTTAATGTTCCAATACAAATTAAGAGGATTACGTTATTTTATCGCATATTAATATAAAATTCGAAATCATATAAAATATCGGGAGATTGCAAAACAGGTTCAGTGGAAATAGGGTTGACCTTGGAACCGGATTGACAAAACAGGGTGGGTCGGGTACAAGGTCCATTACAAATAGGGTCAGGTATAGAGTCCAGAAAAAGGGAACCGGTTATAACAGGGTTGGGTACAGGATTTAGGTGTAGACCCTACCCACCCTGGACCTGATCACCCCTAGTTCTAGGGACGGTTCCAAGGTCCACTAGGTTCTTTTTTTTCATTTTTAGTTAAACAAAACAAAAATGAACGCAATAATAATAAACAAGCTAGTCATTTATCAAAGAGAATACAAAATGATCAAAACTAAACAGCAGCGACATCGTCGATATGTGGGACTCTTTTCCATGGTGGCTCATCAACATGGGGATTGCTCGTTGTCAAAGTCTAAACAGTGGCGACCTCGTCATGCAATAGAGCCCAACTAGCAATAGCAAGACAACACTCAACTTATCCAGACAAACTAATATAGATGCCGTGCATTTTCCTTTTCTTTCTATCTATTTTGCATTTTATCCTCACACAAGTTCTCATATCAAACTACAATGTAAGCTTCTTATAATCTCAAAGTCTTAAAAGTGTACGCATGAAGATTTTGATTTCATCTTGTGCTTCCTTCTAGGCTATTGTATGCACAAAGACAATATCAACATGGAGCTTCTTTCAGAGCACTAGAATATTGCATACATAAGTAACACTATGTCCTCATGTTGCACCAACGCATTGGGTAAATTAATAAAGCAACCTTTGTAGATGCTCTACAAAGGTTTTCCTTATTAAGGTTGAAGCAATAAACTGATATTAACAGTGTTTCACACCTTCCAATACGTAGATACCTTCAATAGCCATAAAATGTTCCTTTGTTAGAGTTCATCATAGATTGTCAATCTGTCCAAAGAAGATAACAAGCAGGGCTAAGAATAACATTTGAAAGCACTCCATTTGAGAATAAGGACTCGATCTAAGATATAATGAACTTCAAAATTGAAAGTCTCTTATCACATTGTAACAAGCGAAAGAAACCAAGTGAAAGTCCATGAGAATTTCAAAGACTAATATCCTCTTAAATGCCACTAAAATCTAAAAGGAGCTGGAGACCACCTTAAATGATAGAGATAGGAGAAGTAATCCAACATCTTCTTGAGATAAGGTGTATGGAAGGAAAGCTAAGATTAGTAATTGTCCAGGGGTTTCCATAGTCAATGACTTGAAGTTGCAGAGAGCACAAGGATGCAAATTCATATTTGGCCAACCAACATTTTGGAATGTTCAATGTACAGTGGAAAATAGGTGATCAACATGCACTATATTCAAAGTGGATAAAACATAGTGGTGTGTCGCCGTTGGATGGTGGAGAAAACAGGCAGCGTGGATTATTTGATGCCGCTGATGGAACCAGAAACATCCAACTGATGATGGTACACAATCATAAGAGAGAAATGTAGATGCAAACGAGATCAAGTAATGTGAACAAAACTCTGTAATCTATCTTAACATTTTGAATGTACAAAGACAGAACAATTTGCTGAATCAATTTGCAAAGACCAAGGACAGCGCCTATGTATGCCACTTCTCCAGCATAAAAAGTATAAGGCACAAGCACAAGATAGAGTGCATAATGAAGATTTTGTAAATGATGTTGATTTATCGCCAAAAACAGTAGTATGAATAGAATACATTGTGACATGTGACAATGAGAATGCTATTTGAAGTTTTTCCACCGACTTAGCTTCATTCCGGCGTGTAGATTATTATCATAGGTTATGGTCTCAAACTAATATGGCAGGTGAGAAGGACTAAAATAAGCTGCTCTGCCACACAGGATTTTAGTAGCATAAATATTGAATTCACCGAGAGATGTATTGCCAGCAAAAATTGAAGAAAGTAGACCGACGTATCGACTCCATTTGCAAAGGATTTTTTTTTTTCTAAATAAGATTACAATGCCTTACACCAACAAATCAGAAACTCGAGAATGCATCACCCAGACTGTCTTGAAGGGGAATTTGAGTATTTCATCAACTGCATTGTAATAATCAAGCGCAGGGAATAGGCATGGAATTTATTGTCCAGAAGGCATGTGATAAACCTATCTTTAAGAGAAAGAATAGGAAAAAAAAAAAGATTTAAGTATATTCTCAAATCTCACAAAATAAACCAAAAAACACATCCTATCTTGAAGGGGAATCCGAAAACTCAAGCTTGCATCACCCGTGCTGTCTTGAAGGGGAATCCGAGTTAATTCTTCATGTGCATAGGTTTCCCTCTTGGTGAAAACAAAAAACACAATCCAATTTTGGACATATGTCATTGGCCACCAATGCAGCTGTTCAAGAATTCGGCATCCTTAATATACTCTTGTGGCCAATCCCCATTATAGGAAAATACTTACGAATTGACCAACAAAATGAATGACAAAAAAAAGTCCTCACTATTTTGGTGGTGGGCAAGGCATGGATTATATTTTTGCAGGGCAAACAAAGATAGAGAGAGAGGGCTTACGAAGAAGAGATCAAGGAGGACGTGATCGGGGAGCAGGGAGAGACTAGATAAGTGGGCGACGTTGAGGACTGCTGCCGGTAGACCAATAGCAGCATTGCGATGGCGGCGCAACAGCAGCTCGTTGTTGGGAGGCAGCACGCTCGATGACAAGAGTTTGCAGCGTTGTCAAACGGAGCAGAGATACGGGCGAAGAACCACACGGACCTCGTTGTAGTAGTAGAACCTTCGAGTGCGGAACGACTTTGGGGGATGAAAGTAGCGACGGCATGCAGGTTCTGAGCCCTAATGATCACCTGCCTACAAAGATCGCACCATGCGAAAAACCCACCAAATATCAGAAGGACCCAATTGAATCCCAGGTCCCACAAGCTACAAATTCAGGGAAACATTGATCGAAAAGTTGAAAGTTAAAACGATGCAATCAATCAAGAGAGGGAAGAGAGAGAGGGACGGACCCTTCCTTGACAAGCTTGGCGTCGGCGGCGGCATCGTGGGTCGTGACGGCGACGTTGGCGGTGACGTCATGGGTCGTGACAGCGGTGTCGAGAGCGGCGAGCAGCAGCGTGGGGTCGTCGAGGGCTCGGGAGTGGAGCACTGCAGTTGCAGAGGAAATAGAAGGAAGGGAAATGGGGAAGGTGAAGAACAGAACAAAATGAGGTTTCTATGTTAGGACCCACCGGTCCGGCTTTCCGAAACAAATGGAACCGAGAATCAGAACCATCTCATAGGACTGGGAACCGAATTGGACCCACCGGTCCGGCTTTCTGATTCTCGGTTCTACCCAAAACTGCACCCACCCCTAGCATCCACCATCGTGGACACCCGTAGAAGCTGCGGATCTAGTGGTGTAGGGCATCCCGCGTACGTCTCATCATGGCCGTCGGTAGGAGTTGCCGACCAGAAGATGGTTCGACCTTCGGCTTGGCTTGCCCGAGAGTAACACCGGTTTTTGTTGAGTTTCATTCTACGTGTTCGGTTATGCGTGTGATGTTTGATTTACGGTGTAACCTGCGATTTTCAGTCTAATGATGTTGGTTTGGACTGAACTTGGGATTGGGCTTTAGGATTAACTTAAGATTTTTTTTTTCGGTGGCTTAGTTTGGTGTTGGAAGTTTGGGCTTGTTAATTCGGATTTGGTTGAGCTTGATTTGTTGGAGTTGAGCTTAGTTAAATGCTGGAGGCATTGAGCCTAATTCGCCCAATTAGTTTTTATTAACTAAAGCCTCCCGATGTATAAAGCCCATTACGTAGGGGTTGGGGCAGCCCATTTTTGGACTGGGCCCGAGGGCCAGGACCATTTTCGGATTAAAATTAGGAAAACTTTAAAAGTTTTAAAGAATATTTTTAATTGTAAAATATTAAAAAATTGCGAAAATCCAAAAAATTGGAAAAAGCTTAGAAATTAAATTTGAACTAGTTTTATTAGATTCTTCATATTAGTTAGAGTTTAGAATTAGTTTAGCATAAAAAAGTGAAAAGCCTTTGATCCAAAAACAAATTGTGCTAAAAAAATGAACAGCTTCTTAGAACTTTATTGTAGGGTTTGAATGTTCCTTTTTTTTTTTTCAGACCAATGCTCTTGGTTGCACACTTTTAGTATGTTGATTAAGGTTTCCCTTTAATTCAGTTATGATTGGCATGTTCCTTATTTCATAGGGTTAGATTCTTGTTTTCTCTTGTAATTTATTCAATACTTCCTTAATTGCTGACTATTATTTCAATAATTGCGCACCTACATAATCGCTCCACATGTTAGTGGCTAGTTCAATGCAGATTGCCTAATAAAAACCTTTTTAAAATGAGCAAGATTAGATATTAAAAGGGCAATAGTTGATCAATTAGTATAACCAAGTCTCAGGCTTTAAATTTTCTGATTGCGTAGGAAATGAATATACTTTCGTGCCTCACTTAATTTCTAGTCAACCCCAATAAATTAGTGGCGATTCATCATTAGAAATTCCTATAGCATCAATTTAAATACCCCAACGTCGCCTTAGGAGAGCTCTCATCTAAAACCGTGGGCCATATGCCTACTTTTTAGACAATACCTTTAAACTTATGTCTTTTTCTCTCGGGACAAAAAAAGGTAGGTTGCGACATGGCAGAGGGATCTCATATGAATACAAAAGACATTTAGGATATTAATCAAGTGATATGGGATAATAATTTAACAATCTAGACTTGGTAGCGGGTGTTGCACTTTCAATTTTCTCCCTGTGGACCATGATGACCGGAAGCCATGATCTTTGCGGAATGGTAAGACTGCGCACTGTTTTGCCTTTGGTGATTTATAAAAAGCCCTTCTGACAAGAAAAAATCTCTGTTTGGATGAACTTTCAGTGATGGAGGCGGGACCGACGGGATTGATGATGCCGCTCAGACGTATAAATTTCGCCCGATTGAAGGAAAGAAACCAATGAGTACTGAAATTTACGGAGAAGCCCAAAATATAGGAATCAGCTCACACGGGGCTGGCATTTATTTCTCTCTCTCCGTCTACTGTTCGGGACAATCAAGAAGCATTTGGGCCATCGCATACCGCAGCATGAAAGTCCTAACTTAACGTGCATATATCAATTTTACTCTAAACTTTTCAACTTTAACAATTTAGTCCTAAATTATGTGAAAAAATTAGCGGAAGGAGCACATTGGAGGTTCGCACAAAGATTTTTGATTAAATTGTTGAAAATTTTAGAGCCAAACATGCACAATTTCATCCAAACTATTTAACATGTTACAATCGGATTACCTTATCCCATCCATAAGGATAAATTGCTAATTCAAAGCACACGACTTACAAAGTTAAATTTCTAGTTATAGGCGTGACCCGCCTTCCGATGATTGCAAGTAAATTACGAAAGAATCTTGAAAAATTACTGCTGGACCATTTGCCAGGGTGGCCACCATTTTCACACGCGCGAAAAGCTCCACCCGCTTTGTTGGTCAACACCACCCGTGCGAGTTCAACACGCAAGTCTTTACCCCCGTGAACATGTGCTCTTATCTTCACCTGCGGGAACATTTCGATTAGCCTCCTGCACTCAATTAGGAAAGGTTCAAGTGAGTGATTGTCATAGAAGGATTTATATAAAGCAATGTATAGCATTAACGGCATCCTTTGTCCCTAGGTCATTATTCAGAGAAAAGTATGTAGGATAATGCAGACTCTTGATCGGTCAATATTCACATGCTTTCTTCAGACATTTCTCACGTGAGGCCAATTAAGTTGCGGACTAGATCGCCAAAATTCAAGAATTTGTTTAGATCATCTCTTATTGATCCCAAAAAAATAGAGAATTACCTAACCAGAAAAATTAGTGAGAAAGAGGGAAATTGGAAATAGAATCACTACCTCAAACAAAGAGTTCCTCATCTCAACCTTTGACTGTGCCCTAATAACTTCCAAATCTCGGTACCAATTACATCAGCTGCCCTCTCCTTTTATAAGTGAATAAACAAGTTAAAAAGATGAAAGATATAGAAGTTATGGTGCTTAAGGTGTTGAAAAATTAGAGAAGCAGAGGAAAGCGGGGAAAAAAAATGATGACAGTGACAATAATTGGATCTTACTAATTTTTCATGCGTTATGATGATAACTTTTGTATGGCTGTATTCAGATCACCCTCCAAGCTCACATCCCATAGGTGTCGAAACAGTGTCACATAACGAAGTTTTGGTGTGCTTAGTATGCCTTTAGAAAATATCTTCATTTTTGGACACTCTTCCACTTCAATGCTATCCAATAATGGAAACCTGAAGATGCAACTTTCAGTAGAGGAGAAGCATACCAAGCTTGGTAGATCTTATAGTCTTAATGTTTCTAGCTTCTCAAGAGAAATCACTTCTCCTCCTCCATTTCCATCGTTTGCCATTACTTCTTTCATTCTTTCACATCCTATTATTGTCATCTCAGTAAGAAGCGCCAAATTTGTGATTGCTGAAAATTTTGTTAGATGCACCAACCCAAATAAATTCTTCACCACTAGCTTTGTCAAATTCTTGAAGGATGCCATTGATGGAAATACTGCCGTCAAATTAGGGCAATCCCAAACCTCAAATGTAACAATACTCTGAAGAATTTTTTCTAGCAAATAGTCTTCTCTCCAAATGCATTTTATGTTGTGTAACTTGCTTAACTTAAGTTCTCGTAAATTTTCAAGCACTGGATGTAATCCCTCATCCACAAGCCCTTCATTAGGGAATATATCTTCAAAAGAGCAACAAAAAACCTCAAGGCTTTGTAGATTCTGAAATCTCTCTAGAAGTAATTTAGGAGGAAAGACAGCCTTTCTATCATGAAAGCATGCCAATGTTAGAGCTTTTGGCTTGCCAAAGATGTCATAAGGAAATTTTCCATCCAATAGCATCTGAATATCCTTATCAACCAATAAAAGTCTTTCTAAGACGACAATGTCCTGCCAAATTGCCAATACAATGAGAAGTAAATTGAATAAAAGTTACGCAATAAAGCATGTGCTGTAAAAGGTTAACTTTAGTTGGTTAATTGCCATGGAAGGTAGCCATCTTCTTACAGTTCATTAATACAGCCGTAAAGTCATGCTACAAAATACAACCATAACCAAATGCTCTACCATGGGCCATGGCCATTCGCTTGCAGGGTTCGCTGTGCGCTCATGTACGCTTAGATAGAAAGGACAAAAACTGTATTGGCATATGAATGATCAAACAAATAATTGAAATTCCATTTCACCCAAAAAACATCAAAAGAAAGTTGGTCATCCCACTACAATTTGAAAAGGAATTGCTAAATGTCAACATGGTCAAGTCGGCCCCGTTAGTTCAAGAACCGCCCTGACCAAATTCATCTTGTATTAACAATATGTTTTGCTGTTAATGAAAATATGTAGTTTTTTTAGTCGGGTAACGGAATGTGCTGATAATGTTACCACAAGATCTGGGTGTCCACAAATGAAAAGTTTGCTTAAAGAGAATAGAAATATCTTTTGTTGTCATCAAACTGAAAGGTAAGGACTTCATGTTCTATATAATATCAAATTGTGACATGTCTATGCAGCTGACATGAGATATAGCAAGTGAATGAAAGAATAAAGTAGAAATTGAGGAAGAGCAATTGCAAACATACCATCTCAAGCGAAAAGTGTGCTTCGTGATCCGAAAGGTCGTGCTAATCATCTCTTTGAGCCCACTTGTTCATGAATGCCATAACGGAGAATGCGTTCAATTTGTCACAGTGAGTCACTTGCAATTCTCTCAAGAATGACCAGCTCAAAGTAGGGAAGTTTGGGCAAAAGCTCTTGAGTTGTGGCATATCATGTAACACTAGAGATGTTAGTCCTGGAAAAAGGAATTGGGCAGTAATAGAGGGTGGATCTCCTCTCGCAACTATTTTCTTGAGCCCACAAGACTCTATGCGAAGTTTCTCAATTTGGCTTAGACTTCTAGCCACCCAATGCGGAAATAGATTTTCAAGGCTCTTGCAATTCTTAGCCTCTATTTTCTTTAAACAATCAAAGGTAAGAAATGCGGTCCATATTTTGCTTAAGTCATCCAAGTGGGAGAGAACCATTTTCTTAAGTTGGGGAAATTGTACCTGTCATATTGAAAAACAATGACCCAATGAATTTAATTACATTGAATTATGACCTCAAATCCTAGCTCTCATAAATGATGACAATTCTAGAGCTTGTTAGGGACATAAAGGGGGACGAGTTGACTGATGCTTTCATTTCAGTGGACCGATGATTAACGTCGAGTTTGTTGCATTACAACAGGCATGAAATGCGGTGCTAGAAAATAAGTTACCTTACTGTCCTTTATACTTATTAATACTCACCTGCATAAAAGAAAGGAGAAAATTTTTCATTTGAGTTATGATACAACGAACGCAATTACAACCTCAAATACCAAATGAATATTTTTGCAATTGCCTAAGTTTCACATGACATGAAATTTTAATGCTAGTGTCACACACAAAATAAAGGACCCCTAGACAAATGCGATTAGTCTTCGTGAACAAATGAAATATGTTAGTGGTACGAAAAACATAAAACCATTGCATGAGCTATTATGAACTGTTTATTTAAGTGCCCACCTGGAATTTTCATCTCATTATGAAGAAATTAAAGAATTACGGCACGCTACAACCTCAGTTACCAAATGTATATTTCCTTACTTCTCCTAAGTCCATGGACCATGGAAAAAGACAAACTTGTCATGCAAGTATTGAACGGTCCACCAAGATATTCCCCTCCTTTTACCACACTCTGTTAATTTGGAGAAAAACAATTGTGTCACGAACTCTTATGACTTGTCCGTGGAGAACCAAGTAATATATATTTTTAAGCTGGTTGCAATAAAATAAATGCAATTACTACTTGTCACAAACAAAAAAAAAAAATCACTATTTCCACACTTCCCTAAATCAGAATTATAAATTAAGGATTACCGTGAGTTTTTTAAAATATTTTAACAACGTGGGGAACACCTATTACTACATGATAGCTCATATATGACAAATAAATGAAAATAACATGATGACAATTTGTCACAATAAGAAAATGGTATGACTATTTTTGCGTTTTTTACAACCTATTGGTATTCTAAATTGAGTATGACGGTTACTTTTTGAATTACGCTAACAACATGGGGTATACCATTACATGACAATTTACGCATGACAAATAAATGACACTAGAAGTAAATGCATAATCAGAGATGACTCTTATGATTAAAGAGTAAACATGTGGATACTCGATATGGTGAAATGTTCTCCTCACAAACAACAATAAAAAATTTGGCAAAAGCATTAGCATAAAAAATAAAAAAATAAAAACACACGCACAGACAAGCATTTCCTCCGTTAGAAAAGAAAGCAACAATTGAAACCTCCATAGAATCTGTAGCTTAAAAAGCCCACAAAAGGGAAACAAAAAAGACTGCCTTGATCGGTCAGTATGCGTTAATTTCCAATTTAAGAAGTGACGGTAAAGATATTAGCTTCTGTTTACTGAATTTGATCTAAATAAATTTGAGAATTGATTTCCGTACTTCAAAAGATTATACGATGGCGTGTATCTGTGTGTCCCTCAACATTCTACATTGAGGGCAACCTCTCCTAAATTTTGTCAAATGAATAAAATAATTGTCAAATTTTCAAATTGTATTTTGTTTGATTTTTAAAATCAATGGTACATTACACACTAGCTTTTAATTGGCTGAATTGACAAATAATACTGGCAACACCTTCTTCCTCTAATTTTTGGAACGCTGCCGTGACGACTTATCGAATTCTCCAACTTTCATGTTTGCCTATCACAAATAAATGCGCCACTTTAAAGGAAAATTTTGAGCGCTCCGATTAAAAAAGGCCGCTCTCTCCAATTTCTCCATTTTCTTCTCCAATTGTCTACCCTTTTTTAATAATGCAACATTATAAAAGGAAAGAATTCTTAGATCTATATGCTTCAAGTTGAAATTGAACATGCAAAACGGATGTAGTTTTGCCATATCTTAGATGCTATCCTATATATAGTACTTTAAAGTTCAAATTGTAAGAAGGGAATTTTTTTATACGGTTATTTTGGTAAAAAAATTTAGAACCTTACTGCGCATGATGTGATCTTATGAGCTGACACAAAAACAACTCTTCTAGAACGGTACGGATAAACAAAACTAAAGTTTTCTTCTTCTTTTTTGGCTTTTTTGAGTATTAGAAAATTTTTAAATCTTTGTACTAATTATTAAAAGATTATGTACATATATCCATACAAAGCACATGAATATTACTAATCGTTAGCTTTTTTTAATTTTTTTTATCCCTAAAATAAATCTCGTTCAGTTCATGATGTGCCAACTCGACATTAGGGCTATTGCAGGATTGCGTAGGTTGGGGAGATTGAAGATCGGGGTCTTGGAATAAAAAGGCACAGAGGAAGCTAAGTGGATTTCTGAGTGTTATACTTTTCGTATTAGAGGTAGGCGAAAACTTATTTATTGTTTCCTACCTGATATGCATATTTATCGAGAGAACTAATTTTTGTTTATTTTTGAATCTCACGATTTCATTTACTTCAACATTCGATTCACGAATCAGGAACTTGAGATATTCGTGTTTTGATTTGACAAGATGATAATTTAAAACAAAAAAACAAAAACATCGTAATAACAAAAACATATTTCCTGTGGGAAGAAAAAAAAAAAGAACTGACCTGTGGATTGAAAAGTGAAGGGGCGTCATGATCAATCTCCATCAAAGATTGCTGAGTGAAACTTCTCATCTTGGAGCAATGGGCAATGGTCAGCTTTTGTAACCCAGGACAATACAAAATATAATCGTTTCCAAGAGGAAACTAGTAAATTGGGGCAACCATTCCAACTTCATGTCACTGAGATTCATGAATGTAATCTTCTCCATTGCACTTCCCTGCCCTTCTTCCTTAGCAATTACTCCTTCCATCTGACCACATTCCTTTATTACCATTTTCTCAAGATTGGCGGCAAGGCATTGAACCATCGATGGAGCAAAAATATGCCTTAAGTTGCTGCAATTATAAAGGCCCAGGTATGTTAGAGAATTGAAGCGTAGCTCTCCCTAAAGATTTTTGTTCCATAGTCGCCTCAACTTTGGTAAATTGACCAAGTCCAAAGACTCTAACTCAGGTAGCACCCGAGTGCCTTTCATAGTATCCCTTCCCTCAAGACTGAATATTTCTTATAGTGATTTGCAATTGCACACTTGCAATGCTTTCATTTTGCCTAAAACAAGCATCAATCTGGATGGAATAGTGTTAACAAACAATGCACATTTATACACCACCAGATATTTTAAGTGCCAACATGAATTGATGGGAATAAGTACGTTGTGCCATTTTTTAATCAACTTTGAGAACTTAGACAGCCGAATAAACTTTACTCTAGCAATTATACCTTGTCAGAGATTCATCATTAAATGTAAACTTCTAGTTAGCAAAAAGAAATCACTCTATGTTGATCAAAACCATGCAATTACATATAATTTGATAAATGATGCATACCGTTTGTTCAAACATACTTTGGATGGTGGTGTTGAGGTTTTCCTTCCAAAACCACTCCACTTTTGATACGTGTACTCTCTCCAACTTTGGTGCCTCTATTAGACCCTAAGAGAAGAACTTCATGTTCGGACATCTAGTAACGGTGACATCTTCCAAGAGAGGAAACATCAGAATGTGTCCACCTGAGCTGAAACATCTCAACTCTTTCAATCCATCAAGCTCCATATACTTTAATTTTTTGAAGGCCACTACATGCCCCTCTTTACCTCCCTCCTCCGTGATGACTTCTATCAACATGTGACAATTACTTATCCTCAATTTTGTGAGTTCCACCAAATTTCCTGCTATTGTCGGTGTGAACATATTTGATACATCACAATGTGACACATCGAGAGTCTTTAGATGTTGAATACATCTTGAAATTGGTGATACTACTTTTAGCTGATGACTTTGGCCTCCTACGGCTTCGACATTGATGCTCAGCTCCTCTAGATATAATTCACATATAACTAGCTCTTCCAAGTTGGTCAAACTTTGAACGAAACGACATGCAGACATTGTAGATTCTTTTGAGATACAACAAAGCTCAAGAACTCTAAGCTTGCAGAAAAGTTCTTCATTAAGAAAATTCCCATGCCATATCTCCATCCATTTGGATGATTTCAATTTTAACTCTTGTAGATTTGAGAATGCACCTGGTAAAATATCCAAATCAAAATCCAGCTTAGTAAAAAGAAAATGTTTGCATCATGGTATAAGTGTTGCATTCCACGCATAATAAGTGCATATTAAGATATTGAGTCTCATGTGATTCAAAGGAAGAAAATGTGCCCTCATCAAATCAACATTATCATTGATCTTTTACTTTTGACTTGTATTCAACTGTGAACATAAGTGATATCTTAATACACTTCTACCATGGCAAGATCACACCACATTCCATGTGCTTTCAATCTTTGTGGTACTTAAAGAGAGAGCTAAACCATCAAAATTAGCCCCTACTTTTTTAAAGGGGGATCGACGAGTGTGCATTTGATTCATTGGACAATGACAAGAATGTTCAATCAATACTTGAAGAACATATGATGTTTCAATGTTGTAATATATCTATGGATTTATGAAGAGCCACATAGTTTACATTTTCGAGTATAGAGCTACTTGCATGAGATGCTAGACTGTGACCATCATGCAAATTTTCACCAACAAAGCAAAAAATAATAATAATCTTGGGTCGTACCTTTTCTACTATGAAGAGAGGTTGTTTTAGAAGTGGCATCTCATTCCCTAGGTGCGATGCAAGTATCTCCACTTTGTTACAGCCACGCACCCTTGGGGTCTTCAATGCTGGCCAATGTGAAGTATGTTTTCCGATGTAGATGCACTTCAACTCTATTAGATGCTCAAGCTTGAGGAAGGTTAATTTTGGGAACACAAACCTGGGAACTAGTTCGTCTTCCTTCTCGATGAGTTCCACAATGCCACATTCACTTATCTCCAACTCCTCAAGTTGGGTTAGATGTATTGCTACTGAGGCTGGAAATACAGAGTTGAGGCTCTTGCACTTGAAAACTGTAACAAAATGGAGACACTGGAATTTGACTTGACCATGGAGTTCCTTATCCCATACACACTTTAGCTCTGGTCATCCCTCTAACTCTAGCCTTTTTAATGGCAAATGAGCAACAGGATGTCCATCTAGAGGATTCAGTGGCTAAAGTTTGAAAACAACTTCAAGCAAGTCACATGATCTTACTACCAAACTTTCCAAGCTCCTGAGCCATCCAAGAATGCGAGAAGGAACCATGTTCAATAGCTTATTGCATGTCCACACCTCAAGTGATTTTAGTTTGTGGAAAGACTCAGTGGCAACTTGATTGTCACATAGTATCTCAATATTATCCGTACCATCGATATATAATGTCTCCAAGCTAGGAAACGCAACCTGCAATATTCGCTCGCGAAATTAGTGATTATGTTAGATTAAAAGTTCATGAAGTTCCATTACATATAGAAGAGCTCGCTTGAGGAAGAGTGTCAGCATTAGAAAGAAAACAATGAAGAGATTGAGATTAAAAAGGCAACTAATCATCCATCAAAAGATGTAGTACAAAAGTAGCTGCTCGCACTATCATTGAAATCAAATCATGAGTTTCTTAATTGTCGTAAAGAAACATTACAAGACGCAAGGAAACACATGGAAGAAGCGGTGTCCTAACAATCTTGGTCTATCGATTGTGGTCGTTTTATTAGATAAACGCATACTCATCTTGTAAAGGTCATGCGAAAGATTTGATTTTACTAATTTGATAAAATATTGATTTTACCAAGCAGAAGCTGAGAGACTCCTTTGCATGATCCCTCTTTCTTCAATTACTAGGTAATTAGCAGCATTCTCGTGTGTTTGCACAGGCATGGAATTTTTCATTTTTGTAAAATCGGAATATGTTTTAATACAAATAATTAATTAAATTGCATCTCATTTCTTATGAATCACCTTTTTTTTTAAGCAAAAAGTCTAAATTCTTCACTTGTATTATGTAAAACATAGGGATTTGATAACATTTAAAAGTTCTTAATTGTCATTGTTATATGATATAGTGTGATTTCTTATATAAAATACAACCTTAATTTAATAATGAGAGAGAATTACAATACTCATCAAAAGAAACATATAACAGGAAGAGTTACATTGCTAATTTGCAATGCTAAAACTCATTAAAACCAATGGTCTCAAACAAGGCAACCGCCTATGAGAATGAGGACTTTGCGTTGGAAGCGAGATGAGTGGAAAGTACGAGGAGAGTTTCAATTGCAAGGAGAACAATCTGCTTGCAAATTAAAAGTTTAAGTGATGGTCATTATGGATATTAATAAAGAATACTTTGTATTAAATATTGATATAAATTTTCCAGTGAGGTGTTGATTCGGCGATGAAGTGGAAACAATAGCACATTTAGAAAATTAGCCATGTGTTTGCCACGTCGATAGTTTGCCGGAAAAATTTCATATTTTTTGTTAAAGTGCATAAATTATAAAGAAATGAAAATTTGTTGCCTTAGGTGATTAAATAAAAGTTCAATGACTATATTACAAAATCTTTTACTATATAGTTACCCATAATTTTTAGAGTTTACATTTGAGCTCATTGAAGATTAATTATCCAACTTTTGTATATGTAGTGACTCTACTTTGAATTCTTCATTTCAATTTAAAATCACAATTTGAATAGTAACTCTACTTTGACTTATCTAGATTTTATGGTGCTGTGATTATGCTGAACGCAATCAATTTTAACCAAAGGGGGGCTTCAGCGATTATGCTTTGTCTCCAATATAATTATTTTTTTGTTAATTTTAATTATTTAGCTGGCTAGCATAATAATTAATCACCACTTCCAATATTCACCATTGAAGCAAATCATTTAATCATGGGCCATACCTTTTCTATCAAGAAGAGAGGTTGTTTATCAGGTGGCATCTCATTCCCTAGGTGTGATGCAAGTATGTCCACTTTGTTACAGCCACGCACCCTCAGGGTCTTCAATGCTAGCCAATGTGAAGTATGTTTTCCGATGTAGATGCACTTCAACTCTGTTAGGTGCTCAAGCATGAGGAAGGTTAATTTTGGGAACACAAACCTGGGAACTAGCCCATCTTCCTTCTCAATGAGTTCCACAATGCCACATTCACTGATCTCCAACTCCTCAAGTTGGGTTAGATGTACTACTACTGAGGCTGGAAATAGAGAGGAGAGGCTCTTGCATTCGGAAACTGTAAGAAAACGGAGACACTGGAATTTGACTTGACTGTGGAGTTCCTTATCCCATACACACTTTAGCTCTGGTAATCCCTCTAACTCTAGCCTTTTTAATGGCAAATGAACAATAGGATGTCCATCTAGAGGATTCAGTGGCTGAAGTTTGAAAACAACTTCAAGCAAATCACATGAACTTACTACCAAACTTTCCAGGCTCTTGAGCCATCCAAGAGTGCGAGAAGGAACCATGTTCAATAGCTTATTGCATGTCCACACCTCAAGCGTTTTAGTTTGTGGAAAGACTCCGTAGCAACTTGATCGTCACATAGTATCTCAATATCCATGCCATCGATATATAATGTCTCCAAGCTAGGAAACGCAACCCGATTGTCACATAGTATCTCAATATTATCCATGCCATCGATATATAATGTCTCCAAGCTAGGAAACGCAACCTGCAATATTCGCTCGCGAAATTAGTGATTCTGTTAGATTAAAAGTTCATGAAGTTCCATTACATATAGAAGAGCTCGCTTGAGGAAGAGTGTCAGCAATAGAAAGAAAACAATGAAGAGATTGAGATTAAAAAGGCGACTAATCATCCATCAAAAGATGCATAATAGAAGTGGCTACTCGTACTATCGTTGAAATCAAATCATGAGTTTCTTAATTGTCGTAAAGAAAAATTACGAGACGCAAGGAAACACATGGAAGAAGTGGTGTCCTAACAATCTTGGTCTATCGATTGTGGTCGTCTTATTAGATGAACGCATACTCATCTTGTAAAGGTCATACGAAAGATTTGATTTTACTAATTTGATAAAATATTGATTTTACTAAGCAGAAGTTGAGAGACTCCTTTGCACGATCCCTCTTTCTTCAATTACTAGGTAATTAGCAGCATTCCCGTGTGTTTGCATGGGCATGGAATTTTTCATTTTTTTAAAATCGGAATATGTTTAATACAAATAATTAATTAAATTGCATCTCATTTCTTATGAATCACCTTTTTTCTGAAGCAAAAAGTCTAAATTCTTCACTTGTATTATGTAAAACATAGGGATTTGATAATATTTAAAAGTTCTTAATTGTCATTGTTATATGATATAGTGTGATTTCTTATATAAAATACAACCTTAATTTAATAATGAGAGAAAATTACAATACTCATCAAAAGAAACATATAACAGGAAGAGTTACATTGCTAATTTGCAATGCTAAAACTCATTAAAACCAATGGTCTCAAACAAGGCAACCGCCTATGAGAATGAGGACTTTGCATTGGAAGCGAGATGAGTGGAAAGTACGAGGAGGGTTTCAATTGCAAGGAGAACAATCTCTTGCAAATTAAAAGTTTAAGGGATGGTCAATATGGATATTAATAAAGAATACTCCGTATTAAATATTGATATAAATTTTCCAGTGAGGTGCTGATTCGGCGATGATGTGGAAACAATAGCACATTTAGAAAATTAGTCATTTGTTTGTCACATCGATAGTTTGCCGGAAAATTTCTTATTTTTTGTTAAAGTGCATAAATTATAAAGAAATGAAAATTTGTTGCCTTAGGTGATTAAATAAAAATTCAATAACTATATTACAAAATCTTTTACTATATAGTTACCCCATAATTTTGAGAGTTAACATTTGAGCTCAATGAAGATTAATTATCCAACTTTTGTATATGTAGTGACTCTACTTTGAATTCTTCATTTCAATTTAAAATCGCAATTTGAATAGTAACTCTACTTTGACTTATCTAGATTTTATGGTGCTGTGATTATGCTGAACGCAATCAATTTAACCAAAGGGTGGCTTCAGGGATTATGCTTTGTCTCCAGTATAACTATTTTTTTTGTTAATTTTAATTATTATGCTTTATTTAGCTAGCTAGCATGATAATTAATCACCACTTCCAATATTCACCATTGAAGCAAAACAATAAATCTTCGGCCATACCTTTTCTATCAAGAAGAGAGGTTGTTTATCAAGTGGCATCTCATTTCCTAGGTGCGATGCAAGTATCTCCACTTTGTTACAACCACACACCATTAGGGTCTTCAATGCTGGCCAATGTGAAGTATGTTTTCCAATGTATATGCACTTTAACTCTGTTAGATGCTCAAGCTTGAGGGAGGTTAATTTTGGGAACACAAACTTGGGAACTAGTTCGTCTTCCTTCTCGATGAGTTCCACAATGCCACATTCACTGACCTCCAACTCCTCAAGTTGGGTTAGATGTATTGCTACTGAGGCTGGAAATAGAGAGGCGAGGCTCTTGCAGTCAGAAACTGTAACAAAACGGAGACACTGGAATTTGACTTGACTGTGGAGTTCCTTATCCCATACACACTTTAGCTTTGGTAATCCCTTTAACTCTAGCCATTTTAATGGCAAATGAGCAACAGGATGTCCATCTAGAGGATTTAGTGGCTGAAGTTTGAAAACAACTTCAAGCAAATCACATGATCGTACCTCCAAACTTTCCAAGCTCTTGAGCCATCCAAGGATGCAAGAAGGAACAATGTTTAATAGCTTATTGCATCTCCACACCTCAAGCGATTTTAGTTTGTGGAAAGAATCTGCGGCAACTTGATTGTCCCATATTATCTCCATATTATCCATGGCACCGATTTCTAATGACTCCAAGCTAGGAAATGCAACCTGTGGTATTCGCTCGCGAAATTAGTGATTCTCATAGATTAAAAGTTCATAAAGTTCCATTACATATAGAAGAGCTTGCTTGAGGAAGAGTGTTATCATTAGAAAGTAAACAATGAAGAGATTGAGATTAAAAAGGCAACTAATCATCCATCAAAAGTGGCAATACAGAAGTAGCTGCTTGCTTCAACCTTGAAATCAAATTATGAGTTTCTTAATTGTGGTAAAGAAAAATTACGAGATGCAAGGAAACACATGGAAGAAGCGATAGTCCTATCAATCTGGATCTATCAATTGTGGCTGTCTTATTAGATGAACGCTACCTCATATTGCAAAGGTCATGCCAAAGGATGGAAGACCATACAAAACAATAAGACGAACAAAGCTCTTCTGTTTATGTTTTGACACATATTAGTCTCCCCATATTTTCAAAGGACAGTTCAGAAGGCAATATAAAATATTTGAAAACAAAAAAGGACAATATTTCTTAATCGCGGTGGGCATTAATTTTAGCATGTTTGGTTGTGTTGTTTGTCCGCAATAATCAAGCTACTTCAATAAAGTAATTGTGGTTGATTTCTCCATATTAGCAACTTTCCCACTGCCCATTCAACCTTTCCGCCAATGGCCTCCTACCACATCATGGAAAGTCCCCACTTTCAAAACAGCACCACAAAGTTTGCCGACCCCACCCTCCCCCATGCCCACGTGAGTGACAATTGCGCACTCTACCCAGCATCCCACCCGACACACAGAAAAAAAAAAAACAAAAACAAAAACAAAATCATCACCACCTCCTCCATAAAAATGGTCGAGAAATTAGCAAAAACTAAATTGCGCAGATTGACCTTTAAGATAGAATTGGGCCTTTAGAGGTATGATTAATCTGAAAGCAAGAGCTCCCTTCCATCGGCAAAAAAATTGACAAAGAAAAGAAGATATATATATATATATATATATATATATATATATATATATATATGCATGTATACATGTCAAACTTTTGTGATCTTCTCTCTCCTTGTGTTTTTCTTTCTTTCGTATTTCTTTTATTACTTTCCCTTCCACACGCGTGCATTTATGATTGGAATTTCTCTTCTTCTTCTTCTTCTTCTTCTTTGTTCTTTTCATATGTTCTCTTAATGCAATTTTGCTTACTGCCTGATAGTCTACTCCTAATAAGGTTTATGTTGTGATAAAATTGTCCAATATTTACAATTTCTTTTCAGCTCGCTTTGACGATATATTGATTTTTGAAACGACTCCAAAAATGTTGACTCTAAAAGAGAATATTGGAGATGTGTATAATCTACCTTATGACGGAACATACATTTCTATTATATTAACAAAATGGTAGCATGTTCTTTTTTCGTCACTTGAGTAATGTTATTTGTGTTTATTACCAAATTTTTACATCCATTGAGTTTCAAAGTACCCAAAAGCTTGTACATGCCCATGAGAACTATTAGAATTTTCTATATATAAAATATAAGAATTGAAAGGGCTGACAATTCATTATACGAATTAACATATTCGTAAATGATTATTTGACAAATTCGAAAATGACACGAATTGATATGAACTTTAATATACGTAAATTTGTAGCAAAATTAACAAAAATATAGCGATATCCGATGAACATAAATTGCTAGCCAGTCGATTTTTTTTTTTTTAATTATAGAAAGTACTTATATTTAGTTACGTTTGGAAGATAGATACTAACATGAAAGCTTCAGAATGCTCATAATACTTCTCTCAATAACCTATATGCCTACCCAATAAGCAGAAGCTAAGAGACTCCTTTGCATGATTCCTCTTTCTTCAATTACTAGGTAATTAGCAGCATTCTCACACGTTTGTGCATACGTGGAATCTTTCATTTATGTAAAATCGGAATACTTTTTAATACAAGTAATTAATTAAATTGTATCTCATTTCATATGAATCTACTTTTTTTTTTTTTGAAGAAAAAAGGCTAAATTCATAACTTGTAGTATGTAAAACATAGAGATTTGATAACATTTAAAACTTTGCAATTGTCAATGTTATATGACAGTGTAACATTGTTGTAATATTGAGAGAAAATTACAAAACTCATCAAAAGAAATATATAATAGGAAGTGTTACTTTGCTAAATTGGAATGCTAAAACTATATTAAGGCCAATGGCCTCGAGCAAGGCAATCACATATGAGAAAGAGGAATTCTCCTTGGAAGCAAGATGAGTGGAAAGTACAAGAAAAGGAGAATGATCATCTTGCAAGTTCTTGGTGACTCTATTAAATATTTATAGTAGATTTTCCAGTGAGGTGATGATTCGGTAGTGAAGTGGAAATAGTACCCCATTCAGAAAATTAGCCACGTGTCTTGCACATCGATAGTTCACCGGAAAATTTCGGATTTTTTTTGTCAAAGTGCATAAATTATAAAGAAATGAAAATTTATTGCCTTAGGTGATTAAATAAAAGTTCAATGACTATATCACAAAATCTTTTACTATATAGTTACCCCATAATTTTGAGAGTTAACAATTGAGCTCATTGAAGATTAATTATCCAACTTTTGTATTTGTAGTGACTCTACTTTAAATTCTTCATTTCAATTTAAAATCACAATTTGAATAGTAACTCTACTTTGACTTATCTAGATTTTATGGTGCCGTGATTATGCTCAAGGCAACCAATTTTAACCAAAGGGGGGGGCTTCCGATTATGCTTTGTCTCTAGTACAACTTTTTTTTTGTTAATTTTAATTATTTAGTTGGCTAGTATAACAATTAATCATGACTTCCAATATTCACCATCGAAGCAAAAAATAATAATATTAATCATGGGTCATACCTTTTCTACCAGGAAGAGAGGTCGCTTATCAAATGGCATATCATTCTCAGGGTGTGATGCAAGTATCTCTACTTTGTGACAGCCCCACATCTCCAGGGTCTTCAATGCTGGCCAATGTGACACATATTTTCCGATGTAGATGCACCTCAACTCTGTTAAACGTTCAAGCTTGAGGGAGGTTAACTTTGGGAACACAAACCTAGGAACTAGTCCGTCTTCCTTCTCGATGAGTTCCACAATGCCACATTTATCGATCTTCAATATCTCAAGTTGGGTTAGATGTATTGCTACTGAGGCTGGAAATAGAGAGGCGAGGCTCTTGCACTCGGAAACTGTAACAAAACGGAGACACTGGAATTTGACTTGACTGTGGAGTTCCTTATCCCATACACACTTTAGCTTCGGTAATCCATCTAACAGTAGCCTTTCTAAGGGGAAATCAACAATAGGATGTCCTTGTAGAGGATTCAGTGGCTGAAGTTTGAAAACAACTTCAAGCAAATCACATGATACTACCACCAAACATTCCAAGCTCTTGAGCCGTCCAAGAATGCAAGAACGAACAATGTTCAATAGATTATTGCATCTCCACACTTTAAGCGATTTTAGTTTGTGGAAAGAATCCGCGGCAACTTGATTGTCCCATATTATCTCAATATTATCCATGTCACCGATTTCTAATGTCTCCAAGCTAGGAAATGCAACCTGCGGTATTCGCTCGCGAAATTAGTGATTCTGATAGATTAAAAGTTCATAAAGTTCCATTACATATAGAAGAGCTTGCTTGAGGAAGAGTGTCATCATTAGAAAGTAAACCATGAAGAGATTGAGATTAAAAAGGCAACTAATCATCCATCAAAAGTGGCTGTACAGAAGTAGCTGCTCACTTCGACCTTGACATCAAATTATGAGTTTCTTGATTGTGGTAAAGAAAAATTACGAGATGCAAGGAAACACATGGAAGAAGCGATAGTCCTATCAATCTGGATCTATCAATTGTGGCTGTCTTATTAGATGAACGCTACCTCATATTGCAAAGGTCATGCCAAAGGATGGAAGACCACACAAAACAATAAGGCGAACAAAGCTCTTCAGTTTATGTTTTGACACATATTAGTCTCCCCATATATTTGAAGGTTCGAAGGACGGTTCAGAAGGCAATATAAAATATTTGAAAACAAAAAGGACAATATTTCTTAATAGCGGTGGGCCTTAATTTTGGCTGTGTGGTTTCTCTACGATAATCAGGCTACTTCAATAAAGTAATCACGGTTGATTTGTCCCTATTAGCAACTTTCCCACTTCCCATTCTACCTCTCCGCTAATGGCCTCCCGCCACATCATGGAAGGTCCCCACTTTCCAAACAGCACCACAAAGTGTGCCTCCCCCAGCCCCACGTGAGTGACAATCCCGTGCACCTCAAAGCACTCGAGAGCAGTCAATTAGCGCTATCGAAGCATGCTAAGGTACGCGCGACACAACGGCTGAGTCTATGGCTCACAAGTAACCTGGATATCCCCAGGATTCGACCTAGACGGGCGCAACCACGTAGGCTTGCGGAGCAAGGGAACGAAAACCCCCTAGGGTCGCCTTAAATTCACATCGTTGACTTGTCGACCACCCCAACACAGTGCACGCACTCAACCCAACCCCTCCCCCCCCCCCCACGTACAAAAAAAAAATCGATATCATCACCACCTCCTCCATAAAAATGGTCGAGCAAATAGCAAAAACTAAATTGTGCATATTGGCATTTAAGATAGGATCAGGGCTTTAAAGGTATGATTAATCAGAAAGCAAGACCTCCCTTCCATCGGCAAAAAAAATTGTAAAAGAATATATTACTCATTTTGTCGGATGATTGCTACTATCTCACAAGGAAGATTACTACGATGAAAAAAAAATAAAGAAACTATAGAATGACCGTGATTATGAAAGACATAGGCAATTTACTAACAAAGGAAAATATATCATTGCAATAAATGATCAAACAAGCGAGATTGCAATCACAAGAAGTGAATTAATATGCTATAAGACTTAATTACGGAAGGTCTAATTTACTACCTACCTAAAGAAATTTAGCAATTTTGAAAAGTAATCTATTACTTCACAGGGGAAAATTACTATTATAAAAGGTTAGTGTCTACAAGTAACTTCTTTTTTTTTTCCTGGGCAACCTACCTAAGCCCACTTGGGCTTATCCAAACCTAATCAATTCATTCATGAAATATTATAATTTATTCAGTATGATTTGATAAAATTTACACGAGGGGTTTCTCTTTAACAATTATCCTATAATATGTATCTTCTGACTAATGTAGTACCTTCAATCCTTAATATTAACTATTAGGGTGTGAATGGTCTATTGCGTTCCTCACACTTATTGTCTATTGCTCGCACCAATAGTTAAACACACAGCACCTTATTTCCTCTCTTTTTTCTTTTTTTTCATTTGACCAAATCCTCATTCTCTCTCTTCCCATCACCGAAAAATCAACTTCAGAAAAGCACAACCAAGGGTCATAGCAGTGTCAACCTTGCTTGTCATGCTGAATTCGTGAGAGAAACAAATAGAGATAGAATTTGCGCCTGGTCCGCAAGGGAGATGACGGATCGCGATGAGCGTGTCGACGGTGTCAGTAAGCCGATTTGGCTCTCAGCCCTTCAGCGCGGGGTGAGTAGGAGTAACAGAAGACGCAGCCCCTCTCGCAATGCTGAACAACTTTCAGACGGAGAGAGAGAGAGAAGGGGGGAGGAGAAGAGCATGATGACACGTATCGGCCATCGATATGTGCGGTAGCACAATAGGCCGCAAACGCCGATACTCAAACTTCCGTTTTATACTTCGTAAATCTAGTATGGCAATATAAATTTCCAGAGATCTTTATTACATCATTATAATAGGACAATCATGTCTAGTCAACTAAAAGGCTTTAACAAATTTTTGTTGTACAAAACGGCCGTGCGTTTTCCTTAATTGGACCACTGCTTATCCATAGTTTACTTCTCTTACTAACAATAATCAATTTAATCAACTATACATAAATGGCCACAATTTCAATAAAATGCCATTAATTGTTGTTGTGATGATCTAAATTATCAACTTCATATTCAATATTCTCAATTACATAGTGCTTCAGACAATTTTCTAAGTCCGATTTCTAGGAGATAAAGGTTTATTATACATAATCATTTAATTAATTTTATTATGAATGTCACGGTCTACTATATATCATCAATTGCCATTTTATATGCTCAAGCCTTGACCATATTTTGGAATAATGCTTCAACCCAAGAATTTGCTTGAAAATCATTTCATTTTAATGTTTCACCAATTAAGACCATGATTTTGACCATAATGAAGGAACAAAGCACATGAAGTAGTTTAGAAATGAGCAAATAAATGAATTACGAGAATTAATTAATAAAATTAAGCCCAAATTTTGAGTAAACAAAGCGGCAAAATGAGAATGATATTTCACCGCTTAACATAGAATTCGTGAGTTATTTTTCTGTCAATCATGATAATCAAGGTTCCACTCTATTAGGGACCAAATCTATGTACATCCCCTTGATTTAGGTCAAAATTATACTTAACTTCATGAAAAATAAAATGCTATCTTTTTTGTTTGTCAACAACACTAACATTAGAACTTGATTTGCATGTATTTCAAATTGCCTATACGACAATCTTAGAACTCCTCTCTCAACAAGCCACTCGTTATTAATTGCTTTCCCCTCCTCTCTTTCTCCATAATTTCACTATTTAATTTTAACACTCATATTTTTCCTCATTCTTGAATGATGCTAATTTACATAAATAGAACATTTATTTACATACAAAAGAACATAAAAATTACGGGGAAATTACCCAACCCATACATGAACTTTGAGGGGAGCACACCTTTACTCCTAACCTTTTAAATATTACATGAATTTGTTCAACTTCGATTTTATTGCAGATATCAACCCTTTGGGCATTTTACCATTTGCATGTTACATATGATCTTTTACGATAAAGTTGCAATTCTTTTGTATCTGTTTTAGTTAAATCATCCTTTGGCCTCCGAATGCACTAAAATGTGTTAAAAATTTCCAAAATAAATAAAGAAAAATGAGGAAAAAAACGAAAAGATCTTAAAAGAGATGAAGACAAAAATTACTAATAATATGGTTGACTTCATGAAAAGAGCTAAACATTAACTAGTCTTTCAAATATGTCCCAAGCATATAAAACAATCATAGGAAAGGATAAATTTTTTTATTTCTTTTTGCAAATAGCATCCCCAATCAGCTATTTAAAAGGACCATTGGATGATAACATCACATAGCTATGCTCCATACACCATAGTTTATATAACCAAATTTTGGCGGTAAATGTGTACCGCTTAAAATCTTTGTGGGGGATTTCATGTAGTCTTTCCTAAAAGTCGCTCACTAATGCCTACGACTATGCGATATTAGCACAAGTTGAATATTTTTGTTTACTATGCCAAAAGTGCAGGCAAATATATCTATACCTTTTATACAATTTCATATGCTTGCAAGCATGAACGTGCATGAAATTGTGCACTTTTTTTCTTATAGGACCTATGCAATGACTAAGTGCTTATTGAAATAAAAATATGGAAAAGACACACATCAATTAGATTAGCACCGTTTCTACTATTTGAAAACCCAATCCCCTTGCCCATTCTCCATATTAATTTTTAGCTAAGTCACCTAGATAATATATTCTATAGATAATAACAAAGTTAGATAACTAAATTCAGTGAATTCATTTCACAAGATTATGAAATCACGTTATTATGGATTATTCTAATGCCAAAATCCCTTCAACGTTGCTCTATAAACCCTATTAAGGTAGGTGTACTTGCAGCATGCAAGTTGAAAATTACTCAGATCCTTTAACAAACTAAATTTACGTGGATTTCATTCGATTAGTTGAATCTTCTACACAATGAAGAGAAACAGAAAATTTATTTATCTAATTACAGCGAAGGCATGATTGGATAAGGTAAATAGGAAGAAAATGAACTACAAATAAATAATAAATGAATAAGGATTATAATCTATGTGACGTCTAATTAGCAAATGAACAGAAGATTAATAAATAGTTTTTTTTTTGTTTTATAGAGTTACCTACTGTCCGTCAAAGAATGCAACTTGACTGCCAACTTGGTTGTTTGATGTGGAGGGACTATACTTAATGTATAGATGCTTTAATTTTTGAAAGCCTTCATGGGATAATGAGCAAATACTCTCAATTCCATTTGATCCGTCTAAAAGTAGATAGTCAATTTTGCCTAATAAAGTTTGTATGCATCCTTTTTGAAGAGAATTGCTTATTGAATGCAACTTCAGTTCCAATACCCTCGATCCTTTGTAACATCGATAGCAGTACGCTCCACCTATTCGGATATTGTACTTGGTTAATTTCTCGACGTTTAGATCCTCTGGGAGCATCCTCAAATCGGGAATGGACACATGCAAAGTGTGGAGATTCTTCTTGTTATCCAACTCAATAAGCTCGGCATAAGTTGGCGGAGTTTGCTCCATGGTATTCCACTTATCAAAGCTATTCCACATATACAACTCCTCCAGTTTCATCAAGCTTCCAAGCACACCTGGTTCAATTATCTTAAGTCGTGAGCAGTTGCTTAAGTCTAACAACCTCAGCTCTACCAATTGTCCAATTTCGTTTGGTAATCGGTGAATATTGGAGTTCTCAAAGCTGAGAATATGTAGCCCTTTTAGCTCGCCAATCATGGCTACATCCTCTAACAAACAACCATCAAGACACAGAGTGTGTAAGTCCTCCAACAACTTAAACGGCGAAGGTGAACAAGTGAGACATAGCTGAGAAAGATGTAAGACCATGAGTTTTCTCATAGAGTTGAGATATGAATCTGGGACCTTAAGAGATGTATCATTTGTGAATAACAAAAAGATCTGCATTTCAGGGCAATCTAACTTTTCGGGAAGCTCCTTCATGTCAACAAAGGGAAAGCATGTCGCTGTACAACTTTTGAGCTTGTCCTTCGACAACTCTATCACCGACTTATCATTATCTTTCAACACAAGAATAGGGTCATCTCTTGAAGCAACCGAGGCAACAAATCCACGAACCAAGTCATGTATCTTGAAACCATTGACGTCTTCATTGTCTTCTAACAAAAGGGAGGTCGCTTTCAATTTTTTGATCAGTGTGTTTAACCTATCTCGAACTTCTTCCATGCTGCTATCCTCTCGAAATAACCTCAAACCCACGCTGTACCTCACCAAGTTTTCAAGAGAAGGCTTAGAGACACCATAAACAACACAGAGTCGTAGCAATGACCTCACTTCTTCGCCATCCTTCCCTTTGAAACGATCATAACTCAACTGCAACATCTTATTTATGCTCTCGCTTATTCCTATGTCTGTAGACTTCTTGATTTGTGTCAAAACATCCTTCCATTCATAAAAATCAGCGTCTTTAAAAATATTCGCCATTGCAATAAGGAGGAAAGGCAAACCTGCACATTTGTGGACTGCTTCATCCACCAAGGATTTGAACGGGTCATTATGGACTTTGTCTCCCACCATGCTCTCAAACAATCTTTTTGCCTCTTCATCCTTCAGCTCTTCAAGGCGGAAGTCCCTGTCGCAGCCCATTTCCCTTCGCAAAACATCTTGAAATCTTGACGTCAGCAACAACTTGCATCCTATGACTTTGTTGTTATGTCCGCAAGGAATGCCCACTGATTTCAAGTCCAGCACCTTCCACAGGTTGTCCAGTATTATGAGGACCTTCTTTTTTTCCCTCTCCTCATTTTCCAACCTCATGTGCAAACTCTCGGCTCGCACGCTGACAATCTCTTCGTTCTTTATGTCCAGGCCCAAGGCGTGCGCAATCTCTCCTTGAATCTTCTTGATGTCTGGATTTTCCGACACGTCGGCCTTAGCGACCCAATCGAACGACTTATTTTCTATCATTCTCCCTTTAACATCCGCCAAAAGGGTGGACTTGCCGACCCCGCCCTGCCCGTAAACCCCGACCACGCTATTGCTATCATCGGCAAGAGCGTCCATGATGTCCTGAATGATAGAAGCTCTGGATTCGAAGACACCATTGTCCCCAACCTTATTCAACGTCGAGGCAAAAGGGGAGGCCGTCACAGTGGCCGGAGTCAGAGCAGCAACGTTCCCTGGAGCAGGATTGCCGGAGGCGATGTAGTTCAATTCCTTGAAATCCCTGCATTTTTGAGTGAGTTGCTGAATGACCTCAATCTTGTCCTTGGCCTTTCTGCTGAATTGATAGCGACACTTGGGATCAGGAAGAGTTTCATAGCAGCAAGTCTTGCTCGCCTCTTGGAAGTCGCGCAACAGGTCTTGCGCCTCCTTCAAGGCCTTCTCAGCACTTGCATGCCACTCCGTGACGCAACTGTAGACATTCCGGAGATTGTTTCTGGCCGCTTCAAAGAGACTCTGGACCCTAACAACCTCGCACGCAAGCTCCTCGACTTCCTTCTGAAGATCTTGGGCGTGCCTCTTGGAGTAGATCACGTATCCGAATTGACGCTTGATGGGAGCAACTACGGACTTCAAGACATCCCACGCAATAGGAATAGCAGAATCGATCGACATTTCTCTTTTTTCTTTTTCTTTTTTATTTTTTTGAGAAAGAAAGGGCGAGACAATAGGGAGGCGGAGAGAGAGGACGATGGAAAAGAGAAGCGGATACCGAAGAAGAAGAGAAGGAAGAAGAACTGTTGTGCCGAGGTGAAGAAAGAGGGAAACAGAGCAAGAACGATGTGAGATGAAAGAAGGCCGAGAGATTTGAGCGCAAACAAGGATGGAGGAAGGAGGGGAAGAGTAGTCAATTTAAGTATAAAAGAGCTCGGTAACTTAACCATGGTCAAGGCCTTAACTCGACATTAGTTAATTCCTTGGGTAGCTGAAAACTTGATAGCATATTGCTCCAAGCGGAAACTGGCAAAAGATAAAAATTAAATAAAACCGTTCCCGGTCGCCTCAATCAAGACAAGAAAAAGATGGTGGACTTATGAACAGTCGAGGTAACAACTCGACCACCACCGTCATTATTTTGCTTATTTTTCTCATTTTTTTGCTAAATTTATCTTTTTCTATTATCTTATCTTTTTTAAATGCTCTTGATTTGCAGTTGATCCTCTCCCTTAGAAGCCCTAGTCTTTTGTTGTTTTTAGAAGATGTTGCCGCCATCGTTACTACTACCGCAAGCCGCCACTGCCATCACCAACAACTCGACCACCACCGTCAAGATCAAACTCAGCCACCGCCACTGCAATCACCATCATACAGAAGCCGCCATCGGGTTTCTCTCTCTTGCCCTCACTGTATGGCTGACCTACATTAACAGAGCTCATGTCCTAGGATTGAGGTGCAACACCTCGCTTGAGGTTATGTGCATTACGTATGAGGTCGCGCGATGCAAATTTGAGGTCGCTCGAGTGGTTCCCTTAAGGGAGGTTGATGGTGATCGACAGATGATGATGATGATGAAGCACTGAATTACCGCATTTAGGAAGGTAGTGCTTTAGCTGGCGTAGGTCGTCCATGCGTGCAAATGATGCCGTGGCTCTCCTTCAAACCCTCTTTATCTTTACCAACCGAATTCGCCTATAGAAATGGAAGACCTGTGAAAATGGATCATTTTTTGCAATATTTTATAATGTTCTAATTATCGATATACTAGACTCGGAGTATATTGGACCATTATATCGAAGAAAATGAGCAAATAGTATGTTGTTATGATTTATCTGTTAAGCTTGATTATAAATAAAGAAAGGACAAAGTCCGACTAATTGAGCTAAAGCAAAACTTTAGCACGGCAATATGAGCATCAACTCTTGCTATATAAAATCCATATTCAGGCTCTATTTGTTTTCCAAAAAAAATGAATGATTTGAATATTTTTTTAAATGATCATTTGTATTACTTAAAGTAATTAATTGTTAAATATTTTCATTATTGATAATAATTTATGTTTAAAAAATATTTGTGTAAACAATGAAAATAGTTTTCGTTCATTTCTTTTTGTAAGCAATATAAGTGATCGTTTTTTGAAAATATTTTTAAAATCATTCATTTTGCCCAAAACAAACCACCCTTAGTAAAACACTGATTTCAATTTACTCAACAAAAACAATGAATTTTATATGGTCAACAAGTTGAATCAAACAATGATCTTCCTTCCTTCTTTTGTTTACCAACAACTTTTATTCTCGAGATCATTATAGGGATGCAGTGAGGCAATCCAATAAAAAAGCTCAAAACGAAACTTGTACCCAACAATCTTCCAAGTTTTCCAGCATTATAAATACATAATATCCAATTTAATGTCTCAAAACCATTGTCTATAACCATTTGAATAAATAATATTATCTTTAAGTTCACTAACATATGAACTCATCTAAATCAAATCTCATACCAAATTAACTTGTGGAAATCTTCCACGAAATAATGGAAGTTCAAATATGAAAAATCTAAAAAACTGGAGTTTTGGACATGATATTTAAATATATATAGCTAAAGATTGATGAAGGCATAAATGTAATTTGATATTCCGGTACATGCATATGCTAGCGATTTTTTTAGGATTAATAGGTTGAAGATGTTTTTTAAAATAAAATTCTTATATAAACTAAATTTTGAAATCAGAAGAGTAGGCGGGAAGAATTAAATCAGAATTTCCCATCTTGTCCACAGAGAATGTGAATAGATACAAGACAATAAATGAGAGAGAAAATGGAAAAAGGCAGATTTGTTTATTTTTTTTAAATAAAACGCAGGTCTTTTAATGCTTGAAAGGATGTGTCAAGGACATCTTCGTCATTTTAATACAAACGATGCGATTTAAGCTAAATTCGGTGCCTAAATAGTCCCACCCAACGTGAAAAATACCAAATTATCAAAACAACTTTAAAAAAATCTTCCTAAATATTTTTCAAAAGTTATGGTGGAAAGGAAGGCTCGGGGGAGGAATATTTCTCAGTGGAGCATCGAAGACGAATTGATGGAGCTACTAGACAAGTGGACGAAGGAAGAGTAGCGTCGAAACGCAGCAACTTTTTGCTGGAATCATTCTTTACGTATTGGTTCCATGGCGAAAGTAGAAAGAACAAAAGTATAATTGTCGAATCCACACTGTAGCGAAAGTCTCTCGAGCGTGATGCTCCTTATGCTAAGTCATTCTCGAATAATCAAGGCATTTTGTCTTTTTAGCTTTTCTTATAAAAACATCTTTATTAAAGGTGGACTCGAGGATAGCCCCATTATCTAATGTCCAGTTAAAGTATTACATCTTTTGGTCCCGAGCAACGTGCATTGCTTGTTTTTCAATGACAAAGCTCTATCGCACAAAAGAATACATATCGACTCCATTTTTGCATGCATAGTTCAATCATGGGATTCTGATGATAAAGCATGGCTGCTTTGTTGGAAATAGTGACTTAAATAAGGATGTCATAGAAAAGAAAATATAGACAAAGAGTTTTGAAAATATGAACTTGTGTGCTTCTTTGCAGGCCCCGCCCTTTTGATTCAACCGCTTAGCCAGAAAGTTTTCTTATGGACCATATCAAGACTTTGTGATGGATTCTTTAATTAGTGATGGGCCTAAGTTGGCCCGTCCGCCCATGCTGGGCCCAAAAGGCCCGGCCCACGGGAATAGGGCCCGTGGAGGGGGAAGGTATAAAAGGGAGGAGAGAGAGAGAGATGACACAAGGAAGGAAAAAACGCACGTACGTCTCTCTTTCTTTTCAACGTTCTCTCTCTCCCTAAGAAAGAACAGTACGCTTAAGGCGACGCCGGTTTCCCTTTTCAAGGCAAATTGACATCATCGGATCAGAATTTCTTCCTCGATCTTCAGCATTGGTGTCTAATCTGTGGCTAACAAGGTATGCTCGAATCCGTGGTGTGCTTTACGATCGGTGATACGTGTTTTCCCGGGCTTCGTCTTCCGCATTGATTTAGGGGTTCGATTAAGTGTCAAATCCGGTTTTTCGGGGATCAGTCATTCCCAACATTGGTATCAGAGCCCTAGTTCACGTTTTCCCGATCAATTTGATGTTTTTTGATTGATTTTTCGCGAAAAATTTTCGGCCGTACGGATCGGGGATCGGGGCTAGAAATCCCGACACCCGAGCGTTGTTCGGCCATTTTTCTGAGTTTTCGTAAATCGAAATACTTTTCTGAACACATGGGGAGAAAGCCGACGTCGAGACGAGTCCGGCGACACGTCGCACGCCGCCGCGAGTCGCCGCACGCGCCCACACGCGCGGCCAGAAGGCGCTGCGCGTGGGCGCGACGCGCCCGAAGCGCTGGCAATGGACAGCGCGTGCGCCACACACGCCGGTGACGAACCGGAACGTGCGCGCCGGCGACCGGCAAAACGGCACGCGCCGGTCCGCGGACCGACGCGTGCTGACGTCACTTGATGACGTCACCATGACATCATCCAACGGTCGGTAACCGCTCGGATGACGTCACCGATGACGTCATCGCCGACGACGTTTCGCCGGGCGGTCACCGGCTGGCAACCCAACCGGCGACCCGACCCGAACCGCGATGCCCGGCACGCGCGCGACACGTGCAGGATGACGTCTGCGTGACGTCATCCCGCGCACGCGCGCGGCACGTGCGGGCGGTTCGCGGGATCCGGCCCGACCGGTCCAACGACTTGGCCGTTGACCGTTGACGACCGTTGACCGTTGACCGACGACCGTTGACTTTGACCGTTGACCCAAAAAAAGAAAAAAAAAAAAGGAATTTGTTTCTTTTTCAATTATGTCTGTGTGGGTTAGAGGTAATCCATTTTTTATTCTGCATTTGTTGCATGAATTATGAAAAATTATGTATTTTCCATTTTGTTTATTATGGATTAAAAGTGATCCATTTTAGTTCTGCATTTGTTGCAGGAACTATGATGCGTTATGCATGGATACCTGCAATCCCGAGAACGGACGAAGGAAGAGCTAGACTGAAAAGGCTGATGAAAGAGTTAGCTGATTATCGGTGGCTTGATGGTGATTTAGTATCACATATGGTCAAGGTCAATCAGATGATACAGAAATCATCGGAATGGTTATCTTATGCCGGACTTTGAGAAGGTGCCGGCTTTGATGAACACTCTTCCACCTGAATGGCAAGCAGTGTTAGATCGGCTATGGGAGGTCAACGTGGTCTCAGGTTATAGGGGGCTAGTGGAAGCTTTTGTAAGAGAATACTATAGGATTGAGTTGGCCAAAACTTCAACCCTTAGATTGAGCGCCACATGGCGCAGAGCGAATGCGCCTTGGTGGCGACATAAGAGCTCTCCAAAAGTTTTTCCATGGTTGGCAAATGTGCCTTCGGTTTTCTCAGATGTTTTGACTGATAGATTAGAAGGGACTTTCCCTAATTATTTCTTAGATTAGTTTGAGATGTTTTTGAGTGTTAAATATCTCTTTCTATGTTGATATTTCTTTTTGGATATATTACTTAGTGTAATGAATTGTTGTATTAGTTGAAAGCATTATTATTTTAATGGATGTAAATTATCTGTTGCTTTCTGTTAATTGCTGATTGCTGTGGGTAATTAGCTGTGGGTAGTTTAGAAGTTTTTGTAGCTTCATAAGAATTGATTTTGCATATGACAATCATATTAATGATAGTTTTAAGTTAGGATTTTTGGAGGATGATTGGAAACGTAGTGACCTTTTGATTCTAAAACCTTACTTGAAATTATTCATTAATATGATGGGTCTGTGCAAAAGAGGATGCATAAATGATAGGCATTAATTATTCGTGCACATATGTCTGATGTGTTCAGATCGATGTTTTCAGCAACTAAGAATGTGATTGCTGATATGAACGGCAACAATTGTGAAATATTGAATATGAAGAATCAATATGTGCTGGAAAAGCAAGAAGCACTAGAAGCTCTTGACCATATTATGGAAGATCTTGAGGGTGCCGTACGCCACCTTGAGCTGGCTGAGAACTGCCTAACGGCATTTGAGCTTAAAATAGACATTTGCAATGCTGGTTCTAGCTCAAAAAGGGCTTTGAGCTCTAAGCGCAAGCGTATTAATTCGTTCAATATGTGGGAATGCAAAAGATCAAGTCCTTATTGCAAGAGATCAAGAGTTAACCAACACAAGAGAGGAAAACGTTCTCAAGTTAAGAAAATGTCAAGGGTGAGGTGTTACAATTGTGACAAGAAATGTCACTATGCTCGCGACTGTCGTGAGCCAAAGAATGTAAACACCTCTTGTACATTTGAGAACTTTACTTTTGTGTCAAGTTCTGCATTATTAGCTGAATCCAATCCTTTGTGGACTGTAGATTCAGGAGTAACAGACGATGTAGCGAAGGATAAAGGATCCTTCGTGGAATTCCGACGATACCAACTGGAACTAAGTGGATCTATGTGAGATATAACTTTAGAGATGAAGTTAAAGGGATTGGCACCTGCCAATTAAACATGCGTGGTGAACGCACCTTGTTCTTACATGATGTTCTAAATGCTCTGGAGATTCGTCGAAATTTAAGTGTCTGTTTTGATGTTGGTTAAGCTTGGTTTTGATATGAACTTCCATAATAAAAGTGTAGATTTGTGTTTAGATACAAACTACTATGGTTGTGGTCACTTTCTGGATGGTTTTATTGTACTAAATGTTGACTGTGGTGATGTCAATATGTTATTCCCTTGTTTCACGTCTTTTACTTCATGTGATAATGATGTGAATGTGTGGCATGCTAGACTTGGTCATATTGGCCAAAAACATATGAATAGACTTGCCAAAGAGGGCTTGTTGGGCAATATTGAATAAGTCGATTTGTCCATATGTAAGCATTGCTTAGAAGGGAAAACGACAAGGAAACCATTTGGAAAAGGTAAAAGAGCTTACGTTCCTCTGCATTTAATCAATTATGACGTTTGTGGTTCAATGAATGTGAGAGGAAGGCATGGGACTGTTTACTTCATCACTTTTAATAGATGATTATACTCGATTCGGATGTGTCTATTTGATTTCTCATAAATCTGAAGCATAAGTTGTTTCAAAAGGTTTATGAACTTGGTTGAAAATCAATTAGACAAGAAAATAAAAGCATTGAGATCTGATTGAGGTCGAGAATATTTATCTGATAAGTTCAGAAAATTATGTGATGAAAAAGGAATAGAAAGACAGTTGTCTATTCCATATACTCCTCAACAAAATGGTGTTGCAGAGAGAAGAAACAGAACCCTACTGGAAATGGTTAGGTCCATGATGGCGCATGTTAACTTACCTATCATTTTTTGGAGTGATGCGTTGTTAACTGCTACCTATATACTTAACCGAATGCCTTCCAAATCAGTTAGTTCCACTCCATATGAGTTATGGATAGGTAGAAACCGGACTTAAGTTTACTTAAGCCATGGAATTATGCTGCCTATACTCATATGTCCTCTCACAAGTTTGGGAAATTGAGTCCCAGATAAAAGAAGAGTATTTTCATGAGATACTCCGAACACTCGAAAGGGTATATGTTCGTAGGTGAGCAGGAAAGTGGGAGTATAACTGAATTTGAATCACGGGATGTCACATTCTTAGTGGATGAATTTCTTAAGAAGGGCGAAATAGGGGAAGATTACTTCCTATTTGAAACCTTGGATCAAGATAATGATATTGGCAGGTTCGTCCAAGTGGGAGTAATATGAGAAGTGATGAAATGAATTCAACTAATTCTCAATTGCAACCACATGATGAGACGACATCATCATTACCTAATCCAAGTGGGAGCATAATGGGGAATGATGTGCTAAGTGTACAATCTCCCATATAGCGAACAAGTCACCAAAGTATTCCCCGTCGACGTTTTAACATTGAAGGGGAAACTTTTATGGTTGCTCCGCAAGATGAGGATGAGCCAAGAAATATTAATGAGGCTCTTAAATGCCCTAGTAAGGAAAAATGGATTTATGCAATGAAAGAGGAGATGGAGTCAATGAAGTCAAACCAAGTCTGGGAACTGGTTGATCTTCCAAAAGGACGCAGAGCTATTGGGAACAAGTGGGTTCTCAAAATAAAGCGAAAGGCTGATGGCTCGATAGAAAGGCATAAAGCTCGCCTTGTGGCGAAGGGGTATAATCAACAGGAAGGAATTGATTATGTAGAAACATTCTCTCCTGTAGTGAGATTTACCTTGATTCGCATAATTCTGGCAATAGTGTTTGGTATGGATCTTGAGTTACATCAAATGGATGTAAAGATTGCTTTCCTCGATAGAGAATTAGAGGAAGAAATAAATATGGAACAACCTGTTGGTTTCATAGTAAAAGGCTAAGAAGAAAATGTATGTCGACTTTGGGGGTCGATATATGGCCTTAAGCAGTCGTCAAGACAATGGTATATACGATTTCATAATGCCATAATAGCATATGACCTTACAATGATAGATGAGGATCATTGTATATATATCAAAATATCCAAGGATCAATTTGTGATCATATCACTATATGTTGATGATATACTAATTGCCGGAAGTAATATGGAGTTTATTCATACTGTCAAAAGTTGGTTGTCTTCCAACTTTGAGATGAATGATATGGGATTGTAAACCCATAAACACTCCTATTGCAAAAGGTGAAGAATTGAGCCATAGACTGTGTCCAAGGACTCCACAAGAGAAGGAACAAATGAAACATGTTCCTTATGCTAGTGCTGTTGGGAGCTTGATGTATGCTATGATGTGTACAAGACCTGACATATGTTATGTAGTTGGAATGGTGAGCAGATACCAATCCAATCCAGGTCAAGCACGTTGGAAAGTCGTTAAAAGAATACTAAGGTATCTAAAGGGGACTGCTGATTATACGCTGAGTTATTATGGAAAGGATCTGCGACTCTAAGGCTATTCTGATGTTGATTGGGGAGGAGATTTAAATAAAAGGAAATCTACCTCTAGGTTTGTTCTCTTACCGAATAATGGCACCATGTGTTGGAGCAGTAAGAAACAAAAGTGTATAGCCTTGTCCACGATGGGAATTGAGTTCGTGGCATTATCAGCAGCAGTAATAAGAAGATGTTTGGCTTAAGAGATTTTTTGGATCATTTAGGTGTTATTGGAAGTGCTGCAGATTAATTGTTGGTTAATTATGATAGCCAAGCAGCAAAAGCGTACACCAAAGATCCAAAATATCATGGCAAGACCAAACATATAGATACCAAGTATAATTTTATCATGGATATGATTGCACGAAAAGATGTGAACTTAGAGTACATACTACGCATAGAATGGTAGCAGATCCTATGACAAAGCCAGTACCTAGAGATGTGTTTTGTGGCCATATGAAATCTCTAGAACTGCGTAGAGGCTAATGTACTGAATATTATAATTTTCCCTAAGTGTTCACATATAATGAATTTATGTTTTTCATCATTAATGCCTATGAATCTTTGTTTGATCTTTATGCATCTTAATGCTCAGTGCATTACTTTAAGTTAGGAAAGTATGTCGGACAGATATGAGATTAGCCCACTCACACGGGTAATCGCCTCTATTTACTGTGTGATAAATAGAGATGAGACTGTTTTTAAGCTTATTATCTAGTGATAATCGAGAGCTCAAGCTTAAAACACGTATGTCGCCTTAACTGGGTGTTAAGATGAGGACATAATACTTACTATGTCCGAGAGTAAAATACCCCACATATTTTACTTTATCTGTCTATGATGCCAGATGTGAGTTCTCATGAATTTAGTGAATGAGTAGATACGTGAACTCAAGTTAGACATTGGGTATGTCTGAACTATCATCTGTACGGTATTGAAAGGTGTAGACATACGCTCCATGGGAAAGGAGTTGATACCGTAATACGTATTTCATACTACGTATGCATGAGACGACCAATAAGAGTGGCAAAAGTTTGATCTCAACTTTTTTATGCCGTGTGAGACTCTTGAGGAAAAGAGTTCCTCAATTTTTTAGTCCCCTCATGACTCTTACTTATTCTCAAGATTTCTATTTAGTGTTTGCTATCTTAGGATGTTGCCAATGGTCATGAGTTTGATTCGATCTAATGGGGCATTTCTAGAAAAGCAAGCTGAACTGAAATTGAGAGTTTGAAGGAAAGAGGAAGATCGATTTTGGAGAATCACATTGTAGTTTTGTATTCACGGTTAACCAATTATGACTATCTTTGGGATAATCATAATTGTGAATACAATATATATATATATATATATATATATATATATATATATATATATATATATATCATTGTTTAAAAGAGATCAAGAGAGATATAAATGTGATCAATCGATCTAGGGTACTGCATACTAAATCTACTCGAGTGAAATGCCCATTATGAGCTGCTATATATTCCTAATGAGATGTATGGCAACGAGCTCTCAAAGTATCTTTGGTCGCATGGATTATTCACCGGTATGAATGTTGAAGAGAGGAAAAGAGGATTCTACTCGGCCCACCATGTTAAGTGAGAGTCTATGATGGATTTTTCTCGATGGGGATGAGTAGGCCTGTCCGCCCATGTTGGTTTTGGACCACCATGTGCGAGTGGGAAATGATGGATTCTTTAATTAGTGATGGGCCTAAGTTGGCCCGTCCGCCCATGCTGGGCCCAAAAGGCCCGGCCCACGGGAATAGGGCCCGTGGAGGGGGAAGGTATAAAAGGGAGGAGAGAGAGAGATGACACAAGGAAGGAAAAAACGCACGTACGTCTCTCTTTCTTTTCAACGTTCTCTCTCTCCCTAAGAAAGAACAGTACGCTTAAGGCGACTTGGTTTCCCTTTTCAAGGCGAATTGACATCATCGGATCAGAATTTCTTCCTCGATCTTCAGCATTGGTGTCTAATCTGTGGCTAACAAGGTACGCTCGAATCCGTGGTGTGCTTTACGATCGGTGATACGTGTTTTCCCGGGCTTCGTCTTCCGCATTGATTTAGGGGTTCGATTAAGTGTCGAATCCGGTTTTTCGGGAATCAGTCATTCCCAACACTTTGATTCTAGTCATAAGTTATATATTGTTTGATATATTTTTACTAGTTGTAATCATAATATCGTTTGATTGTCTTTAAAGCTCTGAAATGACCGTTTTATTGATTTATATATTGAATAGCAAATTTTGATAACAAACTACTTTTTGACTTATTACACTTGGGTAACTTGACCCTCGTATCTAATTAATGTTGACCATTAATTGAAAATAGATCTTGACTTTTGATGTATTATGTTTCAAATTTTCACGGATCTGTTGACAAATGGCTCCTCATAATCATCCCTTTAAGTGGAAAAATAAGAAACTCAGTTCAAAAGGAAATTTGGAAGTTGCTTAATTTTCTTGCCGACCATAATTGTTGGGTTAGCATGTCAAATTGCTCATAAATCCATATATTTAATATTCTAATTTAAAATTTTAATGACTAATAACTAACCCCAAAAAAAAGTATGACTAATTAAGTCATGAGGGACGTTCTCCTTGTGATCAAATTGATGAAGACCTCTTGCATAATAGCTATCTAGTTTATGAGGAAGAAGTGAATTTTAAAAAATTGCCACATAATATTAGCATTATCCTAAAGTAAGTATCTTTTACTTTAATTTTCTGTAATTTAAGGGCATGGTTGTAGAGACCTGTCTACCAAGAAGCCCACTAAATATCCTACAAGTTGAATAGGTTAACCCAGACCTTTGACCTATTTAGGCAATTGTATTTGAGATTCAAACGGGCGTCCTCTAATTCTCCAACTAGAACTCCCGCAACACCCCAATCAACTATGCCAATCCTTGGGTTGAGGAAGCATAATTTGTTATTGTAAAGAATAAGTGTATTTAGCAGGTTGTATCATTTCAGAGAAAATGCCATTGTAAACAAGAAGTGGTCACATTACCGATATTCAATAATTGCAAGATAGAGAGGTTAAGTATAATATCTTTTTTACTGTGGAGAACAAGTGTATATTGCATTTTGGCACAATTTCTTAAGATAATTACAATGTTTAAAAATAGCCTCCAGGCGAGTAACATCACAAGTAGTTTGCAGATGCTATTAGCAATGCAGTTAACAATGAATCCAATTGACGAAACTCCAGGCGCGACCCATGCTCGGGTGGTTGGAGATGGAATGCCGTTCGATGTGCCCTGTCGAGCTACACTGGCGCAACAGGCAAACCTGCGCAATGCAAGGAAAGAGACATCCTCAGGAGGATCTTTTTTTTTTTTTTTTCCCTTTTCATAATAGATTTCTGTATGGAATTTAGATGCTTAGTACTAAAATGAAATGAGCTCCAAAGATTTTTTCCCATGACAATATCGATACTTCTTCAATATATAACTCAAGCCTCCCTATACAGTGTCTTAACTTATACAAATAATGGACAGACCCACCAGGCTGCTCGTTATGTTTGAGGTCAAATGGAGAGACTCAGAAAATGATTTCACGTGAGAAAGCCTGAACTAGTTCAACCCTATTTTGTCAAGGACGGATTTGGTTAATAAAGCATTTGTGTGTGTGAGATTTTACGGATAAGTATATAAACAATTATCTATTCATTTGATTATACATATGTTCAACACCTCCTCTGGAACCTGAAAGCAAATAACAAAAACTCATCAGATTTGACGTAAATGTTGAGCAACATTGATGGAGTCACTAGAGAACTGAATGAAGGAAGGATTCTGCGTTGTAACACAGCAACTATTTTTGCTGGAAAAGTCGATAATCAAACGGCTGAGATTGAGTATTAAAATATCGAATCATTCCTTACGTTATGGTTCAATGGCAAAAGTAGAAGGAACAAGTATAATTATCAAATCCACTTGCAGCCAAAGTCTCTCGTGTGATGATTCTTATGCTAAGCCATTCTCGAATAATCAGCACTTTCATCTTTTTAGCTCTTTTATTTAAGCATCTTTATCAAAGGAGGACTCAGAAGGGAGACAGATGGGACACCCCACTGTCCAATGTCTAGCCAAACTATCCTATCTTCTGGCCCGAGCAACGAGCATAGCCTTTTCCCAATGACAAAGCTCTCTATCAGATAAGAAGAATACATGTGGACCTCATTTTTGCATGCATGATTGAATCATAGGATTATGATTATAATGTATTACTACTTTCTTTGAAATAATAACTTTAATGAGGATCTTACAAAAAAAAAAAAAAACATAAGTAAAGACTAAGAATTATGAATGCTATCATCAAATCATTCGCTCTGTAATGCTTATCGTTAATAAGAACTCATATTTTCATTTACTATCATTTGTAAAAGATGTGATTTAATTAAACACCAATTAAAAGATCGCAATGTGAGCTAAAACATGCCTTATAAGTGACACCACCGAATTCTTGTCATTGCAATTCGGACTTGGCATAGAACAAGATAAATGTAATTTAACCCTCATTTTTTAAGAAGATGTGATGGATCCTTAGCTTCACCGTGCACGATCTATCTAAGTGTCTAAAAGCTGTGGTTTGATTATTCCCTCAATATATTTATTGAAGAATGCAAAGAGAATTGTTTGCCCGCATGCATATTTGAACAAGCAATGTATGAATATGAAAGACCACAGTATAAACAGATCAAGTTGAGAGAACACACAAGATATGTGTATTTACGCACTTGGTAGTATTTGCTAGCTTCAATAGTTCTAATCAACAGCCTTAATTATATGATAGGGTGCATAATCTGAAAGTCATCAATCTCAACTTGTTAAATAGGTGCCCTTACACTATACATCGGGTACGTAATATAATCTCAAGTCTAAGCCACGGGTATAAGGGATAGAGCAAACACTCCAGCTAAAAACAAACTACATTATGAGGCAGGCTTTCAAATTTGAAGACGTGCCACTAATGAATTAAGATTTGGATGTTTCAATTAATCTCTTTATATAAGATGGCCACATCACCACTTCCAAAAATGGACGCTCCGATACAATTTGCTGGCTAATTGAATCCTAGAAAGAATAATGCGTATGGAAATAATTCACAAAATGATGTGATAGTCTAACCAACTTATTCACTATCACTTTTATAAATTAATTCTTTTAGTTGTATTTTAAGTCTTTCTTGATAATATTGAAAAGATATGTGCGCAATAAAATTTACAATTTTGCCTCGATTGGTGCATGTCTAGACACAAGCTAACTCTAAACTCTAGACCAAAATGACATTACAATTTCAGAGATAGGAATGCTTGAAAATGATTAGCTACTTCAACTCAAGCAATTGCGACAATAAGAAGAATAGAAAAGATCAGCTTGGCCTTGACCATAACCATGGCTAAGGAAAATCCATCACGCATGAGTGAAGGATGTTCCTTGTTGCCATCAGAACCAAATTTTGAAGAAACAAAATAGGTTTCTTAATTGCGTGAGCCCAATCCTCATAAGCCCAAATGATCTAACTCTTTGTATAACATGATTTTCATTTGAGACTGAAATAATATGCGTTAAATTCAAATATCGCTCAAATACCACTCTATCTAATTATTTTAAAAGTGTGGAGGATTTTAACATGTGGAAATGGAGTTTCACGATCAAGGGTGGACATAAAATTAGATGATCAAAATTGACAAGCGCCAATATCAATTTACTCGAGAAATGAAGAAAGATATGAGATTACAATTCTGTCATGATCAATACGAAGACATACACTGTTTTCATCAAAATTCAGGGTGCCGGTGTCCTATTGCTGGGAAAATTGTATAATTGGTCTTAAACATATTGTGCAGAATATAATGGATTCTTAAACCTTTTAACTAAACCAATTTAGTCATAATCTTTAAGAAAAGGTGAAATTGAGTCATCTCGGCCAGGTTTCGCCTGATTTATCTGATGTGGCAGTCCAATCATGACTGATTATTTTACGTGTAACGTGTGACGTGCACTAAAGTTTCTGTGAAGAGACCATTGTTTTCACTGAGATAAACACCACCTTTGCTCGGCGGAGCGGGTAAAGCCCAAAATCGCCATAGCACTGATGTTGGACTTAAACAAAAGGGTCGACGGTGCGCAGAGTCTCAAGGTCCAAAATCGAAAATCCATGACTGAATTTATCAATAGCAGCGAATAGCAGCAAAGCCGCAACAACACCACCAGCAACGAACTCGACCCATCTAAAACGAGACCATCACACAAGTACACCAAAACAAACTCACCACAAAAGAGGCACCCAACAAAACAGAGGCAATTTCAACAGTAAAAATGAAAATTGCCCGACGGACCCCCCTTTTTTCCCCACTAATGACCAACTTGGGTAAAAATCTCGTGTGTGATGCTCCTAATGCTAAGCCATTTACGAATAATCAGTACAGCTTAATTTTATGAAACATCTTTATAAAAAGTGGACCCGAGATGGAGTGAGGACACCCCATGATCTAATGTCTAGTTAACTATTGCATGTTCTGGGCATGAGCAACGTGCATTGCTTTTTCAAATGGAAAGTACAGACTAAGAGCTACGAATATTATTATCAAATGGAACAAGTAGTATAAAATCAAAAATCTTAGTATTAACTCGTGTGCTTTTTCTTAGGCCCCTGCCTTTTGATTCACTTCTTTAGCTGGAAAGTTTTCCAATTTACCATATAGAGACTTCATTCAAGTCATAAATTAAACGTCATTTAACATTCTTCTTCTAATGTCACATTCAATTGGAACCTTCCATCTTCATCAACTTTAAATTTCAAAATGACATAAAATGTCAAATTAAACATAATGAAAACACTCGATAAAGCATAAAATGGCCATGGCCGCGATCTATATACACACACCCATTGAATAGCAATTTTTTATAATATTTTACATGTTGATATATTTGACTTAGGCTAATTTAGATCCTTATATCTAATTAGTGTCGACCATGAGTTGAAAATATATCTTGACTTTTCATGTATTATCTCTCCAACTTCCGCGGATTTGTTAACAAAAAACTAGGAGTCTCTTAATTGAGAACTTTAGCAAAAATTAGCGAAGAGGAGCATTCCAATATAAACAGGTGATTATGGCATCTTAATTGAGAATTTTTTTATCTGTATTTCATTAGTAGCTTGGGCTTGAGCCCATAAATAGTTCTTAAATGGCCTAAAGCTCTCTCGGCCCCTTGGGTTTTTGTGTGCCACCTATATATAATATATTTTTCTTGTAATCGAGGGTATAATAGAAATGGGGGTGCTAATTATAGTGAAATCCTCTACTGAATATAACCATATTTTAGGGGTGAACCATGATATAGTTTGTGTTTCAATTTCTCTTTTTCACATTTACTCTATATTTCGTTTTGTTTGTGTGCCTAATCCAAACACCAACTGGAGCTAACCAAGGACAAAGTGAGAGACAGGAGGTTATCTCACTTTGAACGCAATCAAAGTGTATAAGGGACTTGATTATATTGGCTATTTAACTATTACCTTTTCGGTATCTAAATTGGATTATTTGTTAATTAAAGTGTCCACACAATTTTTTTTACCAAATTATAAATTACAAAGTTCTCATCCACTAAGTGTTTATGCAATGTTTTTTATGTTTATTATAATCCCAAAAGGTAACCTAACCATATAACTAGAACAAGCAAATCACAACGCAAAAACAATATAAAAGAATCACAACCAAGTTATCAAAATAATAATAAAAGATCAATTAAACGATAGAGTGCACTAAAGTAATCTAATACAAATGGGTCAAAAATATAACGTGACCTTGTTATTACACCCCAAGATAGCAATCCCCATGAGTTAAATTCAAGTTAAGTCCAATTTCTTACTTGAAAGATCAATCTATTAAAACTAAGCTATATCGAAAATGTTCACTAGAATGTCTAAATTATATGTACTAACTAAAAATGAAACTAAGCTCAATCTAATGCTAAAACTGAGCAGAAGGTCTCTATTTCTTACCATTTAAAAAATAATAATAATAATAATAATTTTTCCATTTTTTATTGTTATTAATTATTAATTTTTTAATTTATATTTTTCCTTTTCTGCCTACAATGCGTACTGCAAGTCTATTGTTATCCCCTATTTTCGTTATCTAATATAAAAAATTTTGTTTATTATTTGCAAATTCCTTTCTTTTTTCTCTATAATAGAGCATAGGCCAAATTCTTGGGCCCAATCTAATGTGGACTAAACCTGGCCTCATGATTCTTGGGCCCATCAGATTAGCCATTATGAACAAGTTAGGCCCCTTTTAGTTTCTCTCTCTCTCTCTCCTTTTTTTCAGTTCTTTCATATTTCCCAGAACTCCATGAAATCTTCAATGCACCAGATTCTAATCATATCAACAGCATGAACTTTAGAGCTAAGATCAATATACCAGAGCCTCAAATCATTAACATATATTATTTACCCTCAGCCACCTACATTCATCACCGGACCACCGCCGCCATTGGCCACCACCCATCCTCAATTATGACTCCACACTGATGCTTATTGCGCAGCATACAAAATGGAACATACCTAGTAAAGTTAAGTCGAGGATCGTAAGAAATCAGTGTTCATCAAGAGTCTCCCGTTCATTTCCTCGCCAGTATCCACCATGAGAACAATGCACAAAAGTAAACAACACACGAGTTACTCTCAGTCTTAGATTCTAATTTCACGAAATAGGAGTAGTATAAATGAATTGAAGATGCCATTGTGGTTTTAACGTGTGATGAGCATCCGCATCTACAGATTCAAGTGGCTTTTCCTCAAAGATATTTCGCAACTTCGTTGGAGCATTTTCACAAACAGTTGCCTAGCATTTCGATGGGTAAGCTTAACTGTAAAAACGAAACAGAGTCTCGTCCCCTGACTATGATTGGCTTATCAAAGAACGTACACCCCACTGACAAACACGCGTTTAGAGTCAGTTTTCATACAGATCGTGTATCTAAATTCTCAGCCACAGAACTATGAAAAGACAGAGCATGGAAGAACTCACCTTGAAGATGGAATTTCTCAACACGAGCAAGGATCAAATGAAGAACCGTGGCCTCAGAAACCCGTCTCTGGTGATTCATGCTGATGAATAAGCTTAGAACGACAGGTTGAGCTTATCGGACGCACGGACAGCGTGTCTCGAATATGGTCCGATTGTAATGGGGGGCACGAATGTCGCCATCATCGTCAAGGCCACGCGGGCTCTTGCTGTTGCTTGCCGACCATAGGTACCGCAGCTGGAAAACTCCGTCCTCGGATGAAGCTGACGCCAACTATTGTCCAAGCCCAAGCCATCGTCGCCTGAAGTTCTGCTGCCGAACAGGAACCATTTGACTAGAGAGAACACTATCCTAACAACAGCGCAGGCAAAGATGTCGAGATGAAGGAGGTGGCGATGGTGAAAGGAGAAACCGAGAAGGAGCAGGAGGTCATGACGTGTTTTTCGCGGGCGAAAAGGCCTCGAACGAAGGCTCAAACTTCTCTCATGCACTAACGGTAAAACAGGGTGTTGGGAATGACTGATCCCCGAAAACCGGATTCGACACTCAATCGAACCCCTAAATCAATGCGGAAGACGAAGCCCGGGAAAACACGTATCACCGATCGTAAAGCACACCACAGATTCGAGCGTACCTTGTTAGCCACAGATTAAACACCAATGCTGAAGATCGAGGAAGAAATTCTGGTCCTGTTCGATCTGATGATGACTTGAAGGAGAGAAAACAGTGCCTTGAACTTACTGTTCTTTTTGGAGGAAGAGAGAACGCGCGGGAGAAGACGTACGTTTAATTGTCAAACGTTGTCTGCTCTCTCTCTCTCTCTCTCCTCCCTTTTATACCTCTCCCCCTCCACGGGCCCTATTCCCGTGGGCCGGGCCCTTTGGGCCCAATTTGAGCGGATGGGCCAACTCAGGCCCATCTCATAAATCTATCATCTCCCACTCGCACATGGTGGTACAAAACCAACATGGGCGGACAGGCCCTACTTAGCCTCATTTGAGAAAAAACCATCATAGACTTTCTCTTAACATGGTGGGTCGAACATAATCCTCTTTACCTCTCTTCAACATTCATACCGGTGAATAATCCGTGCGACCAGCATACTTTGAGAGCTCGTTGCCATACATCTGTTAGGAATACATAGCAGCTCATAATGGGCATCACTTCCTGAGTAGATTTAGTATGCAGTACCCTAGATCGATCGATCACATTTTTATCTCTCTTGATCTCTTTTAAACAATGATATATTTATTGTATTCACAATTATGATTATCACAAAGACAGTCATAATTGGTTAACCGGTGAATACAAAACTACAATGTGATTCTCCAAAATCGATCTTCCTCTTTCCTTCAAACTCTCAATTTCAGTCCAGCTTGCTTTTCTAGAAATGCCCCATTAGATCGAATCAAACTCATGATCATTGGCAACATCCTAAGATAGCAAACACTAAATAGAAATCTTGAGAATAAGTAAGAGTCATGAGGGGACTAAGAAGTTGAGGAACTCTCTTCCTCAAGAGTCTCACACGACATAAAAAGTTGAGATCAAACTTTTGCCACTCTTATTGGTCGTCTCATGCATACGTAGTATGAAATACGTATTACGGTATTAACTCCTTTCCCATGGAGCGTATGTCTACACCTTTCAATACCGTACAGATGATAGTTTAGACATACCCAATGTCTAACTTGAGTTCACGTATCTACTCATTCACTAAATTCATCAGAACTCACATCTGGCATCATAGACAGATAAAGTAAAATATGTGGGGTATTTTACTCTCGGACATAGTAAGTATTATGTCCTCATCTTAACATCCAGTTAAGGCGACATACGTGTTTTAAGCTTGAGCTCTCAATTATCACCTAGATAATAAGCTTAAAAACAGTCTCATCTCTATTTATCACACAGTAAATAGAGGCGATTACCCGTGTGAGTGGGCTAATCTCATCTGTCCGACATACTTCTTCTAACTTAAAGTAATGCACTGAGCATTAAGATGCATAAAGATCAAACAAAGATTCATAGGCATTAATGATGAAAACACAAATTCATCAAATGTGAACTCTTAGGGAAATTACAATATTCAGTACATCATCCTCTACGCAATCCTAGAGATTTCACATGGCCACAAAAACACATCTCTAGGTATTGGCTTTGTCATAGGATCTGCTACCATTCCATGCGTAGTATGTACTCTAAGTTCACATCTTTTCGTGCAACCATATTCTTGACAAGATTCTACTTGGTATCTATATGTTCGGTCTTGCCATGATATTTTGGATCTTTGGTGTACACTTTTGCTGCTTGGCTATCACAGTTAACCAACAATGAATTTGCAGCACTTCCAATAACACCTAAATGATCCAAAAAATCCCTTAAGCCAAACATCTTCTTATACTGCTGCTGATAATGCCACGAACTCAATTCCATCGTGGACAAGGCTATATACTTTTGTTTCTTACTGCTCCAACACATGGTGCCATTATTCGGTAAGTAAACAAACCTAGAGGTAGATTTCCTTTCATTTAAATCTCCTCCCCAATCAACACCGAATAGCCTTAGAGTCGCAGATCCTTTTCCATAATAACTCGGCGTATAATCAGCAGTCCCCTTTAGATACCTCAGTATTCTCTTAACGGCTTATTAATGTGCTTGACCTGGATTGGATTGGTAACTACTCACCATTCCAACTACAAAACATACGTCAGGTCTTGTACACATCATAGCGTACAACAAGCTTCTAACAACACTAGCATAAGGAACATGTTTCATTTGTTCCTTCTCTTGTGGAGTCCTTGGACACAGTCTATGGCTCAATCCTTCACCTTTTTGCAATAGGAGCGTCAATGGGTTTACAATCCCATATCATTCAATTCAAAATTTGGAAGACAACCAACTTTTGACAAGTATTGACTAGCTCCATATTGCTTCCGGCAATTAGTATATCATCAACATATAATGATATGATCACAAATTGATCCTTGGATCTTTTGATATATACACAATGATCCTCATCTATCATTGTAAAGTCATATGCCATTATGGCATTATGAAAACGTATATATCATTGTCTTGACGATCGCTTAAGGCCATATATCGACCCCCAAAGTCGACATACCTTTTCTTCTTGGCCTTTCACTATGAAACCAACAGGTTGTTCCATATATATTTCATCCTCTAATTCTCCATTGAGGAAAGCAGTCTTTACATCCATTTGATGTAATTCAAGATCCATACTAAACACTATTGCCGTAACTATGCGAATCAAGGCAAATCTTACTATAGGAGAAAAAATATCTTCATAATCAATTCCTTCCTATTGATTATACCTCTTCGCCACAAGGCAAGCCTTATGCCTTTCAATCGAGCCATCAGCCTTTCGCTTTATTTTGAGAACCCATTTGTTCCCAATAGTTCTGCGTCCTTTTGGCGATCAACCAGTTCCCAGACTTGGTTTGATTTGATTGACTCCATTTCCTCTTCCATTGCATTAATCCATTTTTTTTTTTCTTACTAGGGCAATTCAGAGCCTCATTAATATTTCTTGGCTCATCCTCATCTTGTGGAGCAACCATAGAAGTTTCCCTTTCAATGTCAAAACATCGACGGGGAATACTTTAGTGACTTGTTCACCGTATGGGAGATTGTACACTTAGCACATCATTCCCCATTATGCTCCCACTTGGATTAGGTAATGATGATGTCGCCACATCAGGTGGTTGTAATTGAGAATGAGTTGAATTCAATTCATCACATCTCATATTACTCCCACTTGGATAAACACCACTAATATTATAATCTTAATCCAAGGTTTCAAATAGGAAGTAATCTTCCCCTATTTTGCCCTTCTTAGGAAATTCATCCACTAAGAATGTGACATCATGTGATTCAAATTCAGTTATTCTCCCACTTTCCTGCTCACCTACGAACACATACCCTTTTGAGTGTTCGGAGTATCTCATTAAAATACTCTACTTTTATATGGGACTCAATTTCCCAAACTTGTGAGAGGACATATGAGTATAGACAGCATAACCCCATGGCTTAAGTAAACTTAAGTCCGGTTTTCTACCTATCCATAACTCATATGGAGTGGAACTAACGATTTGGAAGGCACCCGGTTAAGTATTTAGGCAGAAGTTAACAGCACATCACTCCAAAAAGTGATGGGTAAGTTAGCATGCGCCTTCATGGACCTAACCATTCCAAAGAAGGTTCTGTTTCTTTCTCTCGCAACACCATTTTGTTGAGGAGTATACGGAATAGACAACTATCTTTCTATTCCTTTTTCATCACATAATTTTCTGAACTTATCAGATAAATATTCTCATCCTTGATCGGATCTAAATACCTTTATTTTCCTGTCTAATTGATTTTCTACCAGGTTCATAAACCTTCTAAAACAACTTATGCTTCAGATTTATGAGAAATCAAGTAGACACATCCGAATCAAGTAGAATCATCTATAAAAGTGATGAAACAAACAGCCCATTGCCTTCCTTTCACATTCATTGAACCACAATCGTCATAATGGATTAAATGCAGAGGAACGTTTTACCTTTTCCAAATGGTTTCCTTGTCATTTTCCCTACTAGGCAATGCTCACATATGGACAAATCAACTTTTTCAATATTGCCCAATAAGCCATTTTTGGCTAGTCTTTTCATATGTTGTTGGCCCATATGACCAAGTCTAGCATGCCATCATATTCACATCATTATCATATAAGATAGAAGACGTGAAACAAGGGAATAACATATTGACATCACCACAGTCAACATTTAGTACAATGAAACCATTTAGAAAGTGACCACAACCATAGTAGTTTGTACCTAAATACAAATCTACACCTTTATTATGGAAGTTCATTCTAAAACCAAGCTTAACCAACATCAAAACAGACATTTAAATTTCGACGAATCTCCGGAGCATATAGAACATCAAGATGCGTCCACCATGCATGTTCTATATTGGTTGGTGCCAATTCCTTTACATCAGCTCTAGAGTTGTTTCCGATATGGATCCACTCGGGCCCAGTTGGTACTCGTCGAATTCCACAAAGGATCCTTTATCCTTCGCTAGATCGTCTGTTGCTCTTGAATCTATAGTCCACAAAGGATTGGATTCAGCCAATAATTCAGAACTTGACACATAATCAAAGTTCTCAAATGTACAAGAGGTGTATGCCTTCTTTGGCTCACGACGATCCGCGAGCATAGTGACCCTTCTTGTCACAGTTGTAACATTTCACTCTTGACATTTTCTTCAATTGATGACGTTTTCCTCTCTTGTGTTGGTTAACTCTTGATCTCTTGCAATAAGGACTTGATCTTTTGCATTCCCACATATTGAACGAATCAATACGCTTGCGCTTAGAGCTCAAAACTCTTTATGAGCTAGAACCAAAGCATTGCAAATATCTATTCTCAGCTCACATGCCGTTAAGCGGTCCTCTACCAGCTTAAGGTGGCGCACAACATTCTCAAGATCTTCCATAACATGGTCAAGAGCTTATAGTGCTTCTTGCTTTTCCAGCACATATTGAATTTTCATATTCAATATTTCACAATTGTAGCCGTTCATATCAGCAATCACGCTCTTAATTGCTGAAACCATCATCCGAACACATCGACATACATGCACGAATAATTAATGCCTATCATTTATGCATCCCTATTTGCATAGACCCATCATATTAATAAATAATTTTAAGTAAGGCTTCAGAATCAAAAGGTCACTATGTTTCCAATCATCCTCCAAAAATCCTAACTTAAAATTATCATTAATATGATTGTCATATGCAAAATCAATTCTATGAAGTTACAAAAACTTCTATAACTACCCACAGCTAACTACCCACAAAGCAACCAGCAATAGCAGAAAGCAAATAAAAATCTTAACATCCAATAAAATAACAATGCTTTCACATGATACAACTAATATATCGGTTGCTACATTAACAACAATCAGGTAGTAATCATTACACTAAGCAATATATACAAAGAAAAAATATCAACTTGGAAAGAGATATTTACATCCATAAAACATCTCATAATTAATCTAAGAAATAATTAGGGAATGTCCCTTCTAATCTATCAGCCAAAACATCTGAGAAAACTGAAGGTACATTTGCCAACCATGGAAAAACTTTTGGAGAGTTTTTTCATGTCGCCACCAAGGCGCATTCACTCTGCGCCACGTAGAGCACAATCTAAGGGTTGAAGTTTTGGCTAACTCAATCCTATAAGTACTCTCTTACAAAAGCTTCAACCAGCCTCCTATAACCCGGGACCACGTTGACCTCCCATAGCCGATCTAACACCGCTTGCCATTCGGGTGGAAGAGTGTTCAACAAAGCCGGCACCTTCTCAAAATCCGGCATAAGATAACCATTATAGATGATTTCGCGTATCATCCGATTGACTTGACCATATGTGATACTAAATCACCATCAAGCCACCGAAAATCAGCTAACTCTTTCATCAGCCTTTTCAGTCTAGCTCTTCCTTCGTCCGTTCTCGGGATTGCGGGTATCCGTGCATTAAGCATCATAGTTTCGCAACAAATGCGTAACTAAAAATGGATCACTTATCATCCATAATAAACAAAATGGAAAATACATAAATTTCCATGATTCATGCAACAAATGCAGAATAAAAATGGATTACCTACAACCCACACAGACATAATTGAAAAAGAAACAAATTTTTTTTTTTTTTTTTTTTTTTTTTTCGGTAAACGGTCAAAGTCAACGGTCGGTCAACGGTCAACGGTCAAGTCAACGGTCAACGGTCGTCGTTCAAAGGTCAACGGGTCGGGTCAACGGGCGGGCGGGTCGGACCGGTCGAACCGGTCGGACCGGACGGGACGGGCGGTCGGACCGCTTCGACGGACCGAACGACGTGCCTCGCAGCGTGCGGGGATGACGTCACGCAGACGTCATCCAAGACACGGCCGGGCGCGTGCTTCGTTCGCGAAGTCGGGTCGGGTCGCCGCCGGGTCGGGTTCGGCCGGTGACCGGCCGCCAACCGTCGTCGCCGACGTCATCCCCGACGGTTATCGACCGTTGGTGACGCCACGATGACGTCCCGGGTGACGTCGCACGCGTCGGTCCGCGTACCCGGCGCGTGCCGCTCGCCGCCGCCGGCGCGCACGTGCCGGTTCGTCACCGGGCGCGTGCGGCGCACTGGCGGGCTGGCGAAGCAAGCGCTTCCAGCGCGCGTCGCGCCCACGCCACGCGCTTTACGGCCGCTAGGCGTGTGGGCGCGTGCGGCGGCTTCCGGCGGCGATCGACATATCGCCGGACTCGTCTCGACGTCGCGCTTCCCAGTGCCTTCAGAATTTTATTTCGACTTACGAAAACTCAGAAAAATGGCCGAACAGCACTCGGGTGTCGGGATTTTCGCCCGGTTCCGTACGGCCGAAGTGATTTCGCGAAAAATCAATCAAAAACATCGAATTGATCGGGAAAAACGTGAAACAGGCTCGATACCAATGTTGGGAATGACTGATCCTCGAAAACCGGATTCGACACTCAATCGAACCCCTAAATCAATGCGGAAGACGAAGCCGGGAAAACACGTATCACCGATCGTAAAGCACACCACGATTCGAGCGTACCTTGTTAGCCACAGATTAAACACCAATGCTGAAGATCGAGGAAGAAATTCTGGTCCTGTTCGATCTGATGATGACTTGAAGGAGAGAAAACAGTGCCTTGAACTTACTGTTCTTTTTGGAGGAAGAGAGAACGCGCGGGAGAAGACGTACGTTTAATTGTCAAACGTTGTCTGCTCTCTCTCTCTCTCTCCTCCCTTTTATACCTCTCCCCCTCCACGGGCCCTATTCCCGTAGGCCGGGCCCTTTGGGCCCAATTTGAGCGGATGGGCCAACTCAGGCCCATCTCATAAATCTATCACAGGGCAAGACAGAGGACTTCTCGCCATCGGTGGGGAGGTGATCGCTGGTGACGACGGAGGACGTCCGACAACGAAAGAGAAGGAAAGGGATTTTTCCTAGATTCAGTCTCATGAGATTTTTCCTTTTGCGTTTTTGTTTGATCACCAGTGGAGGTGAGTTTAAGTAACTCAAATATTAAGGTGCCAAGTGTCATGCTCTAAATGATTGACCGGTTTCATAGATTAAAATTTCTTTAATTGAATCCAATGTCTCTTTCGCCATCTCTAAATCAAATGTCTAAAAAAATTTATAAACTAATGAAATTCCAATTTCTATTTTGAGTCTGGTTAAATTCTTCCATTTAACCAAAGTCGACCTTCGGCCATTTGTATGAAAATTTAAAATTTAAAGGACTAATATCGACACCTATATGCAATTTTTTTTACGTTTAGAGCTGACTTTTTCTATAAGTTTGATAAAAGAATCAATCTAAAAGTCAATTCTTAATTTATAGACAAATTGATGCCTTATTACTAATGGAGTTAAATGCTCCTAATCTCTACATGCAATTAAGGTACTAAAGACGCTAATCTAATTTTATTTTATTTTTTGTAAAGAAACGAGTCTTGACACATTCATAGATCACGAGTTTTGAATTTTCTAACTTTAACTTTCAAAAAATGTTCAAGTATCTGCATCACTTAAAATCAATCTTTGAATTCTTAACATAGTGAACAAAAATCAGTACATTCATTTATAGCAAATAAGGCTTAAATAGAGTGGTGGGGGCATTACCTCCAACTCAAAATAACTTCGAGTTAGAAATATAATTCGATTAGCAATCTGTCGCGTACAATTAAGTGCTTTGCCATACAACTTCCTAACAATCTTTTTTTTATTTTTTTCATTTAGCCGTAAAAAGTAAACGCATGGACTGCTTTCTTTGTATTTTTCACTTTCTTGCAAAAGCTTTGGTTAAACACAAAATGTTAGGACGTTAAGAAAATACATATTAAACCCTTTAGGGCAGTTGAGCAACCAGAAACCTTAAAGAAGCGCCAAATTTGAGGGACTCTTGCCAAAATGAAAATAGAGAACCAAAACTAGCACCAAGAAACAATAAAACATGAACAGAAAACGATCTCATTTTCATCAATTAATAAAGGAGGCATAATTAGATTTCTTGAATTCATATTGACGCTGTGACCGGTCTAGAGTAACACGTCCGATGGACATCTCAATCAATGTGAACCTGATCCTTACCACCACTGCTGAAGATGGAGACTTTGAACACAACATCATCCCTATCAATGAGCTCAAACACGCAGACATTTCCTTCACACAAATGAGTTTCTCTTGCAAATGCTCGCCAACCAGCAGAGAAGAACACTCGGATTCCCCGCGTATATCTTGAGAGCTTCACCGGCCACGACCTGTCTGAATACCTAAGAGTTCCTTCTTTCTTGTTTTCTTGAATATGTTGCCTGACAAATCGACCGGGAACATGCTGCACATGGGTAGACGTTTGAACAACCAATGTATGCCGAAAGAAGGACAATAATGTAAGCATGCGCCCTTGGAAAGAAAGCACACAAGGCAGGCTTTAGTCAACAGTCTTAAGAGGATCATGAAAGCCATTTATCTTAACCCGCAATGTAAAGCATTTTCAAACAAATTACTGCCATTAATTGTATTTTAGGTTAGTACTCAATTCAAGTGACACTCTTATCTTTTCACTAAGATAGTGATGGAGCAGCTCGTCGAGGATATCAAAGTGAATGGATAGTCCCCACCTAATTACTGTCTTTACTACTGTTCTTTCTTCTTCTTTTTCCTGATTCCGCGTTACTCCACCTTTGGGATGCCCCACGATCACTCCCAAGGAAAATCATTTCATATGGTTCCCAATACAAACCATATCAAGAAAACACAATATTGATGCGAGATTAGATAGAGATCATAATTGAACTTGAAATATGGCAGTGATGGATCAGGCTCGAGATTGTACCATTTTCCTAAAATGAGACTGTTGTATCACCAGTTCAAAGAAGGGATGCTCCGAATCAAATTCACCGGCTAATTCAGGAGTAGTGAGAGGCCTTGAAGGAGTAGGATCACAAAACACTGGCTCAGAACGGCTCATTCTGCATTTAGACTCTTTGTTCCTGCCTGGAATTAAAATGAGAACTTTAAAAGACATTATCAGTGTGAATGTTTCTTTGATTGACTATGAAGATCTTTAGCATAGAAGTCATGTCATGCCATAACCAGCCTAAAGTTTCACTATAAATAATGTAAATCAAGTTTCCACCTGCACTGCTGAAAATGTAGACTCTGAACACAATATCATCTCTATCAATTAGCTCGAACACGCAAACATTTCCAACACGCAAGTGGGTTCCTCTCACGAATGCAATCCAACCAGAAGAGAACTGCATCGACCCACTTGGATAATTCCTAAGCTTTACCGGCCATGTTCTGTTTGAATGCCTGAGAGTCGTGATTTCCTTGATTTGCTGAATGTGCTGCCTGATGAACCAACGAGGAACATTCTGCCCACACGCATATTTGAACAAACCGTGATTTATAAAGAAAGACTGGGGAAGCATTCCTTTATTCAAGCGAACAAGCAAAATGTAGATCGACATGGTAGTTTTCGTAACTCTCATCAACAGTCTTAACAGGACAAAAGTCAAGATGTCAAAGTCTTGGCACGAGGGGTAGAGGATCTTTGCCTTTCTAAACAAATGGGAATGAACAGATACAAGGAAAACGCTATGTAGTTTCCTAAAGAAATCCAACCAGCTTAGGAAAGAAGTCAAAATAGTAAGTGAATTAAACTCTCGATCTTACCACTACATGATGTTCAATATAAGATGGCCGGATCACCACCTTGAAAAAAGGATACTCCGAGTCAAATTCGCAGGCCAATTCAAAACTACGGAGAGGCCATGAACTCATGGGACCACCAAAATTTGGCTCAGGATGGCTAGCTCTGCACCTAGATTGTCCAATCCCTTCTGTTCTTTAAAAAAAATGAAATGCTTATATGATGCCAGTCTGAAGTTTTCATTAGTTGACTCACTTACCATGAAAAGATTTAGCACAGAATGGAAGTTAATACTGACATGGAAATCAAGATTTAGATAAGTTGACCAAACGAAAAATTTGCTTCCTTTGCCTTAGAAGTTGTAACTACTTAACCACAATAAGCATTACCGAATCCATTATGCTATCAGTCAACATAAACAAGCTTATCAAAAATTTCTCAAGTACTTGAAAAAGATCTAACAAAGGAGAGAGTGATGTAAGAAGAAACGTGACTTATAAAATGACGAGTCACACCTTCGAGATCTGGTGAGGAGCAGCTTGGACTCGGCTGAGAACATGATGAATGTGGGTCGACCCTCTTCTTCTGACAAGGAGCAAAATCCTCCGAATCTTCAACTTCTATGACATTCTCCCTCTTCGGCGAGATAAATCCACTCCCGAGGTTTGATATGCTGCTCAAAGAATAATCGATCTCCGAAGCACTCCTATCAAATATCATCACACGAAAAGTGGAGTTCCCTTTATATTTGAAAACTACGAGGTGACCGGGACCAATGGAGTAATGCTGCATAAATTCTCGCCACCCTTTCCACAACCAAACTGTGCCGTCGTTAAGTTTTTCTACTCCCATACTCCAGGTCGAATTGCCCAGAACCTCGAGTAGCACCAAGCTCGAGAGATCCTTTCCATATCTTCCTAAGAACTTTTTCGGAATTCCCTATTCAGAAAACTCAAAAGTTATACTTCCAGCACTAAAATTCATCAAAATTAGATCGAAAGCGCAGGGAAAAAAGGAAAAGCACTAGGAAAATTTTAACTTCTGCAACATGGCAATGGAAGATCGGTTTGCACACAAGCAGGGTGTCACCGGGCAAGTAAGGATCGAGTTTTAGCTATAGTTGCTTCATTTGACAAGAGTCAAAACTAGAGAGACCCAACACCTTTGTCCACACTATCCTTAGCCAACCAATCCTCAATTCCAATAAAAAGAACTGATTTTTATCTTGAATCAATCAAAATGAACTGATTTTTAGCTAGAATCAATCAAAATGAACACTTTTTTTCTACAGGGTATTCGTTTTTTCTCTCTTTCCGCAAGAATCAAAAGGATTACTCAAAGCCAAAGGCATGGAAAGATCCCCAGATTGAATGTAAACAGCAGCACGAGGGGCGACAGTTCTAAACCAAGACGGAAACATCGCTGCGAAAAAGCGGGAACTTACGAGCTTCCCAGATTCGAGGGTGTCGGAGAGAATTATCTTGAAGAAGTGAGGGCTCTCGAGACGAGGTCCCGCCGCGGCATCTGGGTCGACGCCTCCATCTTCTCTCCGGCGACGGCGACCGCTAGCCATGTACACAGGGGTCAGTGAAGGAGGAGAGAGGGGGAGGGGGTTTTGTGCTATTTGCCTTGTGTTCTTGAGGCAACCTTCTTATGAAAGAACCTTGCCGTTGACTGGTAATGTCATTGATGATATTATGATAAACATTTATATTATTTATGTCCTAAAAGGGCACAAATACTGTACTACAAAACAAAAAAAATCCAAACATCAGTCATGTCCATCAGAGGTAGGCATGGTCCAATGAACAGTTTCCATCCTACAATCAAAAACCACCTACCAAGAACCAATTTTGAAAAGTTAGAATTGTAACTCATCCGTTGGTTCCATATATCCAGTCAGGAACCAGACTGCCAGTCTAGTTATGTTCTTGAGTGAGTCCTTAGAATCAATCCTCAATCCCTACAAAGCTTCGGCCTTATACTCGGATTGAATTACAAATTGTTTTTTTTTTTTATTAACGATTGAAAACTATAGAGCAGAACAAATAGACAATACTTGTCAGCTAAAAACTTAATTTCTTTAAAGATCATGATGTGGTCCTCTTTAGATTTCCCGACATCAAAAACATGTGGAGAATTAGATTCTACATTAAAAGTTCTAACCTCCACAAAAGTTGAAACATTAATCACTTTGTCTTTCTTTTTTCAACGCCAATCTAATTTAATCATTGGAATGAATAAGAAGATACATAATTAAACTCTTATGGACATCTCCCATCGGTTCTCTCCTTCCTCTATGTTTGTTTATTTTATTTTGGTTGAGAAAGCATGTAAATGAATCATTAAAATGGGAAAAAAAAAAAAAAGGTTGGGAGGGTTAATCATATTACACACCCAAGAGACAAAATTAGTTTTTTTTTTTTTTTTGGTGAAGGTAATAATGACAAAACAAAATTAGTTAATAATGTCAAAAAAAACTACAAATATACATACATGTATATATATATTTGGTCGAAAAACTACAAAATAATTAAGTAATTGAAATGGAATTTCTTATATATATCCACACTTAAAACTGGGAGCCGAATTGGTACTCATTGGTTCCACTAATTTGGAACCGAGGACCGGACTGGCCATCATGAGAACTATCTATTCCAGTTCCGATGTAGTCTGGTTCCGAGCAATCAGGCAATTTCCAATTCTTTTGCACATCCCTATTATCCATAATAAAAGGGCATATGAAGTTATATTTTAGTCGGATACAGCCACCATTATTCTATTTCCATGAATCGGATACATGTGAACATTATCATGCACGTTTATTTTCCAAGTAAATTGACATATGAGATTTTTATATCTGTGACTTTCCAATCAAAAGGCATGAATGGAAGACTTCCTCATGGAGGAAAACATAACCCGAGATAATGGACGAGGCATTCTTCGGGGGTCTTTGAGGCCTACTTTTGTTCTTCAAACTATAGATGAAATGAGCAAAATATCATTTCAGTAATGCTTCATAAAGTCATAAATGTTTCCCTGTTTTTCTTCTAACCCATTAGTAAATTTAAATTTTTGACCCTAAAAAAAGTAAATTTATATTCTCTTATTGCAATTACCAAGAAAAAAGAAGATTTATGCAAAATTAGTTTTTTGGGTTCCTCTCGGCACCATAACAGCCCAATGTGTGACCCTTCTGTGGTTGATCTCAATCGATTCAAATCACTGAAAATGGAGATTCTGAACACGACATTTTCGGCCAGATCATTTCATGGCATTTTGTTATTAAACTGTTTTTCCGCAATTAATGCTGTTAAGCTTGTTAGATGACTCGGATTAGTTTTGACTTAAAAAATTCAATTAAGCGAGAAATTGACTTATCTAATACGTAAAAAAGAGGCTACTTATTTTATTCCATAGAAAAAAATTGATGGTAATTAGAATAATTTCAACTATATGCTTCGCACCTATCAATTATGGTCGCGATTCTATGTTTGGAAAGAAACTATAGATATTTAGTGATTGCCAAAATTTTTCTTTTATTTTAAAATTTTAGATTGTTAGCACTTGAAAATGAGCTTTTTTTTTTTTTTTTGGGTAAAAGATGAAAATGAGCTCTTTAAGTTCTCAATTTCTCAATTTTTTCAAATATGCCGAAATGCACATAATTGGTGCATCCATGCTGATCGAATAAGGCTCCTCCAATAAAGTGATGGACATGACCTTCAATTTGAGATTACTTTGAATTTGAAACATAAGCCAAGAAAAAATTATAAAATAAAAAGTTCTAAATTTATTACAATTATATCAATTTAGTTTTAACTTTTTAATTATACCAATTGAATCTTAAACCTTTTTGCATTGTCAATTGAGTTCATTTGATCAATTTTAACTGGAAATAATTAAAGTAAACACTAATAGTACCATATAGAACCGTTGACACTGACGTGGGCAATTTTTATAATTTTTTTATGTCAAAAATTGAATTCCTTATATTATTTTCTTTTTTCTTTTCCTTTTTTTTCCCTATCAAACAATCAACCCTCACCAAATTTGGGAGACAAAAAAGAAAATTATAAAATAATAATTCAATTTTATATAAAATGATTTGTGTCCACATCAACAATTTTCAGCTGAAAAAATTAACTAAATAAACTTAATTGGCAAAATATGATAAGATGTAAAACTAAATTAATACAATTGCAATAGGTTTAAAACTTTTTGGTAATTTTTCCCACAATCTAATCAAAAGCCCGTCACATAAAATCAACCATTAACCCATGCCACTTTCTATTTTATTTTATTTTTTTCATTTAGCATAACACAATATAAATATAATGTTAAAAGGCGAGGAATGCAAAAAGTAAACGCATGGACTCTTTGGTATAACACAAAATATTAAGATGTTAACGTTAAGGAAATACATATGAAAACCCTGAGGTCAGTTGAACAACCAGAAGCCTAAAAAGCGCCATGTCTGAGGGATTATTTCCAAAATGGAACCATAGAACTGAAACTACCACCAAAAAACAAGAAAACATGAACAAAAAAGTGTCTCCGTTTCATCGATTTGCCATTGCTGGATGGAGGAAGCATAATTTGATATCCTGGGTTTACATCGACGCTGCGAACAGCCTATAGTAACATGTCCCATGATCACCTCAATCAATGTGAATCTGGTCCTTACCGCCGTCACTGAAGATGGAGACTTTGAACACATTATCTTCCCTATCGATGAGCTCAAACACGCAGGCATTTCCTACACACAAATGAGTTTCTCTCGCAAATGCAATCCAACCAGCAGAGAATGACGCCATCTTTTTATTTTTACATCGCAAGAGCTTCACCGGCCATGATCTGTCCGAATACCTAAGAGTTGCCATTCCCTTGTTTTCTCGAATATGTTGCCTGATGAATCGATCAGGAACACTCTGCAATTGCATACATGTTTAAACAACCAGTCTATGCTGAAAGAAGGACAATGATGTAAAGATGCACTCTTGGACAAAAAAAAAAGCACACAAAGCCATATTTGCGAGTTTTGGGAGCCTTAATTGACGGTTGATCTTAACCCACAATGTAAAGCATTTTCAAACAAATGACAGCCCATTAATTGCCATTTTAGGTTTTTTTTTTTTTGTCAGTCCTATTCTATTCATACTCTACACTCACTCTCAGACTTTTGCCCTGCCTCATACAGGGGGTGGGAGTCGAAATTCACTCTTGAAACTTACGCGTGCCCACCCCATCCCCTCCTGAGAAGGTGCGGATTTGAATCCCTCACCTCCCCCTTTCATGTTGGAAGGGTGGCCACTAGGGCGAATCCCGGTGGTTGCCATTTTAGGTTAGTAGTCGATTCAAGTGACTGTCCATCTTTTCACTTGGATAGGGATCAAGCACCTCGTTGAGGATATCCAAGTTAAATGGATAGTCTCGACCTGATTACCGTCTTTTACTTCTGTTTCTTCTACTCCTCTTTTTCCCGATTTGGCGTTACTCCACCATTGGGATGCCCCACAATCACTCGAAGGAAGATATCTCGTCATATGGTTTCCAATACAAACCAAATCAACCGGGGAAAACGCAATATCGAGGCAATATTCGGATAGAGATTGTAATCAAACTTGAGACGTGGCAATGATGGATTAGGCTCAAAGATTGTACCAGTGTCTTCAAATGACATTCCCGTATCACCAGTTTGAAGAAAGGATGCTCCGAATCAAAATCTCTGGCTGATTCAAGAGTACTGAGAGGCCTCGGAGGAGTAGGATCATGAAATACCGGCTCAAGATGGTTCACTCTGCATTTAGACTGTTTGCACGTGCCTGCAGTTAAAATGAGAAATTCAAGAGGACATTACTGGAGTGAATGTTTCTTTAATTGACTATGAAGATCTTTAGCATAGAACTCATGTCATGCTGTAACTAGCCTAAGGTTTCACTTCAGACAACGTAAATCAAGTACCTACCTTTGCTACTGAAAATGTAGACTCTGAACACAATATCATCCCTATCAATCAGCTCGAACACGCAGACATTTCCTACATGCAAGCGAGTTCCTCTCACAAATGCGCCCCAACCAGAAGAGAACGCCGCCCCATGGACTGAATGTGGATTGCTCCAAAGCTTCACCGGCCACGATCTGCCTGAATGCCTAAGAGTCACGATTTCCTTGATTTCCAGAATGTGCTGAATGATGAACCTACGAGGAACATACTGCCCAAGCACATGTTTGAACAACCCATGCTTGGTAAAGAAAGAACCCAGCAAGCAAAATGTAAATTGATACGGTAGTTTTAATACCTGTAATCTACAGTCTTAACAGGACAAAAGTCGAAAAGTCAAACTCTCTGCTCATAGAACTATCATGAGGGGTCTGAGGATCTTTGCCCTTTTAAACAAATAGCGATGAACATATCCAAGGAAAACGCTATGTAATTTCCCACAGGAATCCAATCAGCTTAAAGAAAAAAGCCAGAATGGTGATGAATTAACCTCTCAATCTTACCGCTTCCTTCTTCATATAAGATGGCCGCATCACCACCTTGAAAAAAGGATACTCTGAGTCAAATTTGCTAGCCAATTCAAAACTAGAGAGAGGCCATGGACTCATAGAACCACCAGAAACCGGCTTAGAATGGCTAGCTCTGCTTCTAGACTGCCCAGCCCCATCTGTTCTTTAAAAAGAAAAATGAAATATTCAGATCACACCAATTTGAACTTTTCACTTTCCATGAACATATTTAGTACAGAATGGAAGAAAATACCGTCATGGAAATCAAGTTTTAGATAAGTTGACCAAACGAAAAATTCACTTCTCTTCACCTCAGAAGTTGTAACTACTTAACCACAATAACCATGATTGAAATCATTATGTTATCAGTCAACATAAACAAGCTCATCAAAAAGTTCTCAAGTGCATGAAAAAGAACTAACAAAAGAGAGAGGGCTGTCAGTAGAAACGTGACTCATAAAATAACAAATCAGACCTTCAAGATCTTGTGATGAGCAGCTTGGACTCAGCTGAGAACATGGTGAATGAGGTTCAACCCTCATTTTTTGATGAGATGCGGAATCCTCCGAATCTTCAACTTCTATCACATCCTCCCTCTCTGGCGAGATAAATCCACTCCCCAGGTTTGATATGCTGCTCGATGAATAATCGATCTCCGAAGAACTCTTGTTGAAAATCATCACGCGGAAAGTGGAGCTCCCTTTATATTTGAAAACTATGAGGTGACCGAGACCAATGGAGTATTGCTGCATAAATTCTCGCCACCCTTTCCACAACCAAACTTCGTCATCGTTAAACTTTTCTACTCCTATAGTCCAGGGCGAACTGCCCCGAACCTTGAGTAGCACCAAGCTTGAGAGATCCTTTCCATATCTTCCTAAGAACATTTTCGGAATTCCCTATTAAGAAAAACCCAAAAATTTTAGGTCCAAGACTCGAATTCATCAAAATTAGATCGAAAGTGTAGGGAGAAAAGGAAGAGCACTGAGCAAATTTTAAGTTTTACAACGTAGCGATGAAAGATCGGTTTGCACACAAGCAGGGTGTCACCGGGCAACTAAGGGTCGAGTTTTAGCTATAGAGTCAAAACTAGAGACCCGACACCTCTGTCCACACTATTTTTAGCCAACCAATCCTCAATTCCAAGTAAAAGAACCGATTTTTAATCTAGAATCATTCACAGTGAACGCTTTTTTCATCAGGGTATTCGTTTTTTCTCTCTTTCCCCAAGAATCAAAAGGTTTACTCAAAGCCAAACGCATGGAAAAATCCCCAGAGTGAATGTACACAGCAGCACGTGGGCGACGGTCCTAAACCATGACAGAAACAGACTACGAAAATCCGGGAACTTACGAGCTTCCCGGATTCAAGGGTGTCGGAGAGAATGATCTTGAAGAAGTGTGGGCTCTCGAGACGAAGTCCGGCCCCGGCATCCGGGTCGACGCCTCCATCTTCTCCCGGGCGACGGCGACGGCGAGCCATGTACGGCGGCGTCACGGGGGTCAGTGGAGGAGGAGGTGGAGGTGGTTCGTGCGCATCATCGCCTCGTGTTCTTCAGACAACCTTCTCATAGAAGAACCTTGAAATGACTAATAATGTTACTGATCATATGATCAAATTTTATAATATTTATGTCCTAGAAAGGCACAAATCTCTGTATTACAATTAAAAAAGTCCAAACATCATTATAAAAAAAAAAAAGCATATGAAGTTATATTTTAACCAGATGTAGGCATCATTACTCAGTTTTCATGAACTGGATAAATATGAATGTCACGCATTTTTTTTCGTTTTTGGTATTGACAGGAACACGAAGCACAAAAGTTACTCTAGAACTCACCTAAGGAAACAATATCCAACCTAATCTCTTATCAACAGAGTAATCAAACCTCTTGGTGGCCCATAGAGAATGAACTACCCGATTTGCTAAACACCATTCATCATATGATTTTTCTTCTCTAAAATTATGCAGTATTCTGATATGCTGGAAATACACCACATGAGCATAATGTGCACGCGTATTTATTTTCAAGTAAATTGACTTATAAGTGATTTCCATTTCTGTAATTCCCCAATCAAAAGACGTGGTTGGAGAACTTCCTCCGACTCGAAATGAAGGAAAACATAACCCCGATATGTCGGGCATGGCATTCTTTGGAGCTTGCCTTTGTTCTTCATACATACTTCAGAGTGGTCATAACTCCATCTTTCCCTAATTTGGTGCATATGAACTATGAAGCTCTTTAACCGACCAACATCCTGCCAAAAATTTCAACGCTGACAAGACTTAATCTACAAACACAAGAACAAACGCATTCCCCAACACACAAGGTTTTCCCCTGTTTTTCTTCAAACCCATCAGTAAACATGTTCAGACAACGTTCTGGTTCAAGTGGATTTACATTCTCTACTTGTAATCCCAAGGAAAAAAAAGAACATCAAAGAGCTCTTCGTCAATTAGTCAAGCAACAGAGAAAGGGAGGCATGAACTAGTGCTGGCAAATTAGTTTCTCGAGTTCCTCTCGGCATTGTAAACAGCCTAATATGCGACAATTCCATTGATTCACCTCAATCTATGCAGATCACTTCCTTATTTACACCACTGAAAATGGAGATTCTGAACACTATGTTGTCCCTATCGATGAGCTCAAACACGCAGGCATCTCCTATGCGCAAGCGAGCTTCTCTTACGAATGCTGACCAGCCGGCTGCCAAGAATGCAATCTGGAAGCGCTTATAGCCATGGAGCTTCACCTCCCACGATCTGCCCGAATTAACAAGAGTCACCATTCGCCAGTCTCCCCGAATGTATGTCTTCATGAACTTCCAGGGAATGTTCTGCTCATATAGTAGTTTGATGACCAAAAAGTGTATGATTGAAAATGAGCATAATATAAACATGCAAATTCATGAGCGAAGCACAGAAGACAGCTCCCGCTTACCAATTTTGTGTATATATGATTTGGCAATATCACGACGTGGAAAAACGGATACTCCGATTCAAATTTGCTAGCTTTTTCATAAGCAGTGACAGGACTCGGACATGGAGAACCGTGAAAAGCTGGCTCCAAAGACCTCTCTCGGAATTGAGATTGTTCAATTTCAATCCGACCTGCACCGTAAAGAGAATTCTCATGAGCACCAGTATGAAATTTTCACGCACGGACAATGAAAGAATTTAACATGGATCGCATCACTTTCATTCTCTTCCTGGAAGGTACGACCGAGTAGATTTCGCACCTCCCAAATCATTATTTCATCAATCAACAAACAAACAGCTTCTTAAAAGGTTTTCTAGGATTTGAAAGCAAATTGAGAATAGAAATAGTGTCAGCAGAAACATAACTTATAAAGAAACAAGTGACTGACACCACGAATTCAGATTTGAATATGGTGTCATCAACGCCGGCGACTGTGCATCTGAATTGCCATGATCTTCACAAACCATACCGAAAAATTCATCATATAGGAAAGCTCATAATTAAGGAAGAGAAAACAAAGAAAAAAAGAAGGTGCACTTTTATGGATTCAGCAAAAATGAACTGAACAAAAGAGTTGTAATTAGGAATATTGAATTCCCAGGTGATACAGACAGCTCAAAGCGACACTCTCAGTGTTCATCTCAATCAACATAAATCAGGTCCTTACCATCACTGCTGAAAATGGAGACTCTGAACACAATGTCATCCCTATCAATGAGCTCAAACACGCAGACATCCCCTAGACGAAGACCAGTTTCTCTTGTGAATGAGGGCCAACCACTAGTTAGAAATGCCATCCCTCTGTGATCATAGCTCTTCAACTTCACTTGCCAAGATCTGTCTAAGTAACTAAGAGTCGCAACCTGCTTGTTCTTTTTAACATGTTTCCTGAAGAATTCACCAGGAATGCTCTGCCCAGGAGGTGTTTGACAACCAACATATGATTAGGAAATGTGGTAGAATAAGGATACACTCATGAGAGAAACAAACACAAGACATGGATTGGCGATAAAATTTGCTAGTTTTAGGAGTTCTAATCAACCGTTTTAACTTGCCAATGGAAGTTACCAACCATAACCACTTAACCTGCAATTTCACATCTAAATGTCAAAATGTATACTCTTTCGCATAACTGAAGCCATTAATCTTGAGACAAGTACTGATACAATTCATATTTGAGTTCGATTCATACCATGAACACTCCAAGGAGAACAATAAGTCATGTGGTTTCCCACACAAACTAAATCAACTTGGTAAACACTAAAATATAAGACAAAATACAAACTGCAATCACATTTGAATTCAATGCATGCCACCAATGAATAGAGCTTGGGATCTTACCAAACGTTTCCGAACATAAGAAGGCCGCATCACCACTTTGAAAAAGGGATGGTCCGATTCAAATCTCCTAGCTTTCTCAAAAGCAGAGACCGGGCTCAGAGCTGGAGAAAAGTGAAAAGCTGGCTCGGGAGAGCTCTCTTTGTGTTGAGATTGTTTGCTTTCGATCCGACCTGCACTACAAAGTGGAGAATTCTCATAAGCAGTGTCAACTTTTCACGAATTCAAAATGGAAGGGTTTAACATGGATCGCAAGTCGATATGCATGACCATTTTCATGCTCTTCCCAGAAGATATAACCAAGTAGATGTCACACCTCCCAAATCGTTATCTCATCAATCAACAAAGAGAAAGTTCCTTAAATGATACTTTTAGTATTGGAAAACAGATAATGGAAATAGAAAGAATGTCCGCAGAAACAAAACTTATAAAACAAGAAGTGCCTGAAACCTCCCAATTAGACATGAATATGGCACTATCAACGACAGTGACTGCGCATTTGAATTTCTAAACACACAAAAAAAATTCATAATCTTGGAAGGCTCATTATTAGAAAGAAAAAACAGAAAAATTGTGCATTTTTTATGGATTCAGCGGGACCGAAATGAACAAAGGAATTGTCATTAGGAATAATGAATTACTAGGTGATTTAGACGGCTCAAAGTGACACTTCTTGTGTCCATCTCAATCAATATAAATCAGGTCCTTACCATCACTATTGAAAATGTAGACACTGAACACATTGTCATCCCTATCAATGAGCTCAAAAACACAGACATCTCTTAGACGAAGACCAGTTTCTCTCACGAATGAGCACCAGCCATTAGAGAGAAATGCCGTTCCTCTGTGTTCAAAGCTCCTCAGCTTCACTTGCCACAATCTGTCTGAGTACCTAAGAGTCGCAATTTGCTTGTTCTTTTGAACATGTTTCCTGAAGAATCCACTAGGAATGCTCTGCCAAGGAGGTGTTTAACAACCAATATATGATTAGGAAATGTGATAGGATAAGTATACACTCACGAGAGAAACACACACGAGATGTGGATTTATGATAAAATTTCCTAGTTTTAGGAGTTCCAATCAACCGTTTTTACTTGCCAATGGAAGTTACCAATCATAACCACTTAACCTGCAATTTCGCATCTAAATGTCAAAATATATGCTCCTGGACATAACTGAAGCCATCAATTTTGAGACAAGCATAGATACGATTCATATTTGAATTGGACTCATACCACGAACACTTCGAGAAGAATAGCAAGTTATGTGGTTTCCCACACAAATAAATCAACTTGGTAGACACTAAAATATAAGACGTATAAACTGCAATCACGTTTGAACTCGATGTATGCCACCGAAGAATAGAGCTCGTGATCTTACCAATTGTTTCCGAACATAAGAAGGCCGCATCACCACTTTGAAAAAGGGATGGTCCGATTCAAATCCACTAGCTTTTTCATGAGCAGTGACAGGGCTCAAACATGGAGAACCATGAAAAGATGGCTCCAAAGAGCTCTCTTGACATTGAGACTGTCCGATTTCGATCCGACCTGCACCACAAAGAGGAGAAATCTCATAAGCACCAATATGAACTTTTCACGAATTCACAATGGAAGGATTTAACGAGGATCACATATCAATATAGATTATCATTTTCATCATCATCCCGGAAAATGTAACCAAGTAGATTTTACACCTCCCAAATCATCATCTCATAATCAAAAAAGAAGCAGCTTCTTTAAAGGTTTTTTAGGATTTGAAAACAGATTAAGAATAGAAAGAACGTCAGCCGAAACATAAGTTATCTTGCAACAAGTGACTGACACCTCCAAATTTAGATTTGATGTAGCGCCATCAATGATAGCACTGTGCAGTTAATTACTATGAATTTCACACACCATACGGAAGAATTCATCATCTTGGAAAGCTAATAACTAAGGAAGAAAAAACAGATAAAAGTGCACTTTTTATGGATTCAGTGGGTATTAAACTGAACAACTGAGTTGTAATTAGGAATACTGAATTCCTAGGTGATTTAGACGGCTTAAAGTGGCAATTCTAGTGTCCATCTCGATCAATATAAATCAGGTCCTTACCATCATTGTTGAAGTTGGAGACTCTGAACATAATGTCATTCCTATCAATGAGCTCGAACACGCAGACATCACTTACATGAAGACCAGTTTCTCTCACAAATGAGGACCAACCGGTAGAGAGAAATGCCATTCGTCTCTGTTCATAGCTCCTCAGCTTCACTTGCCACGATCTGTCTGAGTACCTAAGAGTCACAAATTGCTTGTTCTTTTGAACATGTTTCCTGAAGAATTCACAAGGAACGCACTGCCCAGTACGGGTTTGAACAATCAAAGTATGATTTAGAAAGGTGATAGAATGAGGATACACTCACGAAAAAAACATGCCCAGATGTGGATTCATAAAAAAAAAAAAAATTGATAATTTCAGGAGTTTTTAATCAACTGCTTATAATTGTCAATGGAAGTTATTAATCATAACCACTTAACCTGCAATTTCGCATCTAGATGTCAAAATATATGCTCCTGGACAAAAACTGAAGCCATCAATCTTGCGACTAGATATAGATATCATTCATATTTAAATTTGACTCATGCCATGAATACTTCAAGGAGAATAACATGCCATGTTGTTTCCTAGACAAGCTAAATCAACTTCAAAAACATAAGACAAAATAGAGACAGCGATCAAGTTTGAACTCGATGTATGCCACTGATGAATAGAGCTCGGGATCTTACCAAATATTTCCCAATATAAGAAGGTCGCATCACCACTTTAAAAAATGGATGGTCCGATTTGAATTTGCTGGCTAATTCAAGGGCAGTGAGAGAAGTTGGACCTGTAGAGCCACGTAAAGCAAGCTCAAGATGACTTACTCAGCATCCAAACTGTTTGATTTCCTCAGCACTTAAAGATGACAACTGCAGTAGATTTTATCAATTTACTTATTATGACATTTACATTGATTGAAAAGTAATGTGATCTATTTTCAAAGTAAAAATAACTTGATGCGGTAAATTTGTCATCACCTTCACATTAGAAGTAACTAAATCAACTACATTGTCCACATACTTTATCCATCAACACATAAAAAAATTTCATTAAAAAACTTTGAAGAAATCAAACTTGAAAAGAACTGAGGAAAGAGAGTTATGCTGAAACCGAACATGCTGGAAAATCGCAAGTCACACCTCCGAATCCTCGTGACAAGCCCTTTGAACTTGGCCTAGAACGAGGCGCGAACCCTTCTGAATCTTCGATTTCCACGACATCTTCCTCTTTTCGAGAGAGAAATTCACCCTCAGGCCTCGGTCCGTAGCTTCCGATGCTCGAGGGATAATCGATCTCCGAAGCGCTCTTGTCGAATATTATCACACGGAAAACGGAGTCCCCTTCATACCTGAAGACTAGGAGGTGACCAAGACCGATGGAGTAATGCTCCATGAACTTTCGCCACCCTTTCCACAACCAAACCATGCCATCGTCACTCTTCTCTAGTTTCACAGGCCAGGTTAAACCGCCTTCAACCTTGAGAAACACCAAACCCAAGAGATCCTTTCCATGTCTTCTCAAGAATCTTTTTGGGATTCCCTGTGACGAGAGCTTACGATAAACACATTGCACTTAACACGAAACCAAGCTCAAGAACGCCAAAAGAAAAACAGGAGAATAGGAGACGTGCTGGATGAACAGCATGAGCCGAGAGATCTCCAGCAAGACACCAACCAGAACAAAAGAGACGCATAAGGGTGAAGGCAAAATCGACAATGCCATGAAGATAGCCGATGGATATGGAGCGAACTGTGAAGTGCGGACGAACTTACGAGCTTTCCAGATTCCAGCGTTTGAGAGAGTATGATCTTGAAGAAATGAGGACAGCTCGGTGGGGTGGCGGGAGGCGCCTCCTGCTCGGCACCTTCGTCTTCCACTCTCCGGCGACGGTGGCCACGACGGTGGTGCCGGCGACGGCGAGCCATGATCGATCTCCGGTGACTCTGACCGTTCGACTACCCAAGAACGAGAAGAAAGAAAGAGCAGGGAGTTGGCGCGTCGGATGGAAGCGTGCGCTTTCGTCTTTGAATTGTTGCAAGTTGTACCGACAGCTTTACACGTGGCGTCTCCTGATTTGGTGTCCCTCCTATCTTGTCAAGAGATTACGCATATAACACTTTTTAGATTTGGTAACCAAGCCTCCGAAAAACCTACAAGCTTTTAAGCGAAAATTACAAAAAGGTCTGTCAACTTTTGCTGATATTCGATGTCTTGTCAGATGAATATTACCAACGTTGTGACTATTATATACCGATTTAAGATATATACTTACCTGAATAATTTGAGTATGACTTTCGTTTTCTGTCCATTGTTCAAACTTAATATATTGATAATTACTTCAACAAAACAATATTTTGTAATAAGCATTCTTTTGTTAGGTCCACTTAGAAATTGACATGTGTCCACTCATGCAATATTAAATTAAAAAATAAAATTATGTCTAGAAAGATATTGTGCCGTAGAAGCTTATGTCATTGCCTAAAAAGAAAAAGCTTCTCTTTGTTGCCTATTGAGACTTGTCATCCACGGTCATCATTGGCGATGATTAGGGGTAAGAGTAGTTATAGTATAAAACTTCTACTCTAAATTCCAAGATATGTAAAGTAGGTTTCAAGATCCAAAATTTGGAAAACCGATTTTGACAAGTAAGTTATAAGTTCTATGTAGATGGAACATGGAACCTAAATTTTGGAAGAAGTTTGTGCTTTTTCTTGGTCTATGTTGTCGCGCAATCTTGCAATATTTCATAGCTTGCGATGATGAGTATATAATTTAGAATTACTAGTCTAAACTTCTATTTTATGACTAGAACTTTTATATATTCTCGGTGTCTCTAAATATAAGTTGTGGTCAATAAATTATAGTAACAAATGATAGTCATTAAAAACGATAATTCATTGCAATCGTTTAATTAATAATCTATATGGAATATAGACAAACCTTGAAATCAATCCTACAAATTGTGACGGAGTAAGTTCTAGGTTCTAAATTATGTTAGATCGGTTCTATATTCCAAAAAATAAGGAATCTCTTCCAAAGTTCCAAGTTCCAAGTAGAATCTGTATGGAATATAAAAGCCCTCAACCCTAGCAATGATCGTCCAAGATGAACCACCCCTATACCCATCACACATCGTTCGCAGCCGTAGAGGAGCCATGTCGCCAACTCCAAACATGGCAGTTCCCAAGCTAGATGTGTGAAGACACAACTCCACATTTGGACTGGTAAGCCATGGACCAACAAAGCTTTCGACCATGGTCGAGGCAGATGCGGACTAGCAATGAGAAAGACAACCTCAGTTAATGACGAAAGGGGTGGCTCGACCTAGACGCATGGGACACAGAGGGCTCTGGATTGATGAGGAAGGAGAGAGAGAGCTAGTTGTGGGTGAATGAGGAGAAGGAAGAGAGAAACAAATGACAGATATTTATTTTATTTTTTAATTAATTCCATATCTATTGTTGATGTGGTATTGTGGACGTATGTCAACTTGCAAGTGGATGTGAGTGAAAAAATACGTGCCACAAATAATATGTATCCCTTGAATATTTTTTCTACTCTAGTAGATTTTGTTAATTTAAAATTAACAAAAATATGTTGAATATTTTCATATAATATTGGCTAAATAAAACATTTACTAATATTCCGTGAATCACATTGAACAAATCAAAAGTTTATGAAAAATATTACACACTTAATTAAAGTTAAAAAAACTATCAATATCAATTTCCCAAAACTTTATTGCATCTCGAAGAAATTACATTGAACTCGCAAAACTTTCAAGATTCCCTCCAAAAAATCTTGACTGTTGCACAAAATTAACCTCGGTCTTAAAAGAAGATCTCCATGGATGACCGCTGGAACCAATGCAAAAGTGAAAATTTTCTTTATTAGAATATGTAAAACGATAAAAAAATTTAGATTAGAAAAACTAATTGTAATCAAAGAAAAAACTAAAAAGGAGGGAAAATCCTTTTACTGTTATTAACGTTGGTGCTGATATTTTAGTATTTTCGTTGATTTATTATTCCCTCTTAATTTAGTTTTCTCCCAATTTTTTTTATATCTTTTTCATTTTTTTTACGGTAATTAAGGGTAAAAGAAATATTTCCTACACAAAATAACATGAAAATATACTTGTACATCTCGAAAACCACATGCATTGACTATACGAACAGAAAAAGTAGAGTTAACGAAAGTTTAGTGCGGTATCATGTAACGGTTGAAAGTTGGACACCGAATGGGAACAACCTCCAAAGTTCATGGGAGTTTTGTGTAATTTTCCCTTGCATTTTAATACATGTGGATAACTAGTCCACTGAAAATTAAACAAATTCATCGTGCAAATCAATTTAGGAAATAGCTGTTTCATTAGTGTTCTTACTCTGTAGGTGAGAGCATAGTTCCAATGTAGAAAATAGAATCTAAGAACTGGACTAATGGGAATCTATACAATTCTATATTCCAAGAAACGCATTGTAAGTTTCAGATTCTTGAGGAACTTGTTTCAATGGATAAGTTTCAGGTTCTAAATTGGTGAAACCTGGACCTAGAACAAGTTATTGCATTCTTCTTATTTTATGTCTTTGTGCGATCATGCAATATTTCATGATATTCGATGATAAATGTATAATCCAGAACCATTAGTTTTTTTCTTTTTTTTTTTACCAGTCCTATTCTATTCCTACTCTATACTCACTCTCAGACTTTTGCCCTGCCTCTTGCAAGACGTGGGAGTCGAAACCCACTATTGAAACTTACACGTCCCCACCCCATCCCCCCTGAGAAGGTGTGGATATGAACTCCTCACCTCCCTTTCCATGTTGGAAGGATGGCCACTGGGGCGAATCCCAGTGGTTATTAGTTTAAATTTTCATTTTATGACTGAAACTATTACTTTATTAATGTTCCCTTTTTTTATATATAAATATAAATAATGGTTAATGAATTATAATAATAAGTGGTGGTCATTAAAAATGATAATTCACTACAATCATGCAATTAATAACCTGAGTAAACCCTAGTTCTAGGGTTGGATTTAAGATATGCAAGGCACATTCCAAGTTCCAAAAAAGAGAAACTTCTTTTAATTGATAGGTTTCAAATTCTAGGTAAAACATATATGGAACATGGAGCCGCTCACCCTTGTTACTTTGCTCTAGTAGCATAGAGTGACTATTTTTTTCCATTTTTAAACTTTCTACCATTAATTTATTTTGCGAATCAAAAGACAAGGGAAAAATTATAATAAAAAAAAAATCCTACATTTATTGTAATTGTGCCAATTCTGTCACAACCCCGTCCCATCTCTAGCACGAGAGCATAACTCGACGGATTAGCATCAACGCCTCAAGCAATGTTGAACATCTCGAAAGTCTTTTATCTTTAGTTAAGCGCATGTGGAAGCGATAATAAACAATCTCCATACAAACAAACATGGAAGTCGGGCAAGATATATGCAAGTCAAGCAAATAAAAGCAACATATACATATATATATTCACACATCAAAAGATGTTTTGATTACATGTCCGTCCTAGTCCTAGGCTACTTATTTTCGTTTCCATATATAGTCAATCAAAATGCTGTGATAGCCTAACTCCTTTACTGAGCTGCTCCCAAAAGCGGCTCCCATGCTAAGTTCATTCCTTTCTTGGACTTTGGTTCACCCATCACACACCTGAAATGGTGAAAACAACAAGAGTGAGTCGATGACTCAGTAAATAGAAATCCTTAATTCTCCTATAGGAGGACATCTCGCCATCGATCGTCGGATATAAGGTCACCAACCACTTATCAATGGCAAATCAACAGCAAGGTTCGTGCCTTGCCTGCTTATGCATATGAAAGGCTTTCAACTGTCTATATGTTTTCAAGAATCAAATATAAGGAGTTAGTGCATATGAACAAGCTTTCCAAAGATCCATGGCTTATGATCATTTCGGTCATAAAAAGGGATGCAGGCATCTCATGAAACTCATTCAAACACTAAATGACCCAATTCAAACACATGCTCAAACTGATGCAATGACTTAACAATGCATATTAAAAAAACCCAGCGTTTGCAAGCATCACACATGAATCAGTCATGAACCACACATGGACTTTCATTTTTTTCCTTTTCCATATCATATTAGTCGAAATTAATCGACTCTTCTAGTAACAACCGAGCATTGGTCCCCCCTTGGCAATCGGCATCGTCCCGATCTCATTATCAGGGCAACATCCAAGGCCACCCCCAAGCATCGGCCTCACCCGGGCCGACATCGTCAACGATCTCAATATCGGGACAGTGTCGAGGCTTTACCCCAGGCAATGACCCAACATCCCCCAGTGTTGGCATATAGGTCCATCGTGTGTCCATGCATTTCAAGTATCAACCAATTCATTTCATGTTTAAACTCTTAATCAAATAAAAGGCCCGAAGGCGTGCCATGCAAGGTGAACTAATGAATGACTCTTATGTTTTATTAAATCAAACTCATGCTGGATGCGATTCGAGCTCGTGACCTTGACTTGGAACCATTCGCTCAGGCTTTAGCATTGTCCATAGCCATCGAAACCTCTCCCCAACATCCGAGTGTGCTCGACACTCATGTGAGATCATGAACTTACTTAATGCAACAACAAGTAATATAAACACAACAAGCATAACAACACAAACCAACACAAGCAAACAATGACATGATCCTAAAATCGATAAGCGTAGCACATCACCCTATCTAAGAGTTAGGAAAATCTACTTACTACTATTTGAACCTAGCTCCAAGATGCTTCTTTGGCAGTTGGTCAGCGTCTAGGGCGACTTGAAAGAGAGGGACATGAAAGAGAAGGGAGGAAGGAAGAGGAAAAGAGAGAAATGCCAAGGCTTAAAATGTGAGGAGGGCTCATATTATTTATAGGCCTTCTCTTCTTAGATTTTTATTGCAAACTCATGATAATGCCTAAATAATGAGTTGTCCTACCTATCTTCTCGAGTTAGCCCACCTATCTTCTCGAGTTGGCCCCTAGGTCATTTGGTGTTGGCTTATGATTGGTCCACATATTTGCTTATCCTCTGAGGCTCACTCTAGGCTCATTATTGCCTATGACGCCTAAGGGACACATAAGCCCATTTTATGCCTAATGTCTTCTTCTAATTGGTTGGTTTTTTTGCCTTACTTATCAAGGCTATATTCTGGAGCCATCATACCCTAAGATTTATCAAAGATTTGGTTATCAATAAATTTGAACTTTGGACGACTTGTTTTCCAAGTTAAACACGTGAGCATATGACTCATTAAGTTCATTAGTTAGCTAGCTTCCAAAAGCATTCAATGCATTCTTATCTTCAAGCCAAGAAGACTCTAGATTGGCTTCTTCCTCTAGTTAGGTGTGCAGCTCCCTTCCCCTTCAAGTTGGGTGTGGCACCCCTCGACGACCCCTGATCCGATTGGGGTCGCCACAGTTCACTTACCTTTCACTTTCCCTGATAACATGACGCTCCGATACCAAAAAGGGATGTGACACCGCTCGATAGCCCCCGATCCGTTAGGGTCACCACGGTTCGCTTACCTTTCACTTTCCTTAATAACATGTCACTCTAATACAATTTCAATTGCAGCGGGTCCATACAACCTGGGGGTTTACATCTTTTAGATCGGTCCCTGGCACAATTCATGTAACGGAAGCATATCCAACAACTCCATTTCCTATATTCAGAAAACGATGCACACCAACTAAACATCTTATATAAGTTAAAGTTGGACACTTTTATTTACATAAAGCAGATGGACATCTTTAGTCGATACATCGAAATGCCATGATTTTCTATACTTGGTTATACTTCAAAAGATGACCGACATCTCCTCCAACAGTCGTATACTTAAAGTCCATCGATTAGTGTCGGCGTCCAAAAATTCATTCCTTTACTATCCTCCTCGCGATCATATCCAACCACTTGATCCATCTACTGGTGGCAGTGGCAGTAGAGGTATCTTATATATTCTGAAATGTTAATCCCCAAAAGGGGTGAGTACAACCACTCAATAGTAAAGATCCACCAAACTAGTCATTGCGTCAAACAGAACAATCAAGGCATCATAACAAAGCACATATCATTCATGCATATCAAGCATACCTCGCCTCGCAACCATACATATATCATCATGCCATCATCATCAAGCATTCATGTATACCTATACCATATATGCATATACCACCATGCACTCATCATCAAGCATTCATGCATATATCACAATGCAACGTGCATATATTACCATGCACTCATATCATCCATGCTATCAAGCACACATCACCATGCAGTCGTGCATATATTGCCATGCAGTCGTGCATATATTGCCATGCAGTCATGCATATCTTGTCACGCCATCGTGCATATATCACCATGATTCGTATCATCTATGCTATCAAGCATGCATCACCATGAGCTCCATTCAAGCCTTCATGATCGCATTCTCCATGTAAATAGCATCAATTTATTTTCATAAGCAGATCATGCATCATGCCATATGCATACACCCATGCACATGATTCACTTTCAATTCTTATCTTTCACAAGAATCTCATCAGTTTTTCTTTCTAGGGATCAATGTTTGCATCCCACAATTTATCGCTTGCACCCAACCTAGCATCGCGAGGAACCTCCGGGCATGTATTCAAAATACAATCGGGCATCCGGCACACACCTCCGGGCATCTCACATCCCAACTAGCATCATAAGGTATCCCCCCGGCACACACCTCCGAGGCTTCCGGAATTACGTACCAACATACCACCAGGCATTCCCCCTGGAATTACGTACCGTATACCACCGGACATCTCGAAACTCCCTGAGGACCCTCCGGAATTACGCCACTAGGCCACTGGGCATCCGGCACCCCCACATTCCGGGCATCCCGACACTCCCGGGGCATCGTCGGCTCACACCTCCGACGGTCTTCTCATCACCACAATGCTTATTCCCATACATCTCATTTTCAATTTCACATTTAATGCAACAATGCCAATAATTTGGCGGCAGCCCTTTTTAAAATCATATAATATGCCTTGGGAAAAGTATCATTTGATGCAATGGTTTTGAAAACTTCATTGAGTTCATGAAAATCCATCAATCCTTTGATGTCATATGAAATGTATGAATGTCATCATGTCATTACACGAATAATAATACAGGACATCATGATTTGCATAATAAATCCAATGTACATAATAATACAGTAAATAAAACAACTTCCAGCTTAAACAGAATGCGTGTTATTCATGAAAAATTCTAGAAAATTAGCAAATGATGGAAATAAATTCTGAAAATTTACCACAATGTAGATAAGATCTAAGAAAATATATTTCGTGAAGGACACCACATCAAACAAGGCTTCACAGAATACGTACAGATCCGTATATATCACTGAAAAGGGTTTTTAACATGACCCATGCACAGTTTTGAAAACAACTTCAATCGAACCCTCAAATGGACTCAGAAAATTCTGAAATTTGGACACGTTGTATTTAAGATCTATAGCTACAAGTTTCATGAAGAAGCCGAAGTCAAATTCGTTTCGGATTAAAATTTAAAACCAGTTTACTTTCCTGTTTTCGGGTTTATCTTTTCCAGACTATCATCATTCAAAGAAACTCGATTCTTCGACTTATATATGTTCATTTCTTCTAATTTTTCAGTATGTTATTCCTCAGAATATTAAATACAACTTTCATTAAGAACATATGATCAAATTTTGACCAGATGATTCTATAAAAATCATGGAGTCTTACTGGGTCGAAGTAATATTTTCCAGATCTGGTTTTTTCGAAGAAAAACAATTTCATCGACTCATCTTTCTTCTTTTCCTCTGAATTTTTTATATGTTTTACCTCAAGAAGTCTACTACAACTTTCATTAAGAGATCAATGTGATATTTTTAAAAGAAAATCACTTTATAGTCCACGAAATCAGTGAAGCTCAGTACAACATTTTCAGATCTAATGTCTTCAAAGGAAAAATCGTTTCACCAAGAAAAACTTGTTTTTTTTATCTCAAATTTTAGTATGTTAATCTTCAAGATGCTATCTAAAACTCTCATGAAGGGGTCGAAGTAAAATTTCAAGTGAAAAGTGACATGCAACACACGAAATCACCAAGAGGTCAACAAAACAGTTTCCAGATCTAATATTTTCATAGGAAAAGGGTTTCACCCCTCAATACTTGTCCATTTTGTCTCAAATTTTAGTATGTTATACTTCAAGATGTTATCTACAACTTTCATGAAGAGGTTGAAGTGAAATTTCAAATAAAAAGTCGCATGCAACCCCCAAACTCGTGAACAGTCAAGCTGATTTTCCAGAAACAGCATGCAAGACCAACAAACCTCTCCCCAAAGCTCCGAAATTGCACCACTTACCACAACCACGATTTATCATTTTCTACACACACTTTACAGCAAGCAAAGGATAGGTTTTAAGACTCTACTTGCCTTAGATTCAAGCACAAAACAGCAGCAAACAAAGGCAAAACGGCGACGAATGGGCGGACTTCTTCCTCACGCGGCCTCCTCCTCCTCTCTCTCGGTTTCCCTCTCTCACTCGACAACTCTCTCTCTCTCTCTCTCTCTCTCTCTCTCTCTCAAAACCGGCCACTCCCTCTCTCTCTTTCTTTTTGGTTGTTTAAATACTTGCATGCTTCCCTTTTTGCATGGAGGGACAAGTGTTCTCATGAGGAGAACAAGTGGCAAAAAGAAGAGAACAAGTGGCAACATTGAAGACAAGTGTTGGAGGACATGCACTCCCCCCTCCCCTTTTGGTTCGTGCGACACCCTTGGGGTGTTTCTTGGGCCTTCTTGGGCCCGAATTATTGGGCCCAAGAGTCCATGAAATAAGGCCCTAATTCCCTTTATATATATATAGTATTTTATCTCTATCAAATTTAACTTAATAACAAAAATTCAGATTGCTTTATATACAAGTATATACACACACATATATATATACTCCAAATTCTTACGGCCCGCTCAATATCCTCAAGTTCTAATTCTTTAATTTTTGCGCATATAATTCTTATGCAAGATCAAATCCCATCCTTTTGGTTCAAAGGATAAAATTGAAATACTATTCCAAATGAACAAATACAAATCAATGCTTATAAAATAAAAGCAAAGCCACGGTTTGGTGACTATCACCTATCCGAGGGTTGTCTAAGATTTTGGATGCCACATTGGGCATGTGGTTCTCCCATTCTAAGAAAAAAAATAGTTTTGAGCAATTTTAGAAATCAATACCATTACCTTATCAAACGGACTTGAAAAATTATATAATTTCAATATGTTGTAAAGAAGACCTTAGAAAAAAAATATATGAAGGAATCCAAGCCAAATTCGTTATGTGAAAAGAGCAACAATTCGTTGAACACAACCCAAAAATTCATCTATCGAGCAGATTCAACGGTCAGAGAAAGAGACTCATTTCAAAATCCAAATCCTCACAAAAATCTTTGAAATTTTATTATGTTATAGATATGGATGTCATTTAAAACTTTTGTGAATGAAGCATTCCAAGCTTCTCCAAATTCGTAACATAAAAAACTCTAAAAAATTGGCAAACAACAAAGATCCAGAAATTTCGAAAATTAAATGAGGTAAATTCTAGTTGAAAAGAGGAGTGTTCTCACTTCGCCTTGAATCAAGAGTCATCTATGACTGTACAATATTATCTCCCAATATCCTAAGTAGGCTCTATACTAGCTTGGACACTTGTCTCGGTTATTTATTGGTTAATGTCCAAAAGAGATAAGGTAGACCTGTCTTGATCCAAAGTTAGACTTGTCTTGACCTTCTCCTCTCTCTCTCTCACTGCATGTGGCTTCTCCTTTGTAGGTTTCAAAGTCTACCATTCACACTTATATCCTAGGATATTAATGGCCTAAGCTATAGGGATATCTTTCTCCTCACTTTATTTAATGCGTTCATATTTGTTCACACTTGTTCACACTTGTTTACATTTGTTCACACTTGTTCATACTTGTTCACACTTATTTTCTAGGAATGTTTGACTACCCTAAGGCCTGTCTAGCTTAGCCTCCTGGTTGGGATCAAAAGAAATGTCGAAATTGAGGATGTTACAAATTCAATCTTAGACTCTCTTTTTTTTTTTTGGCTAATTGAGTCTTAAATCTTTTACATTTGTGCAAATTTAGTCCATTGCTGGCTAGCACTAATGTGGCATGGTTAGTGCTGATGTAAATAAATTTTAATTATTTTGTTTTCTTTTTCCTTTTTATTTTCTTTCTCTTTATATATTTTCATTTTCCTTCTTTCTCTGGCCGCCAGATTGAGGCAACCTCGTCAACCCCTAGCAAGACTCGCCTTTCCATCGCTAGGTGAGGTCAACCTCCCCCAGCTAGCTTTTCCTTACCTTTGGCCAGTCGCCTCGATCTAGCAACTGGCCGAAGGAAGAAGGAAAATGAAAAAATTAAAGAGAAAGGCAAAATAATAATAATAATAATAATAATAATAATAATAATAATAATAATAATAATAATTAAAAAAATTCGAAAATTACTAAAGTATTATTGAAAATTATTTATATCAGTGATGACCTACCAAAATAAATTGAACTAGCACAAATACAAAATGTTTAAAACTTAATTGGCAAAAAAAAATTATAAACTGAATTAGTACCATTGCAATAGATATAACTATTTTGGTAATACAAAAAAACATGTCATGAGTGTGAGTATACCGATATACGTAAATTACGTTAATGAGTAGCTAAAGAGGCTGTACATAGGCTAATGTGAAAAATCTCGTTTTTGAAGAACGAAGGATGTTCCTGTTTTCAATGGGGAAATTATTTTTCTAAAAAGTGAAAATGCTATATTTGATCATTAAATGAATATATATATCCGTTAAGTAAGTTCCCACGAAACATTTGCTATTAAAATTCCTATGTATTGACGTGTTTTTAACTCTCAAAAAATAATTAAACGGTATTAGATTTGATACTGATCCTTCCACTTAAGATGACTCATCCCTTTTTTAAAAAGATTATTGTAAAAGTACAATTAAGTTCTAAAACATTTAAAAGTGCAGTTAAATTCTAAAATTTATCTAATTAATGCAATCAAGTCACTCTTCCTATTAATTTTATCTAATTTGACTAATGAAAAATGTTATTGTCAATTTTCCTTAATTTGTGGAAGGAGAGGTGTTAATGTGTCAACCATATTGGCCATTACAAAAGGAAAAAAGATTAAAAGAAGTTGCAAACGAAAATTGACAGGTGGCACCCGCGACCGTGGAAAACTAGAAGGAGCTGCACGTCAAATAGAAAGCTGCACGCGTCCATGGCTACTCCAGCTTCATGGAGCTTAACCACAGCACTTGAGTTTTAGTTTTATTTAACGTTTGTGATGTTCTTTTCTGTTCGATGGATGTCGTTTCCACTTTCATCATTAGGAATCAACACACCGCTTCAGATCCTCTAAATCAAGAAATCAAACATGATTGATGAGGAATACAGTTAGACCTGTTAAATGGGTGGATCGGGTCGGGTTTAAGTCGGGTCATAAATTGTCCAATCCAAATCGATCTATTTAACCCGTTTATGACTCATTTATTATAGTACAAAATTTTAGACCCATACTCGACCCGACCCATTTAACTAAATTTAATAAAGCTTATTATATATATATATATATATATATATATATATATATTAGTTTTTAAAAAATAGCCAAAATAGTTTTGGATAATTTTTATAATTTTTAAAAATTGAATTTTAATTATTTTTATTTTTTAAAATATTTTAATTTTATTTTTTAGATATAATTTTCTTTTTCTTTTTTCTTTTTCTTTTTTTCCTTTTTTCTTCTCCATCTTCTTTGGCCGGCCGCCGGCCACGACGACGGCCGGTGACCGGCCACAAGCGAGCCTCGAGCTCGCCCGACACCGGCGGGCTCGAGCCTCACCCGACACCGGCGAGCTCGAGTCTCGCTAGATCCGGCGAACTCAAGCTCGCTCGAGGCCGGCGGGCTCGAGGCTCGCCAAATTGGCAAGGCTCGAGCCTCACCCGACGCTGGTGAGGTCGAGTCTCGCCAGATCCAGCGAGCTTGAGCTCGCCCGACGCCGGCTAGCTCAAGGCTCGCCAGATTGATGAGGCTCGAGCCTCGCCCGACGTCGGCGAGCTTGAGGCTCGCCTAGCCGATCGCTGGCCATTGCCATGCCGGCGACCGGAAAGAGGAAGGAGAAAGAAAAAAAAAAGATAAAATAAAATAATTATAATTTTGATTTTTATAAAAAAAATATTTTTGGAAAGTTAAAGAGAAAAGAAATAAATTATAAGGTTTTGGTTAAAAATGGGTTCTTAATCTAACCCATTTAAGTCCCACTTAAGATCCATTTAAGACCTACATATCTTAAGCCTTTAGTTATGAAATCCATTTAACTACAATTATCTAAAAACAAGTGACCCATATATAACCAATTTATGATTTAAATGGGTCATATATGGGTTTAAGACCCATTTTAACCCCTCTAGATACAGTGAGTTCGTGTTGCACTAAAAGTAGTTACACAACTTCTCCAAATTTTATAAGCTCTTATCTCCCAATCAAGATCAAGATTTGGAAGTTCTTCTCTTCCAATTTAAATATAGATCTAGGAGTTCCTATACTCATTCAACCTCTCCTAATCTAAATCTAGATCTAAAGTCTATTTAACTAATTTTTGGTGTTTTCGTACACTAATGATATTAAGTACCCTAGGCATGTACTGTTCATTAGGCAAGTCGTAACTATCAGAAAAGGATATTACAGTATTTACTCATCGCTTATGGTAATGTGAGATTTGATAATTAGTCACCGTTCATTCTACTTTGATTAAATTAACTAAGTAGTTTAATTGCACCAATTTTTATGTTTTAGGACTTAATTGAATTTTCTGAATATTTTAAAATTTAATGGCACCTTTAGATTATTAATGCATTTTTTTTCTACGATATCACTTACCTTTTGCGTCAGTAGATTTGATATATGAACATCCAGTACGGCGTTTTCCAACGCCCCCTCGGGCCTTGCAATCTGTGAAAGACAATGGCTTGAAGAAATGAAAAAGAAGAGGAGACACATCGTCATTCTCATCTCTGCTCTGCTTTACCTTTTAGCTTTTTCTTTTTTAATTATTTCTTTTTTGAATACCAAAATAAATGTTGTTTTTACAAAGATCCTCTATTCTACTGATTAGAAGAACTATTTACTCGCTTGAGCAATCGGAGGAAGGGGAGAAACGGAAATTTGGAGAAATTTTGAAGTCTCACATTCTCTTCATCTCACAAAGCTTTCAATTTTTTCCTTAATTTTCATGCAAATTTCCTTTCTCGCTTCATCGACGGCTCACGCCTCCGATCTTAGGTGGCGTCTCACCGGTCGCATCGCCCGTCCGTCCGTCCGTCCCTTCCTCCCTCCCTCTATGTGTGTATGTGTTCAATAGTGACACCGGCCTCAAGTCCAATAATCTCTCTAAGGTCACCTCCAATATGGACCACCAAAGGTAGAATGGACATACGTGGTAATCACTATAAGCATAAAGTTATTTATCATAATTTAAACAAGTTTTAATCAAAATGATCAATCTTTATAAGTAAAAAAAAAGTACAACGAATAGTACAATTTAGTTGCACACCATAAGAGCTTTCCAATGGCACCCAATTTGCCAAATTAAACAGAGCGAATCTCTAAATACTGCAAATTTTAACCATTTCGATACAAATGAAGTTGGACAAACTACATATTTCACAAATTGATGTGATTTGTAATTTCTTCAAAATTGCCTCAATTGGAGCTTTTCTCAAGTAGTTGTTATGATTTTTCACAATGATGGTCCATTCAACTCGGTTCACAAAAACCTACAATCTTGACACTTATTAAGAAAAAATTGGATTGCATTTATGGAAATTCTATGTCGCTAGCTTTTTGTGAGCTGAAGAATCAATTTGATCAAACGTTAATCAAATTGATTGTACTCCATCAATATTTGATCAAATTTTATTTCAAAAAAAAAATCTACTTTCCATCCTTGTACTTTCAAGATTTTTTTAATCTGTCCTAATAATTTTTAATTTCTCCAATTGAGTCCTTCCTACACCAAATCCAACTAACATGGCTGCTGGACAATCATTGTGTGATAAGAGTTCTAACAATATACTATATGGAATGTTAATGGATGGTAGATTTGGATCATGAGTACTAATTTAGGGTTTTTGACGAGATAATTATTAACTTAGAGTAAATGTGAGGTGAATTATGTGTCAAATGGGTACCCGGCTTGTGAATTTTTTCAATGAAAATTAGTTTAAGATAAATGTGTCAAGGTTACCATGAGATTTTTAATAATATTATCCTTTTTTTTTTTTTTGGCCTCTCAACTATTGAATAGATGTATAATGACACCTCAGCTGCCATATAAGCTATTTAACAACGGATTGAATAGATAGAGTAACGAGGGCTAACTTTGAAATAAAAACTTAATTTTGTGCACCTGTGTGAAACATTTTAAATTTCATGCTATTCTTTATAATATAGGCATAGTTCATGCTGTTTTTCCTTTAAAATTAATTTTGGCTTAAAAAAGCCGTCGATCTTGAGTTCCAAGATGAGAATTACTACATTCAAATTGCTTCACATGCATTCTAAAATTTATTATCATACTCAAAGAGTATCAGAATTGTTTTTCTCAAATTACAAAAAAAAAAAAAAAAAATTCTTGGTAGTGCTAATACAAGATGTAATTTTGATTGGCCGATTCTAAAAACTTGCTAATTTTATGAAGTTGGCATGCAATTGGAAGTTGCCGGGTCAAAAACTATTAATGACACCCCCTATACGAAAATAAAAAGGGCAGAAATTTTTCGTGATTTTTGAATTATTGCATTAATCTCTTACCTTATATAATACATTCCCTCTAAAGCACGGGCAATTAAATTAAATTTCATTAATTAATTTCCCTAAAATAGCGCCGCGAAACACGCGCTTTAACGTTATACCCCCCAACGTGCACGGCATTCTCCCCCTGAACGAGTGTTGACCGCTTGACTTGTGACCGTTGCTAAAGGCGAGCACGCAATCCGACGGCTCCGGACCCCCCCTCCCTACGAACGCCACGTGTGCGGCGGCGATGCCGTCACAACTGTCGTCGCTAACCCAGCTAAGGGCGGAAAAGCGCGTGATCGATGGGCTGCCGGACGAATGAATCTAGACCGTCCGATCGGCCCAGGAATTTCCCGATTATTATAATGATCCAACGGTCGACTCGCCCCCCAGCACCGACTCGAAGCGCGAAAGCTTCTATAAATACCGCCGCTCTTCTCCGTCGTGAATCGCACCCAAAACCCTCGCTCCGATCGCCGGATTTTCTCTCACTAAGTCTCAGTTCCCTCTTTCTCTCTCTAAGAAGCAGTTCTTCTCCTGCTCCTCTTCTTCCATGGCCGGCTCAAGCTTGTTTCTCTCTCTGGCCGCAATGGCGGTCCTCCTCGTCGGCCTGGCGGCGGCGCAGAGCCCCGCCCCGTCGCCGGCCCACACCCCGTCCAAGTCGCCCTCGGTCTCGCCCAAGGCCTCGCCGGCGCCTTCTCCGGCGGCGACGATGACCCCTCCGCCGGCCTCCGCCCCGTCTCCCACCGGCACCGTCACCTCGCCTCCGTCGCCGCCGCCCTCGCCACCGTCTCCCGGCCCCGAGGGCCCCGTTCCGGGATCTCCGACGTCGATCTCGACGCCGCCGGCCGTGGCGCCCGCTTCTGCTGGCAGCGGGGCCGTGAGCAACGGAGTTGGCTTCGCCGGGGCGGTGGCGATCGGCGCGCTCTTCGTCGCTGGTCTGGTCATCTAGGGGGTCGCCGGATTCCTGCTGCTGCTGCTGCTGCTCGCTGGCTACTATTTATTCCCTTTTTTTTTTAATTTTTCATAATGCTCGGAGTTCTTTTTTCGATATTTTTAGGCGCAGAGAGACATGGACATTAGAGAGATATGGACATTGGACAGATCATTACAGAGGATTGATTATATATTATTTATCCGTAGATCATATTATTATTTATTGCCAATAATATTCGTTTATTTTTTTTTCTTGGTGAATTGATACTCAATCTTTTAATTATTGTTTGTGATTCTTGTTCGCTTGAACGAATACTGCCCATGTATTTTCGAAATTGGTCTCATTAGTTACTTTTCCTAACGCTACTCCATTCCCCATACTCATTCTTGAGTTTCACATTAAAATAACAAAATAAAGAGGCCATCTCTGAACTTTACCGATGTCAAATTCCTCGCAATTCTGTAACTTCCAGTGAATAATAATGCTAAAAAAGGCCATCTTTTAAATCGTAATTTTTCTCACAAACTTAAAGATTAACATGGTAAAAAAAATTAAGTGGTATCAATTAAGTGAGATTACAAAGAGACGGAAATAGAGCCAGTCTAAATCGGTATATTGAGAAAAGTATACAGATTGAGAAAAGTAGAACCATCAAATTAGTAGACTGGGCTTTGTTTTGAATTTTTTTAACCTTTGTATTTTAGATTGAGAAAAGTAGAACCATCTTCTAGTTTCTGATGTGGCAGTTTATGGGTGCCACACATCACATGTATTAAGAAAGTATTGAGAAAAGTTGCATCGTATTTTACATTATTCAAATTGAATGTATTTAACGAAGGCAATCGACAAGTTTTACAAACTCTTTTTTAAAGTTTTAAGATTAAGTAGTAGCACTTTTTATGACAATTTTTTATGATTTCCAGGTACACTTATCTCCCTCTATGCAATGACTAAAAACTAGACCAGGATACTCACAAGACGTGGAACAAGAATTCGTCGAATTCAAATTGACCTTTTGGGGGCTTGAGAAAACATATGACAACGATAGATTAAAAAATTCTACCCAAGCGTCATCCCTTCGTTTTCACGACTAATTCCTATTTTGAAAGTTAACATATCCTATAAATTATAATAACACTTGATATTATTAGAAATCTCCTAGGGGCAAAAGATATACTCAATAAGTTGATGAGTTTTTGAAAAAATTTCAATAAAAGCTTGAAGTGCTCTCATTTTCTCAAATAAGACCATAAATTAGATATTAGTTCAAGGAAATGGCTTGTAACAGATTTTATTTTTAATAAGGCCTGAAATAGCCTCATAAGTCTTGAAAATTGGCTTGACCTCATCGGCTGTTAAGGGCATTTTTCGTCCTTTAATTTTTTTGTTACTTTTTTCTTCTTCTTTTTTTTTTCTTAAAAAAGACGAACTAAAAGAAACAAGGGCTAGCATCCCTCCCCTGCATGTCCCCATTGCCGGTAGGGCCATCGTTGATAGGGCATTGGCCAAAGGGGGCCCTCCCGCCAATTTTTTAATTTTTTTGTTATTTTAAGTATTAACCTTTTTTTCCTTTTCTAATTTTTTTAAAGAAAGGAAAAAATAGAAAAAGGACAAGAAGAGAAAAAAAAAATAATAACGGAAAGGCCCTCGATCAATCAGTGAGGCGAGGCTCTTCTTCGAGACTAACACTTTAGGTTATTATTTAAAAATAAGGATTACTCCATATTTTTATTTTAACAAGATTCATTTTAAGTTTTTTTTTTTTGATAAAAACATGTCATTTCAGAATTTTTCTTTTTGGGAATTTTCCAGTTGTTTTGAAATTTATTTTGGGGCTATCGGAACGTGCTACGAAGTACGAAAATTAGACCCTTTCTTTACAACTGTCCCCACTAAAGCCCCCAGCTAAGGCCCCAAAACCGCGTGATTGATTGGCCACACCCGGTCATCAGACACGCAACGAAATCTCCACCGTTGGATCGACACGAGGGTTTCTCCCAATGTGTACGGATCCAACGGTCGACTCCGACGAACACCACCCCTGTACGGAACTCCTGTGCACAGACCACCTATAAAAACCCCCCGCCCTCCTCCGTTGCATAACGCACCCCAAAACCCTCGCTCCGATCGGCATACTTTCTCTCACTAAAGTTCCAGTTTTCTCTCTCTAAGAAGCTCTTCCCTCTCGCTCGCTCGCTCTTCTTCCATGGCTGGCTCAAGGGCGTTGCTCTCTCTGGCCGCAATGGCGGTCCTCCTCGTCGGCTTGGCGGTGGCGCAGAGCCCCGCCCCGTCGCCGTCGCCGTCGCCGTCCATCTCGCCCAAGGCCTCGCCGTCGCCTTCTCCGACGGCTCCCGCCCCGTCTCCTCCCGCCGGCGTCGTCACCTCTCCCCCCTCGCCTCCGCCGTCGTCTCCCGCCCCCGAGGCTCCCGCGCCGGGATCTACGCCGTCGATCGCGACGCCGCCGGCCGTGGCGCCCGCTCCTGCTGACAGCGGGGCCGTGAGCAACGGAGTTGGCTTCGCCGGGGCGGTGGCGATCGGCGCCCTCGTCGCCGGTCTGGTCATCTAGGCGGTCGCCGGATTCCTCCTGCTGCTGCTCGCTGGCTACTTTTTATTTCTTTTTCATTTTTTTATTTAATTTTCGATATTTTTGTGCGTAGAGAGATATGGACATTGGACGGATCATTACGGAGGATTGCTTATATATTGTTTATCCGGAGATCATATTATTATTTATTGTTAATAATATTCGTTTATTTATTTTTTTGGTGATGGATATTCATTTTTTTAACCCATTATTTGCGATTCTTGTTCACTTAAAGATCAATTTTCGGAAATAGCACAACACATCACGATCGAGAAAAAAAAATTTGCCATCTGATCTAATTATTAGCTTTTCCAAATGCTACCACAGTCCCAATAAACAGTTATTTGACAGTTTTACATCAAAATAAGAAAATAAAGGTAATTATCTAAAATGGAGCGAAAAATTCAAAGATTTCTATGTACTTCTACCCAAAAAAAAAAAGTGAGGACTTTGCAATTCAATTACCATTCTAAAATTTCTGAGGAATAAAAGTCAATTAGTGATATGTTTGGGATAAGTGAATTGAGAGCGACCACTAAATTATTATGCCCAATTTTGAATAATACACAAAAAAGGCCATCATTTCTTATTTAAGTTCCAATTTTTTTTAGGCGATATTAGAAAAGTGGGTAGATGGCTCGCATGAAAATATAAATATTTTGGGGATCATGTTAAATGAATTAAAAGTTCTAAGATGGTATTTGCATGTTGCTAAAAGTACAAAAATGGCATAAAATAAAGTAAAAGTTGAAGAATCAAGTTACACGTTATTAACATATGGGGACGATATCTTTGACTTCAGCAGTGAAATCAAGGTAGTACAAAGAAAGAAATTCCCGGAAAAGCTGCAAACTCATTATGGCAGACAGAAAGCGTGTAGATGATGATATCTACACATCCAGTTTGAAGGCAAGAGCAAGAAAAAAAAAAAAAAAAATTTGCAAAGGATGATCAAACTGGTTTGATCATCCTTTGAAGGTAAGAGAAAGAAAAAAAAAAGAAAAAAGAAGAAAATTTGCAAAGGATGATCAAACCAGTTTTGATCGACGGTAATTGATGGGGAAAAGAACCAGTCTACTAATATGTTATTATCGATTAGCTTTGTTTCGAATATTTTTGAATTATTTTATTTTCGTAATTCTTAGCATTGTTTTTCCTTTTCAAATTTTCAAATATTTTTTTCCCTGATTCAATATTCTGTAGGCACCACATCGACGTCACATGTTTTGAGAAAGTATTGAGAAAAGTCCGCATTTTTTGTTAGTCAAATTAAATGGAGTTAATGGAAGACCTTAATTGCATCAATTTAATAGATTTTGGGACTTAATTATATATTTTTAAAAGTTTTAAGAATTAAATAGTACAACTTTTTGCGACAAGTTTTATGAATTTCGAGTGCAAATTACCCCTTTATTCAATGACTAGAAACTAGACTTGGATACATAACTTGTGGACACATAATCAATTCATCGATTTCGAATCAAGCTTTTGGGGGCTTGGACAAACATATGACGACAACATATTCAAAAATTCTAACCAAGCATCATCCCTTTGGTCCTACAATCGATTCTTAACCCGAAAGTTTCTCTGTTATAGAAATTAGAAAATGCCAACATAGGAAATAACACTCGATATTATTAGAAGGGTTATTACCATAAAAACTCTCAAATTTATATATCAGTGACAAATTTATCCTTAATTAATTTTTATTAAATTATTTTGCTAAATTAATGAGTTAGATGACACGGAGTTATAAATATACTAATTTGTAATTTTTTATGATATTAATCATTCAATGAAAAATAATGTATGGTAAATTTATCACAAAAATATCAATTTAGATTTTTTTATAATAAAAAATAATTAAAAATAAATTTATTATATATATATATATATCAATTTAAAAAATTTCATGATATTAATACTTATTAAAAATGTCCATAATTGCGAAAGATGTACCCGGTCAGTCGTCGATGTGCTGTGAATTTACTTTTGGGCTATGAGAACGTGCAAAAGAGACGTAATCCTTTACAACTGTCGCCACTAAACCCCAGCTATAAGACTGGCGGAGAACCGCGTCGCTGATTGGCCACGCGGTCAGAAAAACACCAATAATTCTCGGCCGTCGGATCGATCCGAGGGTTTCCATTTATAATGCGGATCCAACGGTCGACTCCGATGAACTCCACCCCAGCACGGAACTCTCATCGCAAAACCTTCTATAAATACCGTCGCTCTCCCCGTCGCCGATCGCAACCCGAAAACCTTCGCTCCGATCAGCAGATTTTCTCTCACTAAAAGTTTCAGTTCCTTCTTTCTCTCTCTAAGAAGCTCTTCTTCCATGGCTGGCTCAAGCGCGTTGCTCCCTCTGGCCGCAATGGCGGTGCTCCTCGTCGGCCTGGCGGTGGCGCAGAGCCCCGCCCCGTCGCCGGCCCTCACCCCCTCCAAGTCCCCCTCGCCGTCGCCTTCGCCGCCGGCTTCCGCCCCGTCTCCTCCCTCCGGCCCCGTCGCCTCTCCCCCGTCGCCCCCGGCGTCGGCTCCCACCCCGGAGGCCCCTGCGCCGTCGATCGCGACGCCGCCGGCCGCCGCGCCCGCTCCTGGGGACAGTGGCGCCGTCAGCAACGGAGTTGGCTTCGCCGGTTCGGTGGCGATCGGCGCCGTCGTGGCTGGTCTGTTCATATAAGCGAGCGATCCGCCGGATTCTTGCTGCTTTTCTAAGGCTACCACCGTTTATTTCTTTTTTTAAAATTTTTGTTTCATAATACTCAAAATTCTTTTTTTTTTTTTTGGAATTTTCGACACTTTTATGTATAGAGAGATGCTTATAGGACAGATCGTTACAGAGGATTGATGATATTGTTTATCCAGAGATTATTATTATTATTTATTGTTAATAATATTCATGTGTTTAGTTTCTTGGTGAATGGATATTAAGTTGTTTATCTATTATTTGCGATTCTTGCTCGCCTAAACAAGTACACATTGTCGATGTATTTTCGAAAATTAACAAAATGTCTCAATTTGGTCTAATTTTTCGCTTTTTAGAACACTCTCAATAACAACATCAAAGGTAGAATATACTTTACCAAAATAAAATGGTGAGGACTTCGCTATTTAAGTACCAACCCATAATTTTTAATAAATAAAAAATTAATTTGTGATATGTTAGTAGGAGTAACAAGAGATAATGATGATTAAATGGTTTGTGCTACTAAGAGTTACTGATAAATATACAAATTGGTTTCTAAACTTTAGTCCAATGAGTAACGTGTCAATATAATCACCAAATTCTTAATTTGTTCAACATGTCCCTAAGCTTTTAATACATGTTTAATGTAATTCCTGAATTATATAAAAATGTATTCATGCTGTCTTTAAATTAATTTTTATATAGTTTAGAGACTAAATTGAACAAATTAAAAGTTCATAAACCGTATTGAACAAATTAAAAATTTAGAGATTACATTACAAATTGAGCTAAATTTCAATAACCACATTAGACAAGTTAAAATTTTAAAGGCCATATTATATATTAAGCCAAAGTTTATGAACCAATTGTATCATTTTTTTTCAAATAGTTAATGTCATTTGAAATCTATGTTCTTTTGGAAAATGCATGAGAAACTACAATGTGACTGAAAGAAAGGAAATTTATCTTAAAAGTTTCATTAATTCAAGGGAATAAGTATACTAGAAGTCCTATAATAATTGAGTTCTAAAACTTATTGAATTGGTGCAATCAAGTTCCTCAATTTGGCTGAACAGTTTTTATCGACAAGTTTTTAAAATATTTTTTTCTCTCCTACGGGACTTCGGCATTGAAATAATATACCCAAAAAGCCATTGTTTCTCATTTTAATAATAATTCTTCTCAGAAAACTTAATTAAGCGGGATCAACGGTGAGATTAAAAACCCACGCCCACCCTTCCACAAAAGAGCTTCCCCAGAGGAGATTGTAATAGCGGTGAAGAAGAGTTTCCGGTCGAAGAGCAGGCATATGGGGTTGGATCTGGCTGTTCTGGCGTCAGCTGTAAGTACTAACTAGTGAGTCGTCCAGGTCCGTGCAAAGACAAATGTGAATTCGAACTGTTTGTTGCCGTTGCCGTTGCCGTCTTCTTGTTCTCACGACAAGAGACGGTGGTTCCCACTGACCATCCTCTCTCGAATCTTCGCCCGTTTTGCCTTACATTTTTGCGCCTTGAGGAGTGCGGTGGGTTGTGGTTATTCTTGTAATTCTCAGCATTTTATTTCTTTTCAAATTCTCGAAAAAGATCGTGAGCAAAGGAGTTGGCTTTGCCGGGGCGGTGGCGATCGGCGCCCTCATCGCCGGTCTGGTCATCTAGGCAGTCACCAGATTCCTCTTGCTGCTGCTCGCTGGCTACTTTTTATTTCTTTTTCTTTTTTTTTAATTTAATTTTCATAATACTCAAAATTCTTTTTTCGATATTTGTATGCGTAGAGAGGCATGGACATTAGACAGATCATTACAGAGGATTGATTATATATTGTTTATCTGGAGATCATATTATTATTTATTGTTAATAATATTTGTTCATTTATTTTCTTGGTGATGGATGTTCATTTTTTTTATCCATTATTTGCGATTGTTGTTCACTTAAAGATCAATTTTCGAAAATAGCACAGCACCTCACGAATCGAGAAAAAAAAAACTGCCGTTGTTTGATCTAATTATTCGCTTTTCTAAATGTTACTACAGTCCCAATAAACAGTTATATGACAGTTTTACATCGAAATAACAAAATAAAGGTAATTATCTAAAATGAAGCAAAAAATTCAAAGATTTCTATGTACTTTACCAACAAAAAAAAAAAGTGAGGACTTTGCAATTCAATTACCATTCTATAATTTATAAGGAATAAAAAGTCAATTAGTGATATGTTAAGGATTAGCGAGTTGAGAGCGACCACTAAAATACTATGCTCAATGTTGAATAATAAACGAAAATGGCCATCGTTTCTTATTTAAGTTTTAATTTTTCTCATAAAGAAATAGGCAATATTAGAAAAGTGGGTAGATGGCTCGCATATGGAAATATGAATATTTTGGGGACCACATTAAATGAATTAAAAGTCCTAAGATGGTATTTGCATATTTAGCTAAAAGTACGAAAATGGCATAAAAGAAAGTAAAACTTGAAATGGTATTTGCACTCGAAATTCATAAAACTTGTCACAAAAAGTTATGAGTCTTAAAATTTTTAAAAAATGCAATTAAGGTCTTTCGTTAACTCCATTTAATTTGATTAACATAAAATGCTGATGTGACTTTTCTCAATACTTTCTCAAGACAAGTGATGTCAATGTGGCGCCTATGGAACATTGAATCAAAGAAAAAAATATTTGAAAATTTGAAAAGGAAAAACAATGCTAAGAATTACGAAAATAAAAGAATTCAAAAATATTCGAAACAAAGCTATTCAATAATAAGGTATTAGCGGATTGACAAGTTTTATGACTTTCGAGTGCAGTTAGCCCTTTATTCAATGACTAGAAACTAGACTTGGATACATAACTTGTGGACGTATAATCAATTCATTGATTTCGAATCAAGTTTTTTCGGGGCTTGGGCAAACATATAACGACAACAAATTCAAAAATTCTAACGAAGTATCGTCCATTTGGTTCTACAATCGATTCTTAACTCGAAAGTTTCGCTGTTTCAGAAATTAGAAAACTCTGACATAAGAAATAACACTCGACATTATTAGAAGAGTTAATATAAAAAAATCCCAAATTTATATACCAGTAACAAATTTATCTCAATTCATTTTTATTAGATTTTATCGTTAAATTGCTGAATCGGATGACATAGAGTTATAAATATATCAATTTGTGATTTTTTGTGGTATTAATATAATTTAACATAAAATAATGGATGATAAATTTATTACGAAAATATCAATTTAGAACTTGTGGTGATAAAAAAATTAATTTAATGTAAATTTATTATATATGCATCAATTTTAAAAAAAAATTATGATATTAATATTTATTGAAAATGCCCATAATCGCGAAAGATGTACCCTGGCTTGTCGTCGATGTGCTGTGAATTTATTTTTGGGCTATTAGAACGTGCTAAAGAGACATATAACCCTTTTACAACTGTCGCCGCTAAACCCCAGCTATTTTCTCCAGCTATAAGACTGGCATCACCGCGCAGGATGAAAAACCGCGTCGCTGATTGGCCACGCGGTTAGAAAATACAAATAAATCTCGGCCGTCGGATCGATCCGAGGGTTTCCATTTATAATGCGGATCCAACGGTCGACTCCGATGAACTCCACCCCAGCACGGAACTCATCGCAAAACCTTCTATAAGTACCGTCGCCCTCCCCGTCGCCGATCGCAACCCGAAAACCCTCTCTCCGATCAGTAGATCTTCTCTAACTAAAAGTTTCAGTCCTCTTTCTCTCTCTAAGAAGCTCTTCTTCCATGGCTGGCTCAAGCGCGTTGCTCCCTCTGGCGGCAATGGCGGTCCTCCTCGTCGGCCTGGCGGTGGCGCAGAGCCCCGGCCCGTCGCCGGCCCTCACCCCCTCCAAGTCCCCCTCGCCGTCGCCGTCGCCTTCGCCGCCGGCTTCCGCCCCATCTCCTCCCTCCGGCCCCGTCGCCTCTCCCCCGTCGCCCCCGGCGTCGTCTCCCGCCCCGGAGGCTCCCGCGCCGTCGATCTCGACGCCGCCGGCCGCGGCGCCCGCTCCTGGGGACAGTGGCGCGGTCAGCAACGGAGTTGGCTTCGCCGGTTCGGCGGCGATCGGCGCCCTCGTCGCTGGTCTGTTCATATAAGCGAGCGATCCGCCGGATTCTCGCTGCTTCTCTAAGGCTACCACCGTTTATTTCCTTTTTTAAGATTTTTGTTTCATAATACTCAAAATTCTTTTTCTTTTTTTTTTGGAATTTTTGACACTTTTATGTATAGTGAGAAATGCTTATCGGGCAGATCATTACAGAGGATTGATGATATTGTTTATCCAGAGATTATTATTAATTATCGCTAATAATATTCGTGTATTTAGTTTCTTGGGGAATCGATATTCGGTTGTTTATCTATTATTTGCAATTCTTGCTCGCCTAAACATGTACACACATTGTTGATGTATTTTTGAAAATTAACGAAATGCCTCGTGATCAGAAAAAATTGTGATTTGGTCTAATTTTTCTCTTTTTAGAACACTCTCAATAACAACATCAAAGGTAGAATATACTTTACCAAAATAAAATGGTGAGGACTTCGCTATTTAAGTACCAACCTGTAATTTCTAAGAAATGAAAGGTTGATTTATGATATGTTAGTAGGAATAGCAAGCGAGAGTGATGATCAAATGGTTTGTGCTACTACTAAGAGTTACTGATAAATATAATCACCAAACTTTAATTTGTTCAATATGTTTCTAAGCCTTCAATACATATTTAAGGTCATTCCTGAATTATATAAAAATGTTTGCATGCTAGTCCTTACATTAATTTTCATATAACTCGAGGACAAAATTGAACAAATTAAAAGTTCTTGAACCTCATTGAATAAATTAAGAAATTTTAAGAATCACATTACACATCGGGCTAAATTTCAAAAACGACATTAGGCAAGTTAAAATTTTAAGGGCCGTATATAATATTGAGTCAAAATTTATGGGCTATTCGAATCATTTTTTCAAATAATTAATGTCATTTGAAGATTCTATTTTTATCCCAAATCTATGTTCTTTTAAAAAAATACATTAGAAACTACTATGTGACTGAAAGAAATTATCTTAAAAGTTTCATTTATTCAAGAGAATAAGTACACTAGAAGTCCTATAACAATTGAGTTCTAAAAGCTATTGAATTGGTGCGATCAAGTCCCTCAATTTGGCTAAACAGTTTTTATCAACAATATATATATATATATATATATATATATATATATGTACTTTTCTCTCCTAGGGTACTTCAGCATTGAAATAATATACCCAAAAAGCCATTGTTTCTCATTTAAATCATAATTTTTCTCAGAAAACTTAATTAAGCGGGATCAACAGTGAGATTAAAAACCCACACCCTTCCACAAAAGAGCTTCCCCAGAGGAGATTGTGATAGCGGCGAAAAGGAGTTTTCGAAGAGTGGGTATATGGGTTGGATCTGGCTGTTTTGGCGTCAGCTGCAACTAGCAAGTCATCCAGGTCCGGGCAAAGACAAATGTAAATTCTAACTCTTTGTTGCCGTTATCAAAAAAAAAAAAAAAAAAAACTCTTTGTTGCCGTTGCTGTCTTCTTGTTCTCACGGCAAGAGCCGGTTTTGCCTTAGATTTTTGCGCCTTGAGGAGTGCGGTGGGTTAATCACTGGAATTTGCCTCAGTGGCCACTCTTCCAACATGGAAGAGGGAGGTGAGGGGTTCAAATCCCCACCTTCTCAGAGGGGATGGGATGGGGACGCGTAAGTTTTAGGAGTAGGTTTTGACTCCCATGCCCTGCAAGAGGCAGATCAAAAGTGAGAGTGAGTGTAATGTAGGAATAGAGTAGGACTGAAAAAAAAAAAAAGTGCGGTGGGTTGTGGTTATTCTTGTAATTCTTAGCATTTTATTTCTTTTCAAATTTTCAAAAAAGATCATGATGTGGCATTGAGTGGGCACTACGTTGGTGCCACGTGTCTTGAGAAAGTATCAAAGAAAGGCATGTCAACCTTTCCTACCAAACAAATTTGATGAAGTTAATAGATGAATTTGATTGTGCCGATTCAACGTATTTTAAGATTTGATTATACTTTGTAAGAGTTTTAGGGTTCAAATGATACTTTTGCAATAGGTCTTAGGATTTTCATATTGTAATCGAGGAAGTACCGATACTTTTTGAGAGCCATCATGTTGTGTCAAATATTTTGACACGTGTTCGATACTCTCGGACACTCTTCAACACTCAGTTAATACGTGTTGAAAAATCCGACACTCAATCAAGTTTTTCAACATCCTCTAACATTTGAGTTGGAATTTCGACATGTGAGTTTCTGACACGAGGTCAATTTTAAAAAATTTCAATAAATGAGGGATCAAAATGTATATACATGGTTTTTACCAAAAAAAATTTATATACATGAAAAAATAAAACTAAAAATAATAAAAATAATAAACAAAGAAAGAAAAAACTAATATTCACCTCCAAGTTTTTTTTCCCCTTCTCTTCCGATACGTCTAACATGCAAGTCTAGAATTGAATTGCTTGTTTTTTCTCCAAGTTTTATGTATTATTGAAATGGAGTTAAATTTGTCAAATTGAAACAATGGATGATATTAATGAATAATGGATTAATATTTTTAGCGTAAATTTATTCTAGGTTATTATTATTTTTATTTATTTGTGACTTTGAATCAAATTAATTTGATTGAAATAATCATAAAAATAATAATTTATTATGTATATATAAAAATATATATTTAATATATAACATATCCAAACGTGTTTGAATTCTCTATTTTTTGAAAAACGACATATCGGCGTGTTGTGTGGCGTGTCAGTGTCGATGTTACTTAGATTGCAGTTACCCTTTTATTTATGCAACAACTAGAAATCAAACTTGGATGTATAACTCGTGGATGTAGAACCAAAATTCATTTACTTCGCATCAAGCTTTTGTCGGCTCAAGCAAACATATAACGACAACACAAGAGATTCATAAATTCTAACTGAGCACCGTCCCTTTGGTTTTGCAACCCATTCTTAACTCGGAAGTTTCTCTGTCCTACAAATTAGAAAGAAATGCCAACATAGGAAATAACACTTGATATTATAAAAAAAAAAAATGGCCGGAATATATATCATATTCATACGAAACTCCTAAATATATATATATATATATATATATATATATATATTTTTTTTTTTTTTGGGGTATTAAAACATGCTACCGAGACACACCCCTTCATTACAACTGTTCCACTAAATCCTAGGGGTGTGTAAAAGAACTAGGACCCGCCCGGACTGCTTGGAACCGGATCAAAACCGCCCGGAACCGGTGATTCTTGAGGGAACCGGTCTAGTTGCCGGTTCCAATTTATGGGAACCGGTGGGTACCGGTTCGATTCCCGGTTCTATGGATAGATCTGCTCACCCGGGCCAGACCGATTATATTATAAAAATATATTGATTTTTAATATTAAAGTAAAATTTGAAATTACTAATTAGCAAATCTAAATTTTAGGGCTCAATCTCCTCTCATGGCTTCCATGTTTTAATTAGAATTTAGTAAAGTATGTAAACTACTTTTCAACAACTCAACAAATGGCTTATTCAAAAAATATTTTCGGGACTCACATATGACACTATGTTCAAGAATATGTGCAGTGCCGGTAGAATTCTTTCTACAAAAAAAATTCAGTAAAGCAAATGTTTTAAGAGATTGAGCATTGTTAGAGGATAAAAGAAAAGATGATTTACATATGACAATCATCCAAAATCTCGAACTTAAAGAATATCTTAGATTTCAACTAAAATGATTCAAAAATAGGAAAAAAAACCTATTTATCTTCTTTGATAGTGTTTTCCAATAAAATAAAGAAAAATGGTACCCTTAATTAAACCGGGTCGATTTAAAGAAAAATATTATTTGATATGAAAAGTACTCACGGCGGGATTTGGAAAATGATATTATTATTGGTAAGACTGGTTCCATGGATCCACCTGGGAACTGGACCGGATCGGCGGTCCGGTTCTTTGGTAGATCCATGTGACAACGGGTGATTCCCGGTTCCAATTTTTTGAAACCAGTCCTTAGCGGGCGGTTCTCGGTTTAGGCCGGGAACCGCCCACCCGGACCATGCACACCCCTACTAAACCTCTGGCTACAAAGCTTGCATCGCTGCGTAGAATGGGGAAAACCGCGTAATTGATTGGCCACACACGATTGGGGCCCTCGTCGCTGGTCTGTTCATATAGGCGAGCGATCTGCGATTCTTGCTGCTGCTCCTCGATGGCTACTACTATTTATTTCTTTTTCTTTTTCTTTTTTGAATTTTTCATAATACTCAAAATTCATTTTTTTGATTTTTTTTTTAATGTAGAGATAGATATGCGCATTGGACATATCATTTCAGAGGATTGACTATATATTGTTTAAACGGAGCTTATTATTGTTATTATATAAATTTTTCGCTAATAATGTTCGTTTATTTATGATCATTTCAGAGGATATACTATATATTGTTTAAATGGAGCTTATTATTGTTATTATTAATAATATTTACCATTAATAATATTTGTTTATTTATACGTAATTTATGATTCTGATTAGCCTAAAAGAAACCCATTGCCGGTTCGAAAATCGAATTAATATTATGCCACCTGAGCCAAAAAAGGGAAAATCGTGATTTGGTACATTTTTCGCTCTCGAACGATTGTTTTCCCATGATTTCTTGATATTACTTTAATTAACAAAATAAAGAGGTAATTAACAAAATCTGGGTCTTCGCCATCGATCGCGACGCGGTCGGGCGTAGCGCCTGCTCCTGCTGATAGCGGGGCCGTGAGCAACGGAGTTGGCTTCGCCAAGGCGGTGGCAATCGGCGTCCTCGTCGTCGGTCTAGTCATCTAGGCGATCGCCAGATTCCTCCTGCTAATGCTCGTTGGCTACCTTCTTTTTTCTTTTTTGTGCGTAGAGAGAGATGGACATTGGACAGATCATTACAGAGGATTGATTATATATTGTTTATCCGGAGATTATATTATTATTTATTGTTAATAATATTCGTTTATTTATTTTCTTGGTGATGGATATTCATTTTTTTATTATCCATTATTTGCGATTCTTGTTCACTTAAAGATCAATTTTCGAAAATAGCACAGCACACCCTTCCAAATGCTACTACGGTCCCAATAAACAGTTATTTGACAATTTTACATAAAAATAACAAAATAAAAGTAATTATCTAAATGGAGCGAAAAATTCAAAGACTTCTATGTACTTTACAGGAAAAAAAATAGTGAGGACTTTGCAATTCAATTACCATTATATAATTTCTAAGGATAAAAAGTCAATTAGTGATATGTTTGTAGGAATCGCGAGTTGGGAGCGACGATGCTCAACTTTGAATAACACACGAAAAGGTCATTGTTTCTTATTTAAGTTTTAATTTTTCTCATAAAGAAATAGGCAATATCAACTAAGTGAGATTAGAAAAGTGAATAGATGGCTTGCATATAGAAATATGAATATTTCATGATCACATTAAACAAATTAAAAATTTTAAGATGGCATAAATAAAGTAAAAGTTAAAGAATCGCATTGCATGGACCACATTTGTCACTCTAGCAATGAAATCAAGAGAGTACAAAAAAAGAAATTCCTGGAAGAAATGCAAAATCATTATGGCAGACAAAAAGCGTGCAGATGATGATATCTCATTCAAGGATGGTGGATGTAATGTAAAGTCATAGCCCAACCAATTTGAAGGCTAGAGCAAGGAAAAAAAAAAGAAGAACAAAAATAATTTGTAAAGGATGATCAAACCAGTTTGATTGTCGGTAATTAATGGGAACCAGTCTACTAATATGTTATTATTGATTAGCTTTGTTTCGAATATTGTTGAATTCTTTTATTTTTGTAATTCTTAGCATTGTTTTTCCTTTTCAAATTTTCAAATATTTTTTCCCTAATTCAATACTCCATAGGTGCCACATCGACATCACGTGTCTTGAGAAAGTATTGAGAAAAGTTCGGCATTTTTTGTTAGTCAGATTAAATGGAGTTAATGGAGGACCTTAATTGCATCAATTTAATAGATTTTGGGACTTAATTATAACTTTTTAAAAGTTTTAAGATTCAAATAGTACAACTTTTACCCGGCCTGTGGTGGCCGAGTTGGTGGAATCACACGTTGGCCACACGCAAGGCCTGGGTTCAATTCCCCAACTTGTCATGATGCCCAACTAAAGTGGGAAGCCGTGGGAGGTGAGTCCCTGTGCTAGCACCTCCGTGATTTACGCGTAATTGCCCTTGGCCGCGATGCGGTTTCATGGTCATAAAAAAAAAAATAGTATTAACTTTTTGTGACAAGTTTTATGACTTTCAAGTGTAGTTACTCCTTTATTCAATGATTAGAAACTAGTTTGATGCATTTATTGATTTTGAATCAAGCTTCTAGGGGCTTGGGCAAACATATAATGACAACAAATTCAAAAATTGTAACCAGGCATCATCCCTTTGGTTCTACAATTGATTCTTAACTAGAAGTTTCTCTGTTTTAGAAATTAGAAAATGCCGACATAGGAAATAGCACTCGATATTATTAGAATGGTTAATATCACAAAAAATCCCAAATTTATATACCAATAATTAATTTTCATTAAATTTTATTATTAAATTATTAAATTGGATGACACAGAGTTATAATTTTATAAGTTAGTGATTTTTCGTAATATTAATTTAATTTACGAAAATAATGAATGATAAATTTGTCACAAAAATATCAATTTATAAATTTTAATGATAAAAAAATTAGTTTGAAATTAATTTATCATATATATTAATTTAAAAAAATTATGATATTAACTCTTATTAAAAATGCCCATAATTGCGAAAGGTGTACCGGGTTAGTCGTCGATGTGCTATTAGAACGTGCAAAAGAGACATATAACCCTTTTACAACTGTCGCCACTAAACCCCAGCTATAAGACTGGCGGGGAACCGCGTCGTTGATTGGCCACGTGGTCAGAAAAACACAAATGAACCTCGGCCGTCGGATCGATCCGAGGGTTTCCATTAATAATGCGGATCCAACGGTCGACTCCGATGAACTCCCACCCCAGCACGGAACTCATCGCAAAACCTTCTATAAATACCGTCACTCTCCCCGTCGCCGATCGCAACCCGAAAACCCTCGCTCCGATCAGCAGATTTTCTCTCACTAAAAGTTTCAGTTCCTTCTTTCTCTCTCTAAGAAGCTCTTCTTCCATGGCTGGCTCAAGCGCGTTGCTCTCCCTGGCCGCAATGGCGGTCCTCCTCGTCGGCCTGGCGTTGGCGCAGAGCCCCGCCCCGTCGCCGGCCCACACCCCCTCGCCGTCGCCTTCGTCGCCGGCTTCCGCCCCTTCTCCTTCTTCCGGCCCCGTCGCGTCTACCCCGTTGCCCCCGGCGTCGTCTCCAGCTCCCGAGGCTCCCGCGCCGTCGATCGCGACGCCGCCGGCCGCGGCGCCCCCTCCTGGGGACAGTGGCGCCGTCAGCAACGGAGTTGGCTTCGCCGGTTGGGCGGCGATCGGCGCCCTCGTCGCTGGTCTGTTCATATAAGCGAGCGATCCGCCGGATCTTTGCTGCTTCTCTAAGGCTACCACCGTTTATTTCTTTTTTTTTAAATTTTTGTTTCATAATACTCAAAATTCTTTTTTTTTTTTTTTGAATTTTCGACACTTTTATGTATAAAGAGAAATGCTCATCGGACAGATCATTACAGAGGATTGATGATATTGTTTATCCAGAGATTATCATTATTATAATATATCTCTAATAATATTCGTGTATTCGGTTTCTTGGTGAATGGATATTAAGTTGTTTATCTGTTATTTGCGATTCTTGCTCACCTGTTTAGTACACATGGTCGATGTATTTTCGCAAATTAACAAAATGCCTCGTGATCAGAAAAAAATTGCGATTTGGTCTCATTTTTCGCTTTTCTGAACACTCTCAATAACAACATCTAAGGTAGAATATACTTTACCATAATAAAATGGTGAGGACTTTGATATTTAAGTACCAACCTATAATTTCTATAAAATAAAAGGTCGATTTGTGATATTTTAGTAGGAAAAGCAAGTGAGAGTGATGATCAAATGGTTTGTGCCACTACTAAGAGCTACGGATAAATATGTAAATGGTCTTTAAACTTTGGCTCAACGAGTAATGTGTCAATGTAATCACCTAACTTTTAATTTGTTCAATATTTCCCTAAGCCTTTAATACATGTTTAATGTCATTCCTGAATTATATAAAAATGTCTTCATGCTAGTCCTCAAATTAATTTTCATATAACTCAGGGACTAAATTGACCAAATAAAAAATTTATAAATTACATTGAATAAATTAAAATTTTAAGAATCACATTACACATCGGGCTAAATTTCAGGAACGACATTAGACAAGTTAAAATTTTAAGGGCCATATTATATAGTGAGTCAAAGTTTATGGACCAGTTATATCATTTTTTCAAATGATTAATGTCATTTGAAAATTGAATTTTTATCCCAAACCTATGTTCTTTTGAAAAATACATGAGAAACTACTATGTGACTAAAAGAAAGGAAATTTATCTTAAAAAGGTTCATTTATTCGAGAGAATAAGTGTACTAGAAATCTTATAATAATTGAATTTTAAAACTTATTGAATTGGTACAATCAAGTCCATCAATTTGGCTAAACAATTTTTATCGACAAATTCTTTTAAAATATTTTTTCTCTCCTAGGGCACTTCCACATTGAAATAATATACCCAAAAAGCCATTGTTTCTCATTTAAATCATACTTTTTCCTCAGAAAACTTAATTAAGTGGGATCAACAGTGAATAAAAACCACCAACGGCCTTGGTGGTTCCACTGGGTTGGCTTCAGTGATCCTCTGCGAGGGAGGGGGGAGGTTCGAAGCCTCTGCAACGCAAGGGAGCTGGCGGAGTTACTTGGCGTCTTAAGTGTGCTACCAGCGGTGGTAGGTCCTCCCGCTTAAGGCACGTGGGGGTTTACGCTTCGGCTACCAGCTAAGGCGATTCCTCCAAAAAAAAAAAAAAAAAAACAGTGAATGAAAACCCATGCCCTTCCACAAAAGAGCTTCCCCAGAGAGAGATTGTAACGGCGGCGAAGAGGAGTTTCCGGTCGAAGAGCGGATACATGGGTTGGATCTGGCTGTTTTGGCGTCAGCTGCGACTAGTGACCAGTGAGTCGTCCAAGTCCGTACAAAGACAAATGCGAATTCGAGCTCTTTGTTGCCGTTGCGGTTGCCGTCTTCTTGTTCTCACGGCAAGGGACCGTGGTTCCGACTGACCTTCTCTCTCGAATCTACGCCCGTTTTGCCTTAGATTTTTGTGCCTTGAGGAGTGCGGTGGGCTGTGGTTATTTTTGTAATTCTTAGCATTTTATTTCTTTGAAAATTTTCCAAAAAAGATCATGATGTTGCAACTGAGTGGGCACTACCTTGGTGCCACGTGTCTTAAGAAAGTATCAAAGAAAGGCACGTCGACCTTTCCTACCAAACAAATTTGATGAAGTTAATAGATGAATTTGATTGTACCGATTTAACGTGTATTAAGACTTGATTATACTTTCAGAGTTCAAATGATACTTTTGCAACAGATCTTAGGATTTTTAGATTGTAATCTAGGAAGCACCGATACTATCCAAGAGCCATCGTGTCGTATCAAAGTGTTCAATACGTGTCTGATATTCTCGGACATTTTTCGACACTTGATCAACTTTTCCATCCTCTAGCATTCGAGTTGGAATTTCCACATGTGAGTTTCTGATATGTGATGTCAATCTAAAAAATTTTCAATAAAGAAGGGATCAAAATGTATATACATGACTACTGTATGCGGTAGCCTAGCTGGATAAGAGCTCTCATGACGTCTACCCAGGTCGGTGGAGTTCGAATATTGCAGGTCGCACTAGATCTTAAGTGCGACGTTGGGGTGGTGAGTCCTTCGCTAGTGTCGCTCCAGGGTTTACCCGCCGACTGCCGACTATACAGGGTTCCCTAGATATCATAAAAAAAAAAAAAAAAATGTATATACATGTCCCACCCTGCGGTGGACACGCTGGTTTGTGCCTTACCCCTTCATCCGGGAGGGGAGGGGTTTGAAACTCCGCACTCCCGTTACGCGACTAAAGTGGAGTGCCATGGGAGGTGGGCCCCCGTGCTAGTGCTTCCCCTGGTTTACGTCGTCAACTGCTAGCTGTATGGTAGTTCCAGGGTAAAAAAAAAATGTATATACATGAAAAAAATAAAATAAAAATAATAAACAAAGAAAGAAGAAAAACTAATATTCTCTTCTTTTTAGACTCATATATTGTGATACATAATTCACCCCAAGTTTTTTTCCCCTTCTTCTTCCGATACGTCTAACACGCAAGTCTAGAATATGAATTACTTGTTTTTTCTCCATGTTTTATGTATTATTGAAGTGGAGTTAAATTTGTCAAATTGAAACAATGTATGATATTAATGAATAATGGATTAATATTTTTAGCATAAATTTCTTTTGGGTTATTATTATTTTTATTTATTTGTGACTTTGAATCAAATTAATTTGATTGAAATAATCATAAAAATAATAATTTATTATGTATATATAAAAATATATATTTAATATATAACATGTCCAAACGTGTCGGAATTCTCTATTTTTTTAGAAACGACATATCGGCGTGTTGTATCGCATAACATGTGTCAGCGTCGGTGTTACTTAGATTGCAATTACCCTTTTATTTATCCAACGACTAGAAATCAGACTTGGATGCATAACTCGTGGATGTAAAACCAAAATTCATTTACTTCGCATCAAGCTTTTGTGGGCTCAAGCAAACATGTAACGACAACACAAGAGATTCATAAATGCTAACTGAGCACCATCCCTTTGGTTTTGCAACCGATTCTTAACTTGGAAGTTTCTCTGTCCTACAAATTAGAAAGAAATGCCAACATAGGAAATAACACTTGATATTATAAAAAATGGCCGGAATATATATCATATTCATATGAAACTCCTAAAAATGCAAAAAAAAAATATATATATATATATATTTTTGGGGTAGTAGAATGTGCTACCAAGACACACCCCATCATTACAACTATTCCCACTAAACAGTAAACCCCCGACTACAAGGCTTGCATCACTGCGTAGGACGAGGAAAATCGCGTGATTGAGGGGCTGTTTGGCAACGTGCCAAACAGTGCTAGATTCTGATTTTTTGTTCCAGGGATCAGGTTGATAACAGAATCGCGTTTGGTAAAATTTTTGTTTCCAGGAACAAATTTGTTCCCATAAACAAATTTGGAGTGGAATTAAGAATAAAAAAAAAGTTGATTCTTGTTCCAATAACAAATTTGATAATCAAAACCAACTCTTTTTCTTCTTCCCTTCTGCCATCACGCAACCGCTGTCCACCACCGCCCACTGTTGCTCGTCGAAGGCCAGGATGAGGTCCGGCGAGCTCGTCGGAGGCAAGCCCAGCCACCAGTGAGGCTCGCCTAGCCCAACCCTGGCGAGGCCTTCCTGGTCATCGGCGAGGCCCACCGAGGCTAGGCAAGCCTCGCGATGCCCAGCCCCACAGGTGGCTAGGCAAGCCTCGCCCAGCTCCGGCGAGGCTCGGTTGGCCACCCGTGAGTCTCGCTCAGCCCCACCGGTGGCCAAGTAGACCTCGCCCAGCCTCGGCAAGGCTCGGCTAATAAGGGCTGGCCTCGCCAAGGGCCAGCGACGCTCCGGTAAGGTCGCCGACCCTTATCTAGCCGGTCGCCGGTCCGAGGACCGGCCACAAGAAGAAGAAGAAGAAGAAGAAGAAGAAGAAGAATAGGAAAAAAAGAAAAAAAAAAGAAAAGTAAAAAAGTAAAAAAGTAAAAAAAAAAATATTTAAAAATAAAATAAATTGATTTGAAATAGAATTAATTAGCACGGTACCAAACCTAATTCTATTCCAAAATCAGAAATTTTGGACGGTTACTAAGGCCCTGTTTGGTAACCATCCAAATAGGGCCAAATTCTGATTTTTTGTTCTCAAAATCAGTTTGGGTCCAGAATCGCGTTTGGTAAGATTTTTTTGTTCTCATAAAGAAATAGGTAATATCAATTAAGTGAGATTAGAAAAGTGAGTAGATGGCTTGCATATAGAAATATGAATATTTTAGGATCACATTAAATAAATTAAAAATTTTAAGATGGCATAAAATAAAGTAAAAGTTAAAGAATCACATTGCATGGACCACATTTGTCACTCCAGCAATGAAATCAAGAGAGTACAAAAAAAGAAATTCCTGAAAGAAATGCAAACTCAGTATGGTAGACAAAAAGGGTGCAGATGATGATATCTCATTCAAGGATTGTGGATGTAAAGTAGAGTCATAGCCCAACCAATTTGAACGCAAGAGCAATGAAAAAAGAAGAAGAACAAAATAATTTGTAAAGGTTGATCAAACCAGTTTGATCGTCACCAGTCTACTAATATGTTATTATTGATTAGCTTTGTTTCGAATATTGTTGAATTATTTTATTTTTGTAATTCTTAGCATTGTTTTTCCTTTTCAAATTTTCAAATATTTTCCCCTAATTCAGTATTCCATAGGCGCCGCATCGACGTCACGTGTCATGAGAAAGTATTGAGAAAAGTCGCATTGGCATTTTCTGTTAGTCAAATTAAATGGAGTTAATGGAAGACCTTAGTTGCATCAATTTAATAGATTTTAGGATTTAATTATGACTTTTAAAAAATTTTAAGAATCAAATAGTACAACTTTTTGCGACAAGTTTTATGACTTTCGAGTGTAGTTACCCATTTATTCAATGACTAGAAACTAGATTTGGATACATAACTTGTGGACGCATAATCAATTCATTGATTTCGAATCCAGCTTTTAGGGGCTTGGGCAAACATATAACGACAAGAGATTCAACAATTGTAACCCAGCATCGTCCCTCTGGTTCTACAATTGATTCTTAACTTGAAGTTTCTCCGTTTTAGAAATTAGAAAATGCCGACATAGGAAATAACACTCGATATTATTAGAATGGTTAATACCACAAAAAATCTCAAATTTATATACCAGTAATTAATTTTCATTAAATTTTATTGTTAAATCATTAAATTGGATGACACAGAGTTATAACTTTACCAATTTATGATTTTTCGTGGTATTAAGTTAATTTACGGAAAATAATGGATGATAAGTTTATCACAAAAAATATCAATTTATAAATTTTGATGATAAAATTAATTTATTATATGTATATTAATTTAATATTTTTTTATGATATTAAATCTTATTGAAAATGCCCATAATTGCGAAAGATGTACCCGATTAGTCGTCGATGTGCTGTGAATTTATCTTTGGGCTATTATAACGTGCTAAAGAGATATAATCCTTTACAACTGTCTCCACTAAACCCCAGCTACAAGACTGGCGGAGAACCGCGTCGCTGATTGGCCACGCGGTTAGAAAATACAAATAAATCTCGGCCGTCGGATCGATCCGAGGGTTTCCATTTATAATACGGATCCAACGGTCGACTCCGACCCCAGCACGGAACACACCGCAAAACCTTTTATAAATACCGTCGCCCTCCGCGTCGCCGATCGCAACCGGAAAACCCTCGCTCCGATCAGCAGAGCTTTTCTCACTAAAAGTTTCAGTTCTCTTTCTCTCTCTAAGAAGCTCCTCTTTCATGGCTGGCTCAAGCACGTTGCTCTCCCTGGCCGCAATGGCGGTCCTCCTCGTCGGCCTGGCGGTGGCGCAAAGCCCCGCCCCGTCGCCGGCCCTCACCCCCTCCAACTCCCCCTCGCCGTCGCCTTCGCCTTCGCCGCCGGCTTCCGCCCCGTCTCCTCCCTCCGGCCCCGTCGCGTCTCCGCCTTCGCCGCCGGCTTCCGCCCCGTCTCCTCCCTCCGGCCCCGTCGCGTCTCCCCCGTCGCTGCCTGCGTCGTCTCCAGCTCCGGAGGCTCCCGCGCCGTCGATCGCGACGCCGCCGGCCGCGGCGCCCCTTCCTGGGGACAGTGGCGCCGTCAGCAACGGAGTTGGCTTCGCCGGTTGGGCGGCGATCGGCGCCCTCGTCGCTGGTCTGTTCATATAAGCGAGCGATCCGCCGGATTCTTGCTGCTTCTCTAAGGCTACCACCGTTTATTTCTTTTTTTAAAATTTTTGTTTCATAATACTCAAAATTCTTCTCTTTTGGGGGAATTTTCGACACTTTTATGTATAGAGAGATGCTTATCGGACAGATCATTATAGAGGATTGATGATATTGTTTATCCAGTGATTATTATTATTTATCGCTAATAATACTCGTGTGTTTAGTTTCTTGGTGAATGGATATTCATTTGTTTATCTATTATTTGCAATTCTTGCTCGCCTAAACAAGTACACATGGTCGATGTGTTTTCGAAAATTAACAAAATGCCTCATGATCAGAAAGAAAATTGCGATTTGGTCTAATTTTTCACTTTTCTGATTACTCTCAATAACAACATCAAAGGTAGAACATACTTTACCAAAGTAAAATGGTGAGAACTTCGCTATTTAAGTGCCAACCTATAATTTCTAAGAGTTTATGGATCATATCGAACAAATTAAAAATTTAGGAATCACATTACACATCAGCTAAATTTCAGGAATCACATTAGACAAGTTAAAATTTTTAGGGCCATATTATATATTGAACCAAAGTTTATGGACCAATCGTATCTTTTTTTCAAATAGTTAATGTCATTTGAGGATTCATTTTTTATTACAAATCTATGTTCTTTTGAAAAATACATGAGAAACTACTATGTGACTAAAAGAAAGGAAATTTATCTTAAAAGGTTCATTTATTCGAGAGAATAAGTGTACTAAAAGTCCAATAATAATTGAATTTTAAGACTTCTTGAATTGGTGCAATCAAGTCCCTCAATCTAGCTAAATAGTTTTTATCAACAGTTTCTTTTAAAATATTTTTTCTCTCTCCTATGGGACTTCATCATTGAAATAATACACCCAAAAAGCCATTGTTTCTCATTTAAATCATAACTTTTCTCAGAAAACTTAATTAAGTGGGATCAACAGTGAGATTAAAAACCCACACTCTTCCACAAAAGAGCTTCCCCAGAGGAGACTGTAATGGCAGCGAAGAGGAGTTTCCAGTTGTAGAGTCGTCCAGGTCCGTGCAAAGACAAATGCGAATTCGAACTCTTTGTTGCCGTTGCCGTCGCCGTCTTCTTGTTCTCACGGCGAGAGACGGTGGTTCCGACCAACCTTCTCTGAGTAGGCACCACCTCGGTGCCACGTGTCTTAAGAAAGTACCCAAAAAAGCCAGCCATGTCGACCTTTCCTACCTAACAAATTTGATGGAGTTAATAGAGGAATTTGATTGTACCGATTTAATGTGTTTTAAGACTTGATTACACTTTTAAAAAGTTTTATGGCTCAAATGGTATTTTGGCAAGAGGTCTTAAGGTTTTTAGATTGTAGCTACCCTTTTATTTATTCAACGGCTAGAAATCAAACTTGGATGCATAACTTGTGGACGTAGAACAATAATTCATTTACCTCTCATCAAGCTTTTGTGGGCTCGAGCAAACATATAACGACAACACAAAGTGATTCAAAAATTCTAACCAAGTACCGTCCATTTGGTTCCACAACCTTAGCTTGGAAGTTTCTCTGTCCTAAAAATTAGAAAGAAATGCCAACATAGGAAATAATACTTGATATTATAAAAAAAAAAAAAAAAGGCCGGAATATATATATCATATTCGTAAAGTAGAAACATAGGCGAAACTCCTAAAAAAATGCGGAAAAAAATATATTTTGAATTTATTTTTGGGGTATTAGAACGTGCTACCAAGACACACCCCTTCTTTAGAACTGTTCCCACTAAACCCCCCGGCTAAAGGCTTGAAAACCGCGTGATTGGTTGGCCGCACCCGATCAGAAAATACGAATAAATCTCGACCGTCGGATCCACCCCGCGGTTTCCCGATTGTAACACGGATCCAACGGTCGGCTCCCCACGCCGACCGCCACCAACCAAAGCAGGAACCTTCCTGTAAATGCCGCCGCTCTCCGCCGTCGCACGGCACACCCCGAAGATCCTCGCTCCGACCGGCGAGACTTTCTCTCACTGAGTTTCGGTTTTCTCTCTCTAGGAAGTAGTTCTTCTCTCTAGCTCTTCTTCCATGGTTGGCTCAACCGCGTTGCTCTCCCTCGCGGCAATGGCGGTCCTCCTCGTCGGCCTGGCGGCGGCGCAGAGCCCCGCCCCGTCGCCGGCCCTCACCCCCTCCAACTCCCCCTCGTCTCCGGCGGCGGATACGACGGCAACGCCGTCGCCGGCTTCCGCCCCGTTTCCTCCCTCCGGTCCCGTCGCCCTTGGCGTCGTCCCCCGCCCCGGAGGCTCCTGCGTCGTCGATCGCGACGCCGCCGGCCGCGGCGCCCGCTCCTGGGGATAGTGGCCCCGTCAGCAACAGAGTTGACTTCGCCGGTTCGGCGGCGATCGGCGCCCTCGTCGCTGGTCTGTTCATATAAGCGAGCGATCCGCCGGATTCTTGCTGCTGCTCCTCGATGGCCACTACTATTTATTTCTTTATTTCTTGAATTTTTCATAATGTTCAAAATTCATTTTTTCGATTTTTTTTTTTTAATGTATAGAGAGATGATGCACATTGGACGGATCATTACAGGGGATTGATTATATATTGTTTATCCGGAACTTATTATTGTTATTATTATTAATATATACGGCTAACAATATTCGTTTATTTATATGTAATATATGATTTTAATTCACCTAAAAGAAACACATTATCGCTGAGAAAATTGAATTAATAGTACACCACTTGAGCCAAAAAAAGGAAAATCGTGATTTGGTACATTTTTTGCTCTTGAACATTGTTTTCCCATGATTTCTTGGTATTACTGTAATTAACAAAATAAAGAGGTAATTATCTATAATGAAGATAGAAATATCAACTCGCCAAAATGACATGGTGTTGGATGTTGCTATTTTATTTTATTTTATTTTTTTGGTTGAAGATGTTGCCATTTAATTAACAATCCATATAACTTGTGAGGAAAAATTAGATGATTAATTATATGTTCATAGGAATAGCAAGCGAGACTAAGTGATTCGAGACTCAAAATCATTTTGTAAAAGATATAAATAATTATTTTTAAGAAAAAAAAATTCTACATTATTTATATTTTGCAAAGTAGCAAGAGTCTGAGTTGGGTTTTTCTCACATCTTTAATGTGTACACCATTCTCCAATTCTCCAACAGTAATTCAAGTCATTCCATCACGCTATTGACCAATCTAGGCGTGATTCCTATACCTACAAGTACATGCAGCAGAATTACAATTTGAACCTTCAGTCCAAACTTTTCGTTCATGAAAGTTACAATTATCCGGTGACTAGAATTAGACCAAGATAATATAGCTCGGAGACGTTGAGCAAAGGTGTGTTTATTTTGCGTTAAGCTTTCAGGGGGTCGAGCAAACATATAATAATAGATTCGAAATTGTAACCTAAGCATCCCTCTTTGGTTTCTGCAACTAATTCATAACTCGAGAGTATCTCTGGCACTTTGCTAATCAAGGCCAAAACCGAAATATAAGAAATGCCAAAATAAGGAATAGCACTTATATCTTATCTGAAATGCCCATAATGTATAATCTTCCTAAAGCAAAAACATGGATGGTTTCCTAGAGTGTGAAAAGCACGTTTAAATTTATTTGCACTATTGGAATAAAGAAAGACTACAAAGATAAATTTTTATTTTCTTGTTTCTTTGTTATAACCCATTCACTTTACTAGTGAGTTGAACTAGTAAAAAAATTTACCTTTTTTATTTTTATTTTTCTGCTATAACCCTAAACTCACTCATTATAACACAAATATCCTAAACTTATATCAACGTGACAAATATACATTATATGAAATAATAGACAAAATTAAACTTTTTCGTGACACAAAAAGATAGAGAATATTTATATCACAATGGACAAGTTTAGGGATTTTGACAATATAATAAGCACAATTTGTTTTTTTTTCCTTTTGTATTACTATTTACCCCTTTCTTAAAAAAAAAAAAATTAGAACGACCTGATCATAATAAATAAATAAATAAACATGGATTACCTCAAAAGATGGTAGCACATAATGATTTACAAGAATACACACTAAAACCTGCATTTGCATCCAGTTCAAAGTCTCAATAGGCCTACAAATTTCTAAAGCTACCCATACGAATCACACTGATGAAACAGAAGAATGAATGCACGTACAAGTTCTTCCCCAACCTTGACACAGTTTGTTGGAATGGAGTACCCAGAAATACGGTGAAGCGGTCAATGGAGTCCCATACCCCACCTCAACAGTGTTCGACGGTCGGTGCTGATTGGTCGAGAACACACATATGATACAGAAAAACACGCTGATCACACTTCATTCCTGTTAGTACTTTCACTGATAAAGAGAGGAATCAACCGATCCCCCGAGATCAGGACAATCCAATCGGGTTCTTCTTGAAGGAGGCCATTCACCTTACCCTTTACATGTTGAATGAAAAGAAGAGACGATGCACAAAGGGGAGCTTGAGCAGAATCTCTGGCAGCCAGATAAATGTAGAGTTAGTCGACGTGCTGTAATGCCGTCTAATATCTATGAGTTACTAATCATCCTCCAGATACTGGTGCACGTGTCAAAGGCGGTCGTCTTTGTTGAGTCAAACTCAAACTTATCCACCACCCTTTTCTCCCTGTCAACAATATCTGTGGTTATTGAGATTCAAGGACCAACTGATCTGGGGACAATGGTGAACTCTAGTCGATTGTCACCGCATTAGAGTACATGAACAAGAACAATTGAAAGGATACACCCTGCAATTTTGGAGCTATCATCCAAGTTTGGGATGATCTTCGTCACAGAAGCATACATCGAAAGACTCATCCTGCAAAATTAGGTAGAACAAAAGGATATTAATTTTGAAACAACATGAGAGAACCTTATTGTGTGCGCACATTGTGCATGAGACCGCAGGAGCACAAAGGGGGAAAAGGATACATTGAAACAGTCATGCTATAAGACCAATTTATACGAAAACAAAATAACTTTGAGCATCCCATTATGCAAATTTCATTGCCTATTCCTGGAAAAGAATGCACAAAGACAAGCAAAAATCAACCTAAGCAAGCATGCACACAGGACACACATCCAAAGAGTGCATGAGAACAAAGAATTCAAGGATATGATCAGATAATACATAAATACTAGGAAGCAAGAAATCAAATAGACTCTACGAACTGGCCACAAAAGTGGGTCATATACATTCTGGCTTGTGCTTAAGCTACACTTCAGGGTTTAAAACACATTTGGGCTAACAATTGTAAAACTTTGACAGTGTCCTTCGAATTATGATAAAATAGCAGCTTAAAAAGAGATTATTTTCTGGACCTATATGACTTTGATGGCAATGTTCTTACTTCTTAGCTACTATTCACTATGCTTTTCATTCTTTTGTGCATTTAGGGGGTTAGGCCGTTGAAAGGATAGTATTTGTGCTCCAGTGTTTGGAGGATCAGATGTACACAACTCCTAAAGCAAATGAGCAGGCTGTTCTGAAATAAGAGAACATGCTGCAACATCCATACAAGCAATCTTACTCTGCGAGAACCTACCCCCAAGTTCGACTACTTAAAACTAATGCCAGCTAGTTTGTTGATCTTGGGGAAGCAGTAGTCACCAGAAGATGATTTGATTCTAAAAAGCACCAGTAGATAAATATCATGGATTATAAATTGGGATTATATGGAGGGGAAGGAAAAGGAGATTTACTATAAGAGTGGAATTTTAATTAGACTTCTCTATGTATGAATAAATGCTGAAGACCAGTTTACAGTTCTCATGTATAAGAATCTGCAGCCCCTTACATCCCTCTTCGGTGGTAATAGAGTTATAGCAAAAGGACACAGGAGACAATTATCCCATTAGCACAAATATTAGATAATGAACAGGGAGAACACACGCAAGCTGCCAACTAGATCCTTCTATTGCACAAAAATGTAGGATTCAACCGATGCCACTAACCTCATCCTACCCCGTCTTTTAATGGAGATCAGCTTAAGTAGCACAAATATGATTGGGCTGTCTAGCAATTTAAACTTCTTGTGTTAATCACATGAAATGTAATTTCACAAATTGTATAGATGGAGAAGAGTTTATGGTGACCATTCCAATGTGTGTCTATTCGACAACATAGATCATCCAATAAAGAGATGATGCAGACTAATTGTTCTTCAGAAGTGATTAGCTAGCAACAGACACTGCTATGGACAGTTAGAGGTATACAGACCCTTGCTTTTTTTTCACAATAGCATGAATATATGGAAATGCAGATGCAAACTTATAATGCCAGACACAATTTAAGGTTATGTTATTTTCAATTTCATGCAATTTTTTTTGCAACATTCAGAAAAGATATGCACATTCAGAATATCCAATCTGTTGAGTTATTTATTTGAAGAATTAAAAAGCTTCTGCACATGAACTTACTGTTCTTTCCGCCCATTTTGCTCAAGTTTCTTCAAAATTGGCTTCCTCTCCTCAATGGAAATCCTTTGGAGATCTAGCTCGTTAATTTCATTGGCAACAGTTGTGTTGGTACACATAAAAGACAAAATTGAAAATCAATTGTTTGTCAATGAACATGTAAAAGAATCATTAACGCTATCACAAAAAGGATTGTTTAGATATTTATCTCAAATCCTCCATAAGCAGTCGTTCCTTCTCAAGTTCCTCTTGCAGTTCTTTCTGGAGTTGGTCAATATCCACATCTCCAGCAACTTCAGATCTCACTGCTTCAGTTTTCTTCTTGCAAGCATCAATCTTTTCCTCATACTCTGCTCAACCACAAAATTTAGAATAAAGAGAGAGCATCAAAGAGGTGTAAGATCAAAGCAAACCATCTTGTTGATAAGTTGGTCTAGATTGTAAAGTCATCGTGATTGTGAATAGACGTAACTTTGCATTTCTTCCTGACTAGAATCCAATTCTACGGAATTAGTGGGAAAGCTCTGTACTGCAGATAAAAAGGGAAAAGTGGGGTCCAAAGGAAATAGACCATGTTCTCATTTCATTACCAAATAACCAAAAAGCAAACTGGCAAGATCTAATTTTGACACAATAGCATTTATTCAAATATTTTATAATTAAAATGACACAATGTGAACTTGAGGGTTTCATGGATGTCATCATTAGTATAGCAATTCAAGAAATGTCTCCAATGTTAGTCCATGAAGCTGTCACAGTGAAATACTTGCATCTGGTAAAGACAATCACAAGTCACAATGTTCAATTACTCTCAGAAACACCCCCAATCCCAAAAGCCATTCAATCTATAAGGTTGATAGGAGATGAATTGTCACACGCAGAAGTAATCGTAATTTCTACTAGATGAACAACCTACCTCGAGAAATTGTAACTATGAAAAAGCAAAGAGAGGAAAAAAGCATATTCTGATATACATAACAGAGTAGGCTACCAAATCAAAGATAGCAAGAAAGAATCAAACAAGAAATTCTGTTTAAGATGGAGGATCTGCATAATTAAGTAGGGAAAAAGCAAGAGAATAGAATCAAATAGGCTTAGAGCCAGCATATTCCTTTATCATCTGCTATGTGATTCAATGGGTTAGAAACTACACTCTTAATATACAGTTTACTTGAATGACGTGCAGCCATCACAAAGGGCTTTCAAATATTTTTGTACTAACATCATGATAAACAGATCGATTGAGCACATCTGCAAAATGGCTTCACGTTCCTGAGGAGTCTCCATATCAGATCTCATGACCTCATGAAATAAGAAACCCCTTTAGCCTTATATCAGAAAAGATAAAGCATCCTTTAACTAATTTAACACGGTACCAATATCTCTAAGCAGTTTGGTGTCTGGTCTGCAATTATTCGTGCAAGAAAAAATCAAACTCAGAACTTACATGTATATAACTTAACTCGTGGGTTGCACAAATTGGACGGCTAACATCCTAGTATTAGGACGTCCATATTTAATGTGGAGGACTCCAAGAATGTGAGTATGAAAACCGTAGCAGAACTATACACACTGCATTACACGTTATGATAGTAAAGACAGACAATTGTGCAATAGAAGATTCCAAAGAATTAGCAGGGAAGAGAAGTACTGTAGATAAACAAGGAGTAAAAAAATTGGCCAAAACAAATTGCCTGCATCTTCATTATGTTATCAAATAACCCATAAGCACACTTGGCCAGATATATCAATCGCACACACGATAGCATTTCGAAAGGCCCGGACCCCTGAACTACCTGCACTTCGATCCTGCCATCTTTATCGATAAAAGGAGAAATCTTTGAAAGAGACTCGGAAAACCCACAACAGAACAGCAGCCACAGTTCAAACGACACCATGTCAATCAAATTCAGACACGAACTGGGAACTCATCAAAAACTTCAAAATTGAATCCTTTTCAGCCCAAATCAAGCCATCGACAAGAACCGGTCCCACCCATCAAACGCAGACCCGCGGCATCTCCGACCCGAACCCACCAACCCACCACCTAATCGCGACGCGTAAGAAAATGGGTAGCCGCGAAAAAGGAGGAAAAGATTACCGACCCAGAAGCGAGGACCGGAGTCCGGCGAGGTCGGCGTCGCAGGAGGAGCGGAGGGCGTCGGAGTGGCGGAGGCACTGGGCGAGGGCGGCGGCGTCCTTGTCGTCCCTGAGGACCTGGGCGAGGTCGTCGCTGTAGGAGACGAGCTTCTCCAGGTCGATGCTCCGAGAGGAATCCCCCATCTCGTTCTCCCTTCGCCGCCGGAGAAGAGGGAAGATCGAAGAAGAAGAAGACGATGTGGACTGGAGAGGGAAAACGGAAAGAAGGGCGCCCCTCGAAGCACGTTCAAAATCCTTCTCCCTTTCCTCCCTCTCCCACTTTTTCTTCGAGAAGTAAATTATTTAAATAATTTTTTTTTTAAATAAACACACTAATTTCACGAAAAAAACTCACAATTTTAAAAAAAAAAATTGTCAAGAATATAATCAATTTCGTTGTTGACAAAAAATTGAGTGACGACATTTTTTTTGCTCACGATAAAATCGTTTAGAAATAAATTATTTTTATTTTTATTTTTTTAGTAACCTGGAAATCACCGTACAATCGTAAACCAACAGCGTAAACTTGGGATGAACCAAGCCCACCCACCTGACCTAGCCGCAGATGAGTCGTGCAATGCGCACGCCGGGGTTCAAACTCCCCTACCGCAATTAGAGGGGGAAAGGCAAGCCAAGTAGCGTTAAATGGATATGTAGACATAAATTATTATTGATGATTAAATTTTTTATAAACATGATAAATGATCATTTTTAAGAAAATATTTGTGATGATTGATTCTTTGAAAAAATAAATGTTCCCTAGACGTTTTAAACAAGTATGCCGTTTTTAATGTTTCATAATTAATTCATTGAATTTTAGCTTCTGAAACCGATCGTTATTTACTTTAGTTATCGTTTTCTCCCAAAGCACTTTAGACTCGATTTGGTTTGACGGAACAGAATGAATGAAGAAATTGAATGAAAAATGAAAAGGAAATGAATGAAGATTTCATTTCTTAGTGGCTAGTTTTTTTTTTTTTTTTTTTTTGGTCGGTTCTTAGTGGTTAGTCGAGCGAGCATAATAAATGAGATTTTCTTTCATTTGGTGGTGAGCAAAATAATATGAGAATGGATCGAGAGTTACAATCAATTTAATTTAAGTACACTGGTGTTTTAATAAAAAATTGCACCATTAAAATTTATGAACATATTTGTAAAAATATCACTCTAAATTTACCATTGTAGCTAAAACAAACTATTGCAACAAAGTTATAATTCCTGAAATATTGCTTAAGGGTGTTGGCGTGACAAAATTTGTAACATACATTGATTCTAGTTGTCGCATCACTATTTATCATATATTTGCCGATAATGATTAATAATTTGCTATAGACATCTAATAATATCGCTAATTAACTAAATCTTACGGTCTATTCTATTCTTAATGGGCCCAAATGGCTCTCTGGCCTTGGAAAAGGATGATGATTCCATGGCCCGATGAAGCCAATGGGGCCTCCCCACATCTGTTCACTATCTACATCGCTTGATTTTCAAGCGACTCTAAACTTGACAAAGTAATATTTAACACAAAATTAAGAAACTTGTAAATATAGATTTTATTTGTTTGACGACAGAATTTACATTTCTGGAAAATCTTTTCCATAAAATAACTTTCACAGAAAATGATAATATTTTTCGATATTTAGCTAAAATCTAAATTTGTCGTTTGGAAAGAAAAATCCGATTTGATTTTTCTAAATATACATACACTATTCAGGCACTAATGACTTGCGCACAAACAACCAAGGAATTGGACATGGACACTAGGATCTGGGGTGCAACCTTGATGAACTCTGACCATGGTCCCAAGGACCTAGGCAAGGACAGTATAGTCTTGAGCAAGAGAGTAGGCACCAATCCCACCTCCATAGAAACCCAAATCGAGAACTCAATAGTCAATACATGTGCAAGACTTCTTGGCGCCTTGAAATGGTTTCATAGAGGCCAGGCCTTGAGGTCCGAGTGCTTGGATCCTTGGCAAATGGGCCAAGGTCCACAAAGGAGGAGCACGAGACCTCGATGACCCAGGTCCCTGGCGCTTGGGCTTGGTTCCTAACACTTCAGTCCTGGTCCATCAAGGATGGCCTAGGGACGCCAGTGCCCATGCCTAAGTCCTCGACGACCAAGCTAGGATCCTTAGCGATCGATTTCAAGTCCATCAAGGTCGTGTTTGGGATCCGTAGTTGCTAGGACGAGGGGAAGGCATCAATGGACACGAGCTTAGGTGGCGAGGATCCAAAAGTGAGCGTTAGGGTTCTGTGCAAAGCTAAAGTTTTTGGTCTAATCGCTAATATCTAGTCATATTTTAAAAATGATTCTTGATCTTTTAAAGAGAAAATCATTTTCTTGAATTTAAGTACAGATTTTCTATTGATTAGGAACATATTTTCCGTTAACTCATTTTCCTAAGCGATTTAAAATGTTGGAAAATGTTTTATTAATGTCAACTTTATAATTTGGTCAATTGACCCCACTACTTAATGTATGGTGCTGTCATTAAGCGTGAATACTTGACACAATGTTATCATACTTCCTGCCTCTCAACTAATAATCGAAGTGTCTATATTAGATAACCAAAACCACATCAAAACTAATTAGGCAACCTACTATACGTATAAATAATTTTGGTGCACAAACAATATGATAAAATGCGCACATCGTGAGGGCATCCATCTAGTTTTTCCTTTTCGTTTCCCTTTTAGCTTTTTCCTGCTTGCTTGCGGGCATCCACCTAATTATGAAACGTCGTGAACATTGACATTTGACCGAATGCATATATCCTTGAAATTTCCAAACATGGTCTTAAATCCATTCATAATAGTCAATTCCGTGGTGTCCATGCCCAATATGAGAACGATTTGAATGTCTCTTTACAAACTTTCTTCACCCTTTATTTTATCATTTAGGGTTTTCTTGACCTGCATACAAAACTTCAAAACTACGACTCTAGGGTCGATAAGATAGAATCATGCACTGCCATTGCCACATTCTTTTTCTTCACCTAAGTAACTTTTACCTACTTTTTGAAGAATAATATTATGTTTATCAGTTACTTGTAACATTCATTTAGAAAATGAGGGTTGATAAGGTAGAATCGTGTACTGCCATTGCCACATTCTTTTTCTTCACCTAAGTAATTTTCACCTACTCGTTGAAGAATAATATTATGTTTACCAGTTACTTGTAAGATTCATTTAGAAAATGAGGGTCGATAAGGTAGAATCGTGTATTGCCATTGTCACATTCTTTTCCTTCACCTAAGTAATTTTTTTTGGGTAAGGTTTCACCTAAGTAATTTTCACCTACTCTTTGAAGAATAATATTTTGTTTATCAGTTACTTGTAAGATTCATTTAGAAAATGAGGGGAAAGATTCTTTATTGAACTTTCAATAAGATTCGCTTATAGTGGGTACGTTTCTTCTGCAGAGTAACTTCACAAAAATAGTCTTACTTTTCCTAAAATTAGTCCTCATCGGACTCCTATAACTCTACTTTAGATTTAACAAAGTATTGAGTGTGTTCAATTAGCTCACAAATCATGCTAGTGAATGAGTTCAATTTGAGTTGCTTTAGCACCTTCCACCTCAAAGGCACAATTCGTGGGTAGCCTATATACCATAGATTTCACATATCAAGATTTGCATGATTTTGTAAACCAATTTTCTTATCCTCTCGCTGCAAAAACCCATCATTTCACCTCATTTTGGAGAAACTTTTGGACTTCTGGCCGTTAGTTTTCATTACATATGGGCTCCTCAAGTTTGATATTTGAAGACTTAGAATTCCGGCAGTCAAAACGAATGGGAACTCTCCGCGGAGATTACTGCTGCCTCTCTTGATTTTCAGCCACGCAAAGCAACTCGATTTTCTTCTCCTGCGACCTGACATTCGAGTTTACTAGGATCGTTCATTCCTCCTGGCATGTCCTATCTTCTTCGTCCCGGTTTTAGCGTTACTGCTGCTGCGCGACACTAACCCTTCCTCAAGGTTTAATGACCTTGGGAGAAAAACTCAATAGATAATGGTGAAAAACCACATATAGTATTGAATTCTCATGTCGAAACTTAAGTTTTCAACTTGACAAAGTAATTGGGTTAATTTAACACCGAATTAAGGAACTTATAAATATATTTTTCAACTTTATAGGGCCGGCCTCCCCCCCCCCCCCCCCCCCGGCTCAACTAAGAATCAAAATGTCTAGATTATATGACCAAAAACACATCAATTCTAATTAGGCAACCAACCATGTGTAGAAATAATTTTGCGCACATTATAATTGCACAAATTGTGTGGACATCCGTTTGATTGCTCCTTTTTGTTTCTTTTTAGTATTTTCAGGTTTTGCGCATTCATCTAATTATAAAATGTCAGGGATATCAATATTTTACCAAATGCGTTGATCCTTTGAAAAATTTCAAAATATGGTCTTAAATACATTGTTAATAGTCAATTTCTTGGTGTCCAAGCCTAACGCGAGAACGATCTAAACGTCACTTTACAAACATTTTAAGTTCTCATCCCTTTAATTTATCAATTAGGGTTTTCTTGACCTGCATGCATATTAGACTTCAAAACTACGAGTCTGATCATCTCCTCAATGATATATAATATTAACATTTTATATCATGTAGAGATTGCAGGTAGGAAAAAAATCTAAGGAATCTAAAGGAATATGGTTGACCAAAAGTTCCTTTTCATACCAGCAAGGCGCTAGGATGTCTGCTTCCTTTACGTAAGGAAATTTATGAGTGGGGAAACAGATTTGACAGCTCTTTCTGTCCAATTTTTTTTGACAAAGTCAGTACTTACCAAATGTCACGTCCCGTCCTTGTCTATTGTCTTTTTCTTTTTCTGTTTCTCTACTGGTGGCCGATGCTGCTCGCGCGGTGCATATGCGGGTGTTATTCATAGCGACAAGGAGTTGTAATGTCATTAGGGTTCGGCTACAATCTAATAGAGCGAGAATGATTATTAAATTACTTTGTGTTTTTTTTTACCGATTCCATTCTATTTCTATCTTAACTTCCTTTCAAATTTTTATCATGCCCTTTTATTGAGCATCAAAATTAAATTTATATTTAAAATTAAATCGTCCTCACTTTAGTAATTCTTTAGAAGATAGAGATTTAAACCTCCCACTTCCCATTTTTTATGTAGGAATGGTGGCCACCAACTAAATTTCGAGTAACTTTAACTCTTCTTTCATATGATTTAATGTTGAAATGAAAATGATAGAAGTACAATGCCAAAATACCTTACAACTTTCTACTCTCTGTCCGAACTTTGCCCACAATAGTCTACATGTGGCCAATAACCATGGGTGATGGGTGAGGGACGACGTGCTTATTGTCGCTAGTAGGGTTTTCACATATGACGAAATAGCGGGGGTGATCGATTGCTGCGATTAGGGGTCAGTCGTCGATGGTGAGGATTTTCGCAAGCGGTCAACACTAGGGTAATGCTATTGGTGACCCTTAGAGAGAGAGAGAGAGAGAGAGAGAGAGCAAAGTGAAGGGTCGAGCATTTCGCATATGTCCTATTCCATCTAGAATTATATAGAGATACTTGATGTTCCTTACGTTTCTATATACACATCACATCTATCCCCCAAGTCCGGGAGCTTAGTCTTACTAAGTTCTATGAGCTTTGTGCTTACAAGGTTTATCACTAACAATAATAAAAAAAGGATGGTAGATCTTTGGGTATTATATCAAGTTCTAAGTAATGTTGATTAAGAGAACCAACCACCCCCGAACTCATCTTATTTCATCCGTTGAAGGTTTGGATGTGCACCACGTGCCTAACAATCGCTAGATTGAAAAAAATCTCACATCCTTTTCTATGCATCAATGCCCCACGACCGCCGACCGTAGTCTTTCGACCACCTTCGTTGCCACAGCGTTGCTGTACTAGCCTTCAGCCATGCCGACCTCAGCCACCGTGTGTGCTCGATGACCACTAGCGACGGCAAGCTTTGCAAATGAGAGAGAGAGAGAGGTAGGTGGTGGGCACAACGAAAGCTAAGGAGTAGTGTTTGCTTTTGGCTAGAGATGGCGGCATGGGGCGATGAACATAACTAAAAGTTGTGGACAACATGTCTTTGATTGGCGAGCTATTAATTATAAACATCATCCAAATGCAAATTTTTACTAAAATTGAAAGTGGATGGTGTTCGTATGTACGGCCCACCGGGCCACCAATCAATAGGTTGGTTGTAGAAACATATCTCCATTTTTAGCTAGGGACATGAAAAATATAACTTGTAATTCAGTCTACCCTTATGCTAATATCTTAGAATAATTATCCAATCAATCCTAAATATCGTGTACTAATACCAATTCAGTTTAAACTTTTCAATCTTGTTAATGTAGTCCTAAACTTTAAGCAATATTCCTATGAAGTCATTTCAGTAAATTTTTACAGGAAAACATTAATGTGGTGGTTTAGCAGTCGTTGATCGTCCTACACGACACATTGCCATATCAACAAGCTTTGGTGAAAATCTATTTTAAAGATTACTTTGAAATTTCACTCTAAAGTTGAGGATACAATTGAAGAATTGAATTGATATTTATATAATAAATTTAGACTTGTTTGGACAATTTTCCACCATTATCACCTATCACATCATCGCCCCAAACTTAGTTGCCAAAGTTTTCCATCTATAGGCTAATAAAGGCAATCAACTTTCTCAGTCCTTTTACACGTTCGATCAATTACATCATAAACTAGGGGTGGCTGAGCTTGGTGGCTAGTGCAACTTGTCGTTTTCATTTTTGAACGATCGTTCTAAGTGAATCCAATCCACTCGAATTTCATGTACATCCCGTCAACGGAAAAGCTCATCATCATCCAGTCTTTTCCTATTAAGCTCATCATCCAGTCTTTTCCCACTAAGTACAAGAAGTCGACATGTGTCACACCAAAGTAAGAACTTGATTGTATTTGTTTTTTTCTTTCCCTTATTCTCATGTGATATTTTCTTCTATGCTTACGCACAATAATTCAAATAAATTGATCTATCTGTATTATCAATTAGATAAGCCAAACGGCCATTCAAACATCAATCTTTTACAGAAAAATCCCATGAAAAAACACTTGTATAATGAAAATACCTGTTGTAATATACAACAATCAAGATGATCCTTCACAATTGATCACTACCTATTTTTCTTGTTTTTCAGTGACTCCAACTCGAGATTTTTCAATTGTCGCTTCGAATTCAAGGCTCGGAGCATGAACCTGACCCTTCTTCAAGGCTCGGAGAATTTGAAAGAAACCTAATCATCAGATATCAATAAAAGCTATACAAAGCATTCAATTCTCCTGTCGTTATTTAAGCCTTTAACTCCACAAAGTAATAGGTTTAATTTAAAACAAAATTATGAAACTTTTACATATAATTTCAACTTTATGTACTTAACCTAAGGCACTGTCATTAAGCATGAATAATTGACTCGATGTTATCAATCTTTCTGTCTCCTCATCCAGCTCAACTTAGATTCGAAGTGTCTAGATTAGATAACCAAAATTACATCAAATTAATTAGGCAACCGACTATACAAAGAAATAATTTTGCGCCCACATGCAATATTATAATTGTGCACATCATGTGGGCATCCGACTATTTTTGCCTTCTCGTTTCTTTTTAGTGTTTTTTCCGCGCGCGTGCATCCAGCTAGTTAAGAAAATGCCACAAATATTGACATCTGACCGATCGCATTTATTCTTTGAAATTTCAAAACATGCTCCTAAATCCATACACAATAGTCAACATTATGGTGTCTTGGACGATTTTGATATCACTTAGGACTTTTTAAGTTCTTGGCCTTTATTTTATAATATATGATTTTCTTGACCTGCATATAAAACTTCAGAGCCACGAGTCATCTCTTCAGTAATATAATAGTAATATTTGAAATAATGCAGAAATTCTAAATTGTAAAAAAAAATGGATTATAGTTGACTGAAGCAACCTTTTCATACCAGCATGGCAATGATATATGCCATCTTTATGTAAAAAAATAAATGCGTGAGGAAATAGATTTGACAGCTTTTTGTCCATTTTTTTGACAAAGTCATACCGAACAATTGTCACACATTTAATGGCCTTCAAGGAAAATCTGGCGTGAGAATGATTTAAAATGTAAAGCCCTTATTTGCTATAAAATCGTTGGTATTTCTTGTATTATGGAGAAGAAAAATATACACATACAATTAGGGGGTGCAGGGCGTGCGGGCACTGACATGTTAAAACAAGGAATGTAGTCTTGTCGGCGCTCCACAAGATCGAGATTACCGGGGACGACCCTTGTAGGTGGTGAAACCCCGCCCCTTTCTTTCCAATCATGGGCTCCATCTTGTCTCATCCTTATTTATGTTGTCTAGCAACGAAATGAAATTATAATGTAATTAGGGTTCGGCATCGTGAGTTTCAGTAGTTTAGCAAGAGGATTAACCCTTCTTTTGTATGGTTTAACACTGAAAATCAAAAGATTGGCATAAGATGCCACAATGCCTTGCCACTCTGTATTCTCTCTCCAGGCGCCGCCCTCCTTGCCGTCGGTGGTCCGCATGGGGCCAGTAGCGATGGGTCACGAGCGAGGGACGATGTGCTAGCAGTCGCGTGTAGGGTTTTACAAACAACGAAATGACAGTGGTGACTAATTGCAATGATTAACGGTGCAGTCGTTGATGGTAAATCTTGGCAAACATCAGACTGTTGCTATTGCCCAACCTCACCGCTTGTCGGGTGAGATAGAAGAGCCGAGCATTTTGCAAATGTACTATTTCATTTAAAAATGATAAGCAGATACTCGACATGCCATGGATCTTTATAAACGCATCACCTCCATCCCTCGAATTTGTGAGTTTGCTCTCTCCGATGTCTATGGAATTTTTGCCTAGAAATTTGTCGATAATAAAGTATGTAGATACTTGGTTATTGGATCAAGTTCCAAGTCGTACCGACATCAAAAGTCGTGTTCGATGGCCCCTCGCGACATCAAGCCCCTCTCTCTCTCTCTCTCTCTCTTCTCTACCATTGTTAACAACCTAGTGACAAGCTTCTCTCTATCCCTGTCTCATCTTCGCAACAAGCTCGTCGGTCATCAACAAGCTAGCGACAATCCACAAAATGTGAGGCTCAATCCAAGTGTGTACGAGAGGGAGAGAGGTGATATGCATGACGAAAGTTAGTGGTAGGGTTGGCTCAGCTAGAGATGGCGACATGGGTCGACAAGCTAAAGTAAAAGATTTGGGTATCATTTGTGTCTCTCTTGATAGGTTCTTAAATTATAGACATCATCCAAATACAACTTTAACTAAAATTGAAAGCAAATGATGTCCATAAATATAACCCGGTGGGTTGGTCATGGAAAACTTCCTCCATTTCGAGGTAGGGACAGCGAAAAGTATGATCCGTAATCTAATTTTTCTTTATATCAATATCTCCTGTTATATATATGGCCCTAGACTTGGTTGCCAAGATTTTCCATGGGTGGACTAAATAAAAGCAATCGACCTTCTCAGTCCTCGTGCACCTTTCATCAATTTCATCATAAATTGGGGTGGTTGAGCCTGGTGGCTAGTGCAACTTGTCGTTTTATATTTAAAGGGGGAACAGTCGTTCAAGTGAATCCAATCCACTCAAATTTCCTAAAGATCAGTCCTTTTTTTTTTAAATTTCCCGACCTAAGTGTGGCAAGTGTCGCAAGCCAAACAAGCCCTATATCTTTTTGCCACTAGTACAAGAAGTTGACGCGTGTCGCACCAAAGTGAGAACTTGCATTTAATAAATGGGGTTTTCTGGTGGAGAAACACAAATAAGACAGCTGGTATTCATTGGAGAAAATGGAGTCTCCTAAAGCTTCGCAAGCAGGAAGGCGGCCTTGGCTTTAAAGATCTTCTAGCTTTTAACACCGCCATGCTAGGAAAACAAGCTTGGAGAATTTCTCAGTATCCGAACTCACTTTGGGGTCAACTCATAAAAGGACTTTACTTCCCAAGCTGTAACTTTTGGAGCGCAGGGAAAGGCTCACGTTCTTCGTGGGGTTGGCAAAGCTTATTAGCAGGTAGAGATGCGATTGCTCCTCAAATTATGTGGGCAGTAGGTAATGGTCAAAAAATTTCGATTAGAGAAGATAAGTGGCTAAAGAAAGGAAAGATTGGAGGAATAGTGAGACAGCATGAACCCAACAAAGTAGCCGACTTAATTGACTTTCAAACCGCAACATGGAAGGAAGATCTTCTACGGTCTATGTTTGACGACTCCATAGTGACAGAAATCAAATCAATCCCCATCGGCCTCCCAAATACAGAAGATAAATTGGTTTGGGCAAATAACAGCTCGGGGAATTATACTGTGAAGAGCGGTTATTTCTTGACCAAAAAACCTACTACTCATCAAGGGACATTACCAACAACATCTCACCAGATTGATCCACACATATGGAAGTTGATCTGGAACTCCGTCCTACAACCTAAAATCAAATTTTTCCTATGGAGTGCCTGCAATAATGCTTTGCCTACTTCGGATAATTTACATAGGAGAAAGATTGTACCTGCACCAACGTGCCCGATATGCAAGCTCGAAGCGGAGACGGTTGAACACACCCTGCTCCTTTGCCCCTGGACATCATATATCTGGAATGAGCCAACCCTGCAAGTCCACATAGATCGAGTGGGTTTAACAAGATTTGATGACTGGTTGAGCAAACTTTTTGCAGGACCAAGGAACTCACGTAATTTTGAACTGGTTGCCACAATTTTATGGTATATATGGAAGGATCGCAACCATTTCATCTTCAACAAACACCCCCTTAACCCACACCAAACTATGTCCAGAGCTGCGACGTCACAGGAAAGCTTCACAACGTGGAATAAAAAATCGCAGCATGGGAAGCAAGGCCAAAATCTACCTCACCCTGATAAGTGGCGTCCCCCACCCCCAGGTGTTCTCACAATAAACATTGATGCTTCTTTTGAAGATGCTTATTCAAATACCAACTCGCCTAATATGTTCCAAGAGGACGACGTGCGTAACAGTGAAGACATTTCAGTCTCTACCCTGGCTTCAAGCTCCATTAGTGACATCTACTCCGACAACCCAACTGACTCCCCATCCTCTCCTCTATCTTCGACAACAAGAATGGCTCAGAGATACACTGACATACCGCCTAGAGCTCAAGAAAGAAATCTAGAATGGGCACGATGTTTACCTGGTCTACACAGAGAGGCAAGCCGAGAATCTCTAAACCAGCATGTGACGCCCAGCAACTGTCGAAAGCAAGTTCACAGGAAGTATCCCCTGAGTGGTGGCCCCAACATTGCCTGCCCGGTACCACCTACACAGCCCTTTCACAGTTTAATATATGCAAATGCAGAAAACAGAGCACAACTCCAAAGCTGGAGGCCAAACCAAATTGACTCAACGACCCATGGTGGCGGACAAACAGAGATCGAAACTGCCCCTGCTTTTTTGGTAAGCCAAATCAGAGCATCACAGAGGGTTTGGGACAGCCCTTACCCGAACAACAGCGACGATGGAGAAGAATCAGACACCCCGGACTCGCCCAGCCTAGCCCAGATCTGGACCGGAGCACGTCCGCCAGAGAGGAATAACAGAGGTGCAGAGAGAGATCGTGGCAAGCTCACCCTAACCAGAAGCATCATCGAAGAAGCACATATTGAATCCACAATACCGGCACTCGACCTCAGATCCAACAAATCTCAGTCTCCAGTACAGCAGCAAGAGAGTAGGAGAACCAAAGGCGTCCATTTTGCAAGCTGCTGCAGATCTGAAGAAAGGATGGGGGCTTTGACTTACCTGTGCGCCAGCATTACAGAGGAAGAATCCATTCCATCTCCCGACCCCGACCGGAACGAACGACTTGCTAACCGTGGGCTTGCTCCAGCGCCGCAACCCACCACGCCCATACAGACGACTGCTGGTTTCTCCGAATCCCAACAGCGAAATGTTGAGGCTCAGCGAAGCTGGCATTTCGAACCGGAAGAAAGGGAAGAAGAAATAAGGAACCAACACACCTGTGCTGTGGAAGAACGCCCGTCTCCCAGACCAGATCTCACCGGTCACACCCCCCTGACCAGCGGAACAATCGCTGCCGACGATTCCACCCCTGCAACTGACGCCCAACATCTCAAAGTCACCGAATCTGCATATCTAACAAGACCGCAGCTCGGAGGACCCAGGGATGACGCCTACCATGGCAAGCCTGGCGGTTCAGAAGGAATAGAAGACCTTCCTCTGAGTTTCGGAACCGGTATCATCGAAGCTATGCCTGCTGCCTCTGCATCCGAAGAAGGAAACCTCAGATCTACCAGAGCTGACTTCCCTCCACAGCAGCAACATCACAGCAGCATCGCCGACGCTCACCATGGAAGGCATTATGAATCGGAAGAGGAGGATGAAGGCATGAACTACCCACGCACCAGTGCTGTTGAAGCAAACGAAGCCCCTCAACCAGGACCTCATCCTACCCATCACGCTGCTAGCAGACCTTTACCTTCGGCATTGGGCCACGCCCCACCCAGAGAGACGACCAGAGAGACGACGGCAGTCGTATTCAACTCTTCGCAGACCAGATCTGCTCCTTTTCGTCCTCACCATCCAAGATCAAGACCTCGGGCTGCTATTGCTTGTGTCTGTAGAGATTCTTTTGGGAGGATTCGAGATGGATTTGCAAAGCATATTGAGGTAGGTTCGGCTGAGCAAGCGGAGGCCGTCGCTTTGGTTGAAACCCTAGATTTTATCTCTTCAACCCTAATCCCTAAATCCCCAGAAAAAGAATTTATTCTTTTATCTGATTGTCGGTTGCTAGTGGATAGTCTATTGTCGTCCTCTACTCTAAATTGGTCAGTGCAACCTCTTGTGGACCGGGCCAAGCACAAATTGGAAACTATTTTGGGTCTTTCTTTAGCTCACTGCAGTAGGAATTCTAATCGAGTTGCTGACTGGGTTGCAAAAGCCCGGCGTTTTGATTTTCTTCCTAACAACTGGGTGTCTAGTCCCTCCTCTGCTCTTTTGGATCTTCTTTGTACTGATGCTCATGCTGTACTACCTTCGCCTACTATCTAATAATATTAGCTTTGTTTCTCGTCAAAAAAAAAAAAATGAGGTATACAGACACCGCACACAAGTCATCTATATTTTTAGTTAGGCAAACCCAATAGTCCCTCCAGCCATATAAAAAACAAAGCGCACGCATATACTCAATAATTTATGACAATCGAGATGATTCTTCACGATTGATCACTGTTTATTTCTCTTGATTTCTAGTGACTCCGGCTCGATATTTTTCGCCTGCCACCTAGCATTCGCGTCTACTAGAGTCTACTAGAATCGCTCACTCCTACTTTTAGGTCCTTTCTATTTCATCCTGCTTTTAATGTCACTACTGATTCAGGGCTTGGGGACTTTTGAAAGAAAACCTCCTCAAAATCTGTCAATGGAAGCCATATAGAACATCAAATTCTCCCGTGTTACTTAAGCTTTTAACTTGACAAAGCAATTGGGTTAATTTAACACAAAATTAACAAACTTATTCATATAATTTCAATTTTATATTGGGGCTAGTTGATGACTACTTGGAATGTGTTTATTTTGCGGAAAATGAAGAATTCGGAAAATATTTTTTAAAGAATAATCACTTATGTCATTTGAAATAATTAGTTAGTAAAAAATATTTTCATTATTAGTAACAATTTATATCTAAATTTTTCCTAAATTATAAAAATTTATTTATTTATTTTTTAAATTTTTTTTGTAAGTGATACAAAAGATCATTTTTTGAAAAATATTTTAATTTTTTTTTTCATTTTCAGTGAATACCTATGGGCTTGTTATGAAGTATGAATAGTTGATTCAATGTTTTCTCCAAACGGAGGATCAATCTTGTTGCCTCCTCATCAGGCTCAACTAAAAATCAAAGTGTCTAACGATATCCAAACTAATTACGCAACCAACTAGATGTAAAGTAATTTCGCGCAGATACAATATTATAGTTGTGCACCGCATGATGTGTGGACATCCGGCTAATTTTTCCTTTCCCATTTCTTTTTAGGTTTTTTCTTTTGTGGCATCCAACTAGTTATGAAATGCGACAGATATTGATATTTGACTGAATGCATTTATTCTTTGAAATTTCAAAATATGCTCCTAAACTCATTCATAATGGTTAATTTCATGTGCGTGTCCATACCCAGGATTAGAGGTGAGTACTGGGTTTGGTTCTACCGACAAATCTAGAACCTCCCCGAGAATCGATGTCTCAATATTCACCGATTTAAAAATGCATCACACACGGTTAAAACATGTGGTGAATATATAAAAAAAGACTAAAACATAATAAATGTGTGTTGGATTATGCTAAAAAAAATTCATTACCGTAGTATAAATGACCCAAATATGGCAAACGGACTTTATTTTTGTTAAATATGGATAACATGTTGTAAAGCAAAAACTTTTGCACATATGAAGAATTGTACCATGACCTTTAACATGAACAAACAGTATAACTACTTGACCTATATATGTTTTTATAATAAAATGGTGCAACGATTATATAAAACCTATTTTTTTGGACAAAAAAAAATTGGACCGGTTCATGGTATCAATTTTTTGGAATCAATAATCACAGGGTCCGTTTCCACTTTTTAGATTGGGAATCGACCATCCCTATTTTATATCAGAGTTATTTGAATGTCACTTCCAAGACTTTTCAGTTCTTGGCCCTTTATTTATCATTTCAGGTTTTCTTGACCTGCATATAAAACTTCAAAACTTCGACTGGCTTTCCTGCCACTGCCACGTTCTTTTTTTTTTTTTTTTTTTTACTTAAACAATTTCGAATAGGCAACAATCACATGTCCACAGCGATGATGCTCGAAGCTTCAAGTGGAGTGATTGACAGATCATCTCTTCGGAGATATAATATTAAAATCGGAAATCATGCAGAAACTGCGAATGAAGGAATAATTAATGTATTACGGTCGACCAAAAAATAAAACCTTTTCACACCAGCAAGGCAATAAGATAATGCTTCCTTTATTTAAACAAATGAATGCGTGAGGAAGTGGATTTCCTAGGTTTTTGTCCATCTTTTGACAAAGTCAGTACTTACCAGTGGTTTATAGCAACAAGAATGAAACTATGATGTAATTGATGTTCGACTGCAATGCAAAAGGGCGAGAGCAAATATTACTTTATTTAGTTTAATAAGTGAATTAACTCTTCTTTTGTATGGTTTAAACAGTGAAATTAAAAGAGAGATGTGAATTGCGAAGACGTCCTACGACTCTCCATTCTCTCTCTAGCCCTGCCCTTGAACATGTTGCCCCAGGTGGTCCGCACGGGGACAAGAGCGATGGGCCATGAGTGAGGGTCAATGTGCTCGTGGTAACTGGTGGTGGTCGATTGCAGTGATTTTGGTGTACTCGTTGATGGGTGATCTTGGCAAGTGGTTGATATTAGGGTTTGGAGGGAGACGGAGATGGAAGACTCAAGCATTTTGCAAATGTCTTATTTCATGTAAAATTATACCTAGATACTTGACGTGTCTTTATCATTATATACACATCATAAGTGTCTCAATTTTGTGAGCTTAGTCCCACCGATAGTTTTGAGTCTTATGCTAAAAAAAAAATTAATAAAAAATTGTATGTAGATACTTGGTTATATTATATGGATGTGCACCCTATACCTAGCAATCACTAAATTGAGAGAAATAATCTTATCTCCTCCCTCCGACCTTTCCTTTTCTCTTGAATCAATCACGCATAACCACTAACTGTAGTCATCGTACCACCCCTGTAGCTTGTCACTAGACTAAAAGTTGTAGCCGACATGTCTCTAATCGATGAACAATAAATTATAAGTACCGTCTGAATGCAAATTCAACTAAAATTAAAAGCAAATAATATCCGTATTCATGACCTACCAATCAACAGGCCGGGCTACAGAAACCCTTCATTCGTTTCCAGCTGGGAATGGCGAAAAATAGAAACCCGCAATCCGATTTTTCTTCATCCTAACATCTCCTATCACCTCATCATTTTCCCGCAGACTTAGTTGGCAGGATTCTCCCATCCACAACCTAGGACAAAGGCAATCGACTTTGTCTGTGCCCTTGCACCTTCCCCATTCAATTTCCATCATAAATTGGGGTAGCTGAGCTTGGTAGTGGCAGCTTGCGAGATCTGTCGTTTTCATTTATGAGGATGAACAATCGTGAAGTGAATCCAATCCACTCAAATTTCGCATAGATCTGGTCGACCAAACAACTTATCATCTATAAGTCTTCGTTTTTTTAGAAAAAATCCAAAAAAAATAAAAATAAATTGATCGTACTTGTCTTTTTCTTGGCTTAATTCTATTAAAAGAGAACTCCTTAAATTTAGGTCAAATTCCAATTTTACCCCTAATTTTTTTCTGTTTAAAAAAAAATCACAACTCTCACTATAATCCCATATGTGCCCTCACGTCTAACAATGGCCATTGATTTCTTCAAAATTATCAAATAAATATCTTACATTCTAAATTTGAAATCAATTTAATTGTTTTCTTTGACCATTATATGGTTATACAGAAAAAAGAATCTTTACACGCTCTTTTTTTTCTTTATAAATTTGATTTTTCCACTATTTCACCATTCACACACAACATGCGTGCTCTTTCTACGATGTCAAATGAAAAATTAGACAAAGCAAACATATATAGTGCCTGAAGTACGTGACGTTTATTCAATTTCTTTCATGTAAAAATTTGCGGGCCTTTGCTATTTTTTATAGCGATTATTTAATCTACTATTATTATCGATGCAATTCGAATTAAAAGATATTATCTAAAATAAGAACAAATGAAAGCTAATATATATAATCCATGAACAAACTCTTGAACTTGCACTTGCCAAGGGATATTCTATGGAATTATTTATATCTCTAAGAATATTTAAATTACATTCTAGACTCACAAATACGTGGTCATCACGTGAAGAGACTAAATGGAAATATGATAGGTCAAGTCACGTTTCTTCGCGCAACTGGCTTCGCCCTCGGTTTCGGCATGGCTGTGCGGGGTCCAGCTATGCAATCGGGATTTGAATCTTGACAAAAATGCACGAGTACATTTATCATACCTAGGGGTCCAGTGTTTACACTTGAGAAAAAAATTTACATAACTTTTAAATTGTCCAAAAGAAATAAAGATAAAACCTAGGGGCCTGTCCAAGAATGACTTTTACTTTTTCTTTTGGTCGTTCTCTGCGTAATTCAATCTTGCAGCTCACGTAATTCAAGAATTACTTCTTGCCTTTTTCTTTTTCCTTCTCAAATTTATCTTTTCCCCCTAAAAAAAGATTAATTCTTCGGAGATAAAATGAAAAGTTTTCAAGTGACTACACATGTAAATCTTTGCATTTCTGTCTTTTTTAGAAATTCGAGCATAAAGCAAGAGACTGCTAAACCGAAAAGTTGGTTCATAAGTCTTTTAAAGTAATGCGTAGAAAATTTGAATCTTTTTATAAGTTAAAAACGATAATCGATCGTGGCAATCCTACTCGGACGTTACTATAGAGATCTAATATGGCGTCGCTGAATATCTCGATTTGCATGATAGCTACCGTCCCTAAAGTCACGATCCTAGAGGAATTCCCTGAAATCCGAGATTCTCCAGAAGGCCGAGCTCGTGAATTCCAGCCATACCGACATCCCTACTCGAAGAGCGGATCTTCCACGGGACATCTGGCTCGACAGCTTCTCGCATTTCAAACTCGTGATCCCTATGAAAACACGATAGGCACCTTCGCGATTGGACCGCCACGTCCAAAAAAGAAAAATAAAAAAAATAAGAAAAGCGGACTAAATCCCAGTTTAGCTAGCCCTAAAGTCCCTGATTTTCATCAGCCGCGACTGTCCCCAAAAATCAAACCACCAGTCAACAACAGGCGGCTGAGCAAAGAAGAAACTGCTAGGACAATAATAAATAAATGAGAGAGAGAAGAGCTTGATATTCTCTTCCATCCCATGTTCTCCTTCCACCTTCAACGGTCAAAGCTTCAGCAAAACGCCACCCCCTGCTTTATTCCTTCGGTGGTGGTTGGCCTGTCCATCTCCTCCTCCTCCTCCTCCCTTCCTTCTTCTTCCTCAAACCAGGACCACTTCAACCTAACCCTAACCCTCTCTCTCTAAGTTCATGCCCTTTCTCTCTCTTCAAACTCCTGCATGAACCCTCCATAGCCACCCCCTCCTCCTCCGCGATGATGGGCTCGTTGCACCATCTCAGGCGCCTGCTCTTTCCCGAAACGATCAACGTGACCTTCTCGGGCATCTGCCAACCCTTCTGCCATCCTCCAGTGGACAATGGAGGGTACTGCATGACGCGCTGCTTGGCCGTCTGTCCTGACGTCTGCCGCCAATCCATACCCCCGTTCATCCCTCCGCCGCCGCCGTGTCCGGCGGAGGATGATCCCCCCTCGTTGGACGCGAACGGAGGAACACCCCACCATCTGTCGCCGTTCTTGATCCCCCTCTTCGCCGCCCTCGCCGCGCTCTTCGTCCTGGTCGTGTGCTACGCGGTGTACGCGAGGTGGTATTCGGGCCGGCCGCGGCCGAGGGGCAGGGGACCGCCGCGGGAGGAGCCGGAGACGAGCGTCGTCCACGACGAGTTCCTCGACCACGACCAGGGGCCGGTCCTGGACCACCCGATCTGGTACATCCGCACTGTCGGACTCCCTCCGTCGGTCATAAGCGCCATCACGGCGTGCAAGTACAAGAAGGGCGAGGGGCTGATCGAAGGGACGGAGTGCTCTGTTTGCTTGAGCGAGTTTCAGGAAGACGAGACTCTCAGGCTGCTGCCGAAGTGCAACCACGCTTTCCATGTCCCGTGTATCGATACCTGGCTCCAATCGCACACCAATTGCCCCCTGTGCCGTGCGCCTATCGTCACTAACGCCGCGCAGGCTCTGCCGCTGGAGCGGCCGAACGCGGAGAGCTCTGCTTCTGCAGGGGAGATGGGAATTCAGGAGGTCGATGATGGTTTGGGAAGAGAAGCGGAAAGGGTTGCCGAACCGAGGGGCGAGAGCGAGGAGGATGGTGAATTGGACTTGGAGGATGGAAGGAAGAGGATCGAGGACTTGAGCAACGAGGTGCAACCGATGAGGAGATCCGTTTCCTTGGACTCTCTGTCAGCGTTGAAGATCAGTCTCGCGGTTGCGAATGCTCTTCGAGGTGAATCAGGATCCTCGAGGAAGTCTGGTCCTGAATTGGCCGGAGAAAATCAGGGAATTGCCGTTACTATCGTCCCCAAGAGGAATGCTAGTTGCGAGAAGCAACCGATGAGGTCGATGGACAGTTCCAGTTCATCGATCGGAAGATCACTAGCGAGTGGATCCAGCTCGAGAACAAGGTCGCTCTCCTCAAGCGGGAGGTTCTTGTTCTCGAAGTACGGCCGAAGCAGGAGCTTGGCTCTTCCTCTATGAGAGGCTGTCCAATCTGGCCTCGGCAGGAGAAGAAAGGAAACAAGTTGGCCTTGTTCTTCTCTGTGTTTTGCTCAGTTCCGGTGTCCAGAAACCGATAGAGGACGGCGCCAGGAAGCTTGCCAAGTTCATAGGTGAGCCTGATTCAAAGGAATCCGACTCGCCAATAAATGGAATATGTATCATACGGTTTGCGATTTTGTTCTTCTGTTCTCCATAAGAGCTCAAATCAAATGTAAGTAAAGCTTTTGTCCTAAGGAGTGAAGGCTGTATACCATCTTTACATACTTGTCACTGCTAAATTGAGTTCTTTAGTAGGAGGATGAAAGTAGTATGGTCACAGAAAAAATGCTGCTGTCAAGTACTAATTTGATCCTCCAACGTTTTGTCCTGAGCAACATGAGCATGCCTTGCTTTGCTGGTTGCAGAATCATTCCCATCTCAAAATGCCACGGCATGAAATGAGGGGGTGATGTAGCATTCGCATCACGATTGTGTAATTACCCTTTAAATGCTACTTCGAAATCGTTGTTACTTGGAAAATTCATCTGCTGTTTTCGAGATGCAATCTCATAGCTGTAAAGCTGGCAGCAGCATGTCAAGTACTAATTTGATCCTCCGATGTTTTGTCCTGAGGAACATAAGCATGCCTTGCTTCGCTGGTTGCTGTATCATTCCCATCTTGAAATGCCGTGGCATGAAAATAGGTGGTGATGTTGCATTCGCATTGCGATTGCGTAAATACCCTTTCGATGCACTTCATAATTGTCATTACTCGAGAATTCATTTACTGTTTTCCATATGCAATCTCATAGCTGTAAAGCCGGCAGCGGCATGCTTTGGCATTGGATTCTCAGATTAAACCCGAGGAGGGGGAAAAGGGGGAAAACATTTTGACTCCATTCATTCTATGGGAAAACGATCAGGCCTCAGTCTCTTTCGACACTGTTCTGGGCATGTTGTTCTGTTTTCTCTCTGTTGGCATTTGCTTGTTTCTCAAGCATCTCCTTGAATTGAGGTGATTCTTTCTTCAATCTGCGCAGTGAAGGTAAGCTTTGGTTTTTCAGCTCATTCTCTCCGAGTGCTAGTATTTTCTGAACCTAGCATTGTATCTTGAATTCCTTGAGCATGCACTTTCTTGGTCTTGATGCACAGGGATACGATCCTCTCGATTAGATTCAGAGAATTGAATCTAGGATGAGTTATATATACATCCATACCAGGCTTTATTCGGTCGGTCCACTGCCAGTAAAATTATTCTCACACATTCTCTGTTGCACGAGTAACGTGTATTTAGGGTTGATTTTGTATCTGAATTCTTTTGAACGTCAATCCCATCACGAATATGGAAGCTCTACTTTTTACATGGCGTTACAAAAGAACTTGTCGATACTTAAAGTTAGTATGAATTGTTGTAAATGCGTGAAACTTATGCTCAGACTGAGATGCTTGCTAAACGACATTCCAAAATTACGGCGTAGTTAAGGTAAAATGATAGATCCATACCTTGAACCCCAAGTATTGTGAAATTTTTTTATTGTCGCAATATGTACTAAGCGATGCCCAATTGCGGTATAATTTAATGTTGTATTTGGTATGATGGAATGAGATGGAATGACAAAATTGAATCGGGAAGAAATAGAATGGAATGGAATGAAGGATGATGTCTTTATTTGGTGAACTATGTCAATGAAATGGATATTCTCTTGCTTATTTGCGAGAAAAATATTGAGGGACTAGAATTGAATGCATATGTTATAAATATTGTATGGGATTCTCCTTACCCATGGATTTACTTGAATCAACTTTTTCTTAAGGACAATATTTTCATAATGAATCATCTGATTTATTTTGCATTTGATTGTAAAAATATAATCAATCAATCTAAAATTACTACAATAAATGGTTTTTGCAGTTCAGTATCCATAATTCATTTAATCTACTATTCTTGGATTACTTTAATGTATTAAATGCAGTAGCCCTTTATTCACAATTAATTTAATCTGATATTCATTCATATAAATCCATTATTATACAAGTCAAATGTTATAAATAAATTAGAATCATATTTCTAAATTCTTTACTTAAATATAAGCTGTGAAATCATGACTTTTTGTCCTCGACCAGGTCTAAATCGCTTTGTTGGGGGCATTCCTCCCCAAAATTGCCAACTTAAATATCTCCAATTCTTGAGCCTAGCATAGAATAACATTTCTGGACCCATTCCCAAATGTTTTGACGGTATCTTCTCTATGGTTAATGCGGATGGTCCTGCGATTTATTTTTATATGAATGGTGTCGATGTTATGGTTAACACAAAGGGAACCGGCCAAACCTATGGAATTATGCTTCAATACTTCTACATAATCGATCTTTCAGCAAACATGTTGAATGGGCAAAAACCAAAAGAGTTCATTAAGCTCGTCAGACTTCAGAATCTGACCCTCTCTCAGGTTAAGTTGAGCGGACATATCCCTTCAAATATTGGTGACCTGAAAAACTTAGAATTTCTTGGTCTTTCTAGAAACAAATTGTTAGGTACCATCCCTTCGAGCATATCCAGCTTGGACTTCCTTAGTCATCTCAATTTGTCCTTCAAGCATATCCCTTCTGGCCATATTCCATCTGGCAACCATTTGCGCACCATGGACGATACATTTGTTTATCGTGGCAATGACAAGCTCTGCGGAGCTCCTATTCCGTATACTTGTCCTGGAGACGAGCCACCCGGTAGTGATGAGCGCGACAGTGATAATTCCAAAGGAGATAAGCCTAGTGAAGGCAATTTGGATATCCGCAATTGGTTCTATGCGGGTTGGGACCTAGTTTTACGGTGGGATTTCTAGGATTCTGTAGCGTCCTGCACTTCAAGGGATCTTGGAGGGTCTCTTACTTCCAGGCGATGGATAAGGCTATTGAGAAATTTTCAATGACAACAGTGATCACCATGCTTTGGCTCAAGAGAACATTTCAAAGACGTAGGGGAGCTTGTTTAGCAATTAATACTTGCCCCCTTCTTGTTGACCAATTTCTTGCATCTCATCTTGGTTGAAGCCATTGTTGATTATTTTGGGCATGTGTACCAGAAAAGTTAGAGAGCTGGAGAAACTTACCCTACTTTGAAGAACTGCTTCGGTTTATTAGATGCACGGAAGAAAATACGTTCAAAGCAATAAACAGAATGTGTTTCAAGCCTTCGACTTTTCTTTTTCCTCTCTTGTCAATTTCTAGTGCGTCGCAATGTGAATATGTTTAGTTGCGTGCGTGGACCGGCCAATGTGGAAGGAACTACTGTTGATGATACACTCCTATTTTGATCAACCCTATTTCATATTCGGGAGTGTATTGAACGCACTACACGTATAATGCACACTCACAACACATAACACTAAGATTGAATAAATGTCATCGATGAATTCTTCCAACGAATAGCAAATCTTTTCACAAAACCATTAAGAACTTAAAGGGAATCATTGATTTTCATGCACCAACTTGAGGGCAAGTATCAAGATACATACTTCCCTAGTTTGTTTAGATAGTATCTTCATTATAAATTTTAACTAGATTGTGCAATGACAAATTGTTATTTTTTTAAGTATGTGGTGAGATATGCTATTTGAATTTTCTTATCAAGGAAATAACGTTGAACGCATTTGTTAGAAAGAATATCGGATACATAAGCTAGATTATCCTATCACCATCGAGGTTATATTATTTTGAAAAGCCCTAAAAATAAGTCTCCCTAATCACTTCCGATGACGTTTCTAACCATTTAACTACAATATGATATGATTGATTATCACATTGACATCTCCGGTTGTTTACTGAAATCCATGACACACATCGCACTTCCGCATGACGTTCACGGCTCCCTTCCATTGAAAATACAAAAACATACGTGCACAACGTACAACTAATAATCTATTTATAAATTGAAAACCACGATCTAAACCCTGGTTTGGATAATTTCACCGGCACGAACATCCTCACGAGAGCAGACTTTAGCCTCAAGAATTGATTCGAGAAGAACGGCCATGATTGAAGCTCGATGGAGATCGATCCTTCATTTCTTCGGTGGACAGAAATGAAAGTGAAAGTGCCCGACTTCGATTCAATCAATAGCGCTGATTCTCAGTACCTCTCTTGTATCACCATCGCTGGCCTCAAGTCAACTCCAGTTCACACAAAAGCCACCGTCGAGCCTCTGTTGCCGGCCACCGTACGCTAGGCCACAACAGAACCAGAGAACAGAGAGCAGAGCACTCATCACCACTCACACGACGGTCGAAAGTTCCTATAAATTGAAGAATTTTCTGGTCTTCAAGTCCTCGCCGCTGCCTCCAAAAGTCGTCCGGCACCACTTATCGCCACGGGTCTCTGTTTTCAAAGTTGCACCGGTTGTGCTCTGTCATACACTTGTTTTATTTTTAGCCGAGTAATTGGTGGAAGCTCCTTTGCCGGCGTCAATACTCACTAGAGACACATCCGGAACCCTTCATCGATCTTAGTTCGTAAACAGTAATCGCGCCATCAAGTGGGGAAAATATTCATCTAAAGCCAAGTTGGGAAATTGCGGAGAGCTAAATCGTCCTAAACTAGCTTTGAGATTCTAAGATCTTATGCTCTTATGTTACTTTTTGTTATTCAAGTAGGTGGATTTCCGACGCCAAGACGGTGCCTTGGTTTGTGGATGAAGTAACTTGAAGAATGCAGATGTTTCTAACAACAATTCCGGTGGTCACCTACCGATTCAATTTGGAAATTTCAAAATGATCTTTTGATATGTCTTGGGACTCAATTTATAGTCCTATTCCCTCTACAATGGGGAAGCTACATCTCTGAGAGAGTGGCATCTTGAAGGTAACGAATTAAGCAGGAATGTTTAAAAAAAATGTTGGCCGACTATCCAATCCGGAGGCGATGGACATTAATTTTTGAATGGCGTTGAGAGCGAAATCCAATTTACAAATCTCAAGAGCTAGATGAAAGCTATCAGTTTTCCTAAATGTTGTAAATGTTAGCATGTCATGCACTTCTCATTTCCACATTCGAGAGAGTCTCATGTCCAAGTTGCAAAGTGAGACCAGAATTCCCAAACTAGTTCCAAACGTAGAGAACTATTTCGACATTAGACATGTCATATGCAAGTATTATAGATGAAATTCACGATTGGCTACCCAATGCTTTGTCTAATATTGAAGTGCTGTGTCTCTTCAATAATATTACTAGAGGCAACACTTTCAAAATTATTGAAAAAAAGAAGAAGAAAAAGATAACGCAATTACATTTAGTGTCACTTAGAGAAAATGTCATTGGTGACAACAATCCTCTTGAATTGATCATTATGTGTCACTCAATGATCTCTCATTATTCAAAATCTCAATTGTGATTGGACAACAATCCTTTCTAAGCTCCATAATTAAAGGGGTTGGGCATTGATTTTTTTTTGTGGCAAAATATGATATCAATATAAGGGAACTGACTGAAGTTCCAACCTTGCGAGATGAAGTATGTTTTTCGAGTACACTTTCGAGGATGCAACAGGAAATTAATACAGAAAAGAAGTACTATGTATCTACTTTAATTCTTTAAGAGTAAGGACTTGAACGGTAATTGTAAGAACGATAGTCATGGACGAAATCATTATTTGGCTTTGAGGTGTCTTCACTTTTCGCCATTGCCTCCGGTGTGAATAGATTTCAAGAGTCAAACTACCCTGATAATACAATGTAGTCTTCTGAACTCTCGTGATGAAAACCTGTAAATGTGGAATGAAGTCAGCCAACTATATCAGGACAAACAAGTATCGTGAGATGTTCTCCCAACAGTGAAAGGTTGAAAAGTTCAACAAGACAAAGTGCAACTCCATGTGACATCGAAATATGTTGAATCATTAGCCTTCTCTTCAAATGTTTGGAAATCCCAATAGGCTAAAACATTTGGTTGGATCGATCATTTTCAGTAGCTTTTTGACGAATTAAGAAAGAAGTAAAGGCTAATCGAGGCAATCTCATAACCCCACAATCAGTGTCAACTGTCAACTAGGGAAGGTTTGGGGCTTTTCCTTGGGTGATCATAGAAACAAGATATTTCACTTATAAATATTAAAATACAGCATTCTCATCATAATATGAGATAATTGATCATTCATGTAAGAATATATAGGATTATAAATTTTTAAAAATATATATGAGAATGATGATAAATCGATCCTATAGCATGTCCTGTTTCAACAAACTTCCGTAGAATTCTTTGAAAAGCGCATTCTTGTTGTTAGCATTTTTTTTATTTTTTATTTATTTTTTATGATAATGTGTTGTAACCAAATTGATGCAACCTTACCGACTTATCCCATCAATGTTTTACTTTGCAAAATTGAATTAAAATTTCCCTCATCTGACAATTAGTTTGAATCTTTCGTAAATCTATTCACTTCCTTGAATTTTATCTTTCTCTCAACACATTAATCTAAATCTATGTTTAAATGCACATGCGTCTATGTTGGCAAGATTATTTTAAGAGATCTTAATAGGTATGGCTTTGTATAGCCATGGGTATTAATGTATGTATCAGTTAAATTTATCAACTTTTTCTTAAATTACATGTGAAATGGAAACTTAAGGAGAACACGAAAGGGTAAATAACTTGGCGGAGCGGAAAACAACATTGTCCCCAAAAATAATTGTCTTGTCCAACTTTAAAATGTAAATCATATTAAAAAAAATCTTCCCAACAAATTCCAAATGCTTTTGCACATGTGCAAATAACTTTAGTATTAGCATCAAATGTATGTAGGTAAGAATATGTGAATTGTATGGCATTTCATTTTAAAAAGATGATTAGTAGTTTGACGTACGAAGATGATGTTGGGCTCAACTAAGCCCGTTATAATCGAATTGCAATTTGGGCTCTGAGAGAATGTGATGAACATATTGCGATGCTGGGAGTTCCTTTTTCTTTTCTCACGCCATTCTTTCATCAATATAAAACTAGCAAACTAGCAAACGAGCACTCGTGTTACGTGTAAGCAAGGATGCGGCATTTGAAAGATTAAGTAAAACCATCCTATTAAAAAACTATTTCAGTACATGAAATTGATAGAAATAAAAAATTAAAAAAATCATACATTGCATAGAGAGTGATAAAAAGAAAAAATGCAAATAAATTGTACACATACGTGCATATGTAAAGAGAACGTTATTTGAAGATTTGAAATTCTTCTTTTGGAAGGTTATTGTAGAATAGAAAAGATTCGAATTCAAACATTGAAATATATGAGAGGCGGTATAAAATTATAAAATTCTCCAGTTTTGGTGGCAGCCACTTGATCCATGATACAAGGCCACTATGGCAACCAGGTTGCTTCGACCGGACACCGACTTCTGTATGCAAATAGCTCCTCGCATTAAATGTCAACCACTTATCATCTTGGTTTTTAATGTTTGTTCATGCCATTGCTTTACTCTGAATCGAGCTCCCACCTTCATTTTGTCTGAAAATTACAAATTTATATACACTGACAATTGCGAGTCTTAAGAGGTAAATAGTGTTGTAAGCATCCTATATTTCCTCTCTTTTTTCGTCCTCCTTTGATCGTTATTACAGAATAAGGATGACATACGTTTTGGGTTGGCTTTGATGGGTTGACCGTTTGACTGGTCTCCGAAGGCATGACTTTGAAAATTGAAGTCGTACATTAAGAAGTCATTATGGCCGGTGATCAGAAAATGACCTGAAAAACAATTTATAGTCACTCTTTCCTTGGTGAATCAAGACCGCAATCCACATGATTAAAGCAATACTTGTTCTCAAGTCCTGAAGAATCTATGGCGTCTTACGTTGGCTTTGTGTCTATCCTCTTATGGGCAATCTTTGTCATTCCAAAGCTTTGACCAATGTAAGCCATATTGGTACAGAGAGGGTAGCTCTTCTTATGTTCAAGCATGGTCTCAAATGGAAGTTGGTAATTCCAAACAAGTTGGCAATTCAATTTGACAAAAGTTGGTAAATTACTTTAATTTAGGTTGAAAGTTTCATAGAAGAGTTAATATACTCGAAACTTTTATTAAATCATGCATATAAAAGTTGATTAGTTAGAACAAAAACCGATAATTTGCAAATTGTAAAAGAATTGGTCATTTTATAGATTTTTTTAATAAATAGCAACACGTTATCTAGGAAAAAAAGTCACCGGTCATTTTTTTTTCACCAATATATATATATATATATATATATATATTTTTTTTTGGTAAAGGTATTGGCTTTTTGTCAATTTCACCAATAATTTTTTGACACTTGCCAATGTAAAAAAGCCTCTCATTGCCATATAATTGCAGAAAATTGATTATAGATATGAGATTAGTTATTTAGTCCAAATGACATATATGAGACCCAGTACAAGAATAATCTAAGAGTTTCTTCCAATGTAATTTGGCCAAAAAATCTGGATACATTCGAGAACAATAAAATCGTTGATATTTGGCATCCGGAAAAGTTTTTACAGAAAATAATAATAATAAAAAAGTAACATTCAGATTGCATGTAATGCTATAACCATTTGATTCGATTTCCTAAAACAATTTAGTTTTTTGCATAGATTTTCCTTCCTTTTCATAGAAAATACTTTTGCTTTTTAAAATAAAAAATAAAAAACCGAGTGTGCAATTTCAATGGTTATTGAAATGGAGAGATAACATTTTCAAATTGGCATGTAATGCTCTAACCATTTGAATCAATTTCCTAAAACAATTTAATTTTGCAAAGATTTTCCTTTTAAGAAAAAAAGTCAACAATCATTTTTTTTTCACCAATAATTTTTTGACACGTACCAATGTAAAAAAAACCTCTCACTGCTATATAATTGCAATGAAAATATATATGCCTTGGTGTGCCAAAATGATGTTGACAAAGATTGACGTAAGTCTAAGATAATCTGAGCTTCTGATGATTGGAAAGCGATCAAGATCACTCTGTGATTGCACAACCGAGCACAAAGCGTGTGACCGAGACATGGGTGGAGTGATGAATTTACGAATCTAAGTGCAATGAAATGCAAATCGGAAAAAATTTAAAGGATATTGAAATGAAACTATATTAAAAGGAAAATATAGCAGTTACAATGTACCAAGAAGCGAAAGTACGAGGAAATTGAATGGATAAACTCTCGGGGGCTTTGTTTTCTTCCAACGCCTAAGTCTCTTTAATGTTCTTGAAGAGAAGTTGAACCATTTCTGAGACACTTTGTTTGAAACTCTCCAGTTTTGGTGGCAACCGCTTGATCCACGATACATGGCGACTATGGCAACTACCAACTAGGTTGCTTCGACCGGACACCGACTTCTGTATGCAAATAACTCCTTGCATTAAATGTCAACCACTTATCATCTAGGTTTTTAATTTTTTGTTTGTTCATGCCATTGCTTTTCTCTGAATTGAGCTTCCAACTTCATTTTTGTCTGAAAATGACAAATTTATATACACTGACAATTGCCAGTCTTAAGAGGTAAATAGGGCTGTAAGCATCATCTCTTTCCTCTCTCTCTCTTTTTTTTTTTTGGTCGTCCTCCTTTGATCGTTATTGCAGAATAAGGATGTCATACGTTTTGGGTTGATTTTGATGGGTTGACCGTTTGACTGGTCTCCGAAGGCATGCCTTGGAAAATTAGAGTCGTCCATTGGGAAGTCATTATGGCCGGTGATCAGAAAATGACCTGAAAAACAATTTATAGTCACTCTTTCCTTGGTGAATCAAGACCGTTATCCACATGATTAAAGCAATACTTGTTCTCAAGTCCTGAAGAATCTATGGCGTCTTACGTTGGCTCTGTGTCTATCCTCTTATGGGCAATCTTTGTCATTCGAGTAATTGAGTTTTGTCATTCCAAAGCTTTGACCAATGTAAATCATATTGGTACAGAGAGGGTAGCTCTTCTTATGTTCAAGCATGGTCTCAAATGGAAGTTGGTAATTCCAAACAAGTTGGCAATTCAATTTGACAAAAGTTGGTAAATTACTTTAATTTAGGTTGAAAGTTTCATAGAAGAGTTAATATACTCGAAACTTTTATTAAATCATGCATATAAAAGTTAATTAGTTAGAACAAAAACCGATAATTTGCAAATTGTAAAAGAATTGGTCATTTTATAGATTTTTTTAATAAATAGCAACACGTTATCTAGGGAAAAAAGTCACCGGTCATTTTTTTTTCACCAATATATATATATATATATATATATATATTGGTAAAGGTATTGGCTTTTTGTCAATTTCACCAATAATTTTTTGACACTTGCCAATGTAAAAAAGCCTCTCATTGCCATATAATTGCAGAAAATTGATTATAGATATGAGATTAGTTATTTAGTCCAAATGACATATATGAGACCCAGTACAAGAATAATCTAAGAGTTTCTTCCAATGTAATTTGGCCAAAAAATCAGGATACATTCGATAACAATAAAATCGTTGATATTTGGCATCCGGAAAAGTTTTTACAGAAAAAAATAATAAAAAAAAGTAACATTCAGATTGCATGTAATGCTATAACCATTTGATTCGATTTCCTAAAACAATTTAGTTTTTTGCATAGATTTTCCTTCCTTTTCATAGAAAATACTTTTGCTTTTAAAAATAAAAAACAAAAAACCGAGTGTGCAATTTCAATGGTTATTCAAATGGAGAGATAACATTTTCAAATTGGCATGTAATGCTATAACCATTTGAATCAATTTCCTAAAACAATTTAATTTTGCAAAGATTTTCCTTTTAAGAAAAACAGTCAACAATCATTTTTTTTTCACCAATAATTTTTTGACACGTACCAATGTAAAAAAACCTCTCACTGCTATATAATTGCAATGAAAATATATATGCCTTGGTGTGCCAAAATGATGTTGACAAAGATTGACGTAAGTCTAAGATAATCTGAGCTTCTGCTGATTGGAAAGCGATCAAGATCACTCTGTGATTGCACAACCGAGCACAAAGCGTGTGAACGAGACATGGGTGGAGTGATGAATTTACGAATCTAAGTGCAATGAAATGCAAATCGGAAAAAATTTAAAGGATATTGAAATGAAACTATATTAAAAGGAAAATATAGCAGTTACAATGTACCAAGAAGCGAAAGTACGAGGAAATTGAATGGATAAACTCTCGGGGGCTTTGTTTTCTTCCAACGCCTAAGCCTCTTTAATGTTCTTGAAGAGAAGTTGAACCATTTCTGAGACACTTTGTTTGAAACTCTCCAGTTTTGGTGGCAACCGCTTGATCCACGATACATGGCGACTATGGCAACTACCAACTAGGTTGCTTCGACCGGACACCGACTTCTGTATGCAAATAACTCCTTGCATTAAATGTCAACCACTTATCATCTAGGTTTTTAATTTTTTGTTTGTTCATGCCATTGCTTTTCTCTGAATTGAGCTTCCAACTTCATTTTTGTCTGAAAATGACAAATTTATATACACTGACAATTGCCAGTCTTAAGAGGTAAATAGGGTTGTAAGCATCATCTCTTTTCCTCTCTCTTTTTTTTTTTTTGGTCGTCCTCCTTTGATCGTTATTGCAGAATAAGGATGTCATACGTTTTGGCTACGTTTGGTCGTCCGGGTTTTTAATCGGAATAGGACTAGATAGGATAGGATATGAAATCCTGGGATTTTTTTATATCATGTCCATTGTTTGGTGAATCGCAATATTAAAGTCGGATATATTTTCATCATAATATTAAAGTTGGATATATTTTCATCATATCATGTACATTTTTTTTTATATAAACGGCATATCATTATAAATGAACTTAAATGTTCATAAACAGAGATGGTGCAAATCTCTCGTAACACTATTCTTTAATTTATTTTTAATTTATTTTTAATTTATTTTTCCTCTTTTTTATATTATTTTCTTTATTATTTATTTTTTCCCTTTCATCATTATTTAATAAAATTTTATCAAATAGTAAAATGTAATAACATACCTAAAATACAAAAATACCTAAAATATATAATAAATATAAATATTTGATTTATAGATTGAATGTTTATTATAAGATAGAATTAAAATTGAATATATTAATTAAAATAGGATTAATTAAAAATGATTTTTTTTTAATTTTAATTTCTTAAATTATAATTCAAATATTATTTATGTTGAAATATCATTTCAATTTTATTAATTTAATAAGTTTGTTATTCGAGAGAAATAACTTTCCTAGTATGGACATTAGAAATCATATCCACCTTTATCCCACCTCCCCCATGGGATAATTTTATCCTGCCTATATCCCCTTTATATCCGACTTTATCATGTCCTGAGCAAGCACCAAACATAGGATAAGATAAATCATATCCTATCCTGAATTTTATCCTGACTGCCAAACGCAGCCTTTGGGTTGATTTTGATGGGTTGACCGTTTGACTGGTCTCCGAAGGCAAGCCTTGGAAAATTAGAGTCGTCCATTGGGAAGTCATTATGGCCGGTGATCAGAAAATGACCTGAAAAACAATTTATAGTCACTCTTTCCTTGGTGAATCAAGACCGTTATCCACATGATTAAAGCAATACTTGTTCTCAAGTCCTGAAGAATCTATGGCGTCTTACGTTGGCTTTGTGTCTATCCTCTTATGGGCAATCTTTGTCATTCGAGTAATTGAGTTTTGTCATTCCAAAGCTTTGACCAATGTAAATCATATTGGTACAGAGAGCGTAGCTCTTCTTATGTTCAAGCATGGTCTCAAATGGAAGTTGGTAATTCCAAACAAGTTGGCAATTCCATTTGACAAAAGTTGGTAAATTACTTTAATTTAGGTTGAAAGTTTCATAGAAGAGTTAATATACTCGAAAATTTTATTAAATCATGCATATAAAAGTTAATTAGTTAGAACAAAAACCGATAATTTGCAAATTGTAAAAGAATTGGTCATTTTATATATTTTATTAATAAATAGCAACATGTTATCTAAGAAAAAAAGTCACCGGTCATTTTTTTTTTCACCAATAATTTTTTGACACTTGCCCATGTAAAAAAGCCTCTCATTGCCATATAATTGCGGAAAATTGATTGTAGATATGAGATTAGTTATCTAGACCAAATAGCATATATGAGACCTAGTACATGAAAAATCTAAGAGTTTTTTTTTTTTTTTGATACCCAGTACTCCACTTGCCAAGCTATTAACTTCGCCGACCACCTGTGCCGCTGAGCTATCGATTTCCCATGTAATTTGGCCAAAAAATCAGGATACATTTGAGAACAATAAAATCATTGATATTTGGCATCCGGAACAGATTTTACAGGAAAAAAATAATGAACGAAAACGTAACATTCAAATTGCATGTAATGCTATAACCATTTGATTCGATTTCCTAAAACGATTTAATTTTTTGCATAGATTTTCCTTCCTTTTCATATAAAATACTTTTGCTTGTTTCTTTTAAATAAAGAAACTGAGTGTGCAATTTCACTGGTTATTCAAATGGAGAGGTAAAATTTTCAAATTGGCATGTAATGCTATAAACATTTGAATCAATTTCCTAAAACGTTTTAATTTTGCAAAGATTTTCCTTCCTTTTCATTTAAAAAACTTTTGCCTTTTCTTTCACATGATTGTGCTATTTCACGGGATCTTCAAATGGAGAGATTTTCTTCTTTAAAATGTACAACCTTAAAAAACAAGCACACAGAACCACCGATCTAAAAGCCCTCATAGGATTTCTCCTTTGTATTTTTAAGGACAAATAACCCAAAAATTTATAAACCTATTACATGGATTTCAGTTTAGTTTTAATTTTTTAATTTGTCAATGTAATCCAAAACCTTTTTACAAATTTTCAAAGAAGTCCATCCGCTCAATTTAGGATGGAAATCGTTGATGTGGCGATCCAATTGGTATCGTCCATCCTAAGTGGCACAACCGGCATCTGATATGAACCGTCTTAGATGAATTGACGTAGTTTTGAACTTATTTTCTCATTTTCTTTCGTTTCTTTTTTCTCCTTTTTTTCCCTTACTCTTTCCTTCTCTAATATTCATCTTCTTCCCTCTGCCGGCAAGGACCGAAGGGGGTCGTTAGCATGTTGGTGATGGCCGGCAACCCTCACCTGCGGCCAGTGTGGTTCCAGATTGTGTTTTGAAACGAGCTCATGGTGTAAAACTTAGCACTTGTGAAGTTTGATGACCTCGAGGTCAACCTGGGGAAGGAGCTGGAGACAAGGGACTGCCTCCATGCGTTGCATTCTCCCACAGTGACATGAAGCTTGCCGTCATCACGGATCTTGGCGTAAGTCTCAAGGAAGTCCCAGCCGTCGAGCGAGACGACGTCGGGCTTGACATTGGTAGGGCAATGGATGTGATTCGGGGAGACAATGAAGATTATATTGTCTCAAGGAAAAATATAACTTTAGGACGATTTGGCGTTCATTGTCTCCTCCACCTTGAAGGAGACGAATACAAGTGTTCAACAGGAAAGTAAAGAGTAAAAAAAAGAAAAAAAAAAGAACAAGACAATAGAAAGAAAAATTTAAAAATTTTGCAAAACTATGGCGTTCAAATTACCTTCCTACATCAACTGCTGGCTTTACCATGTAAGATGGTTGGTGCTAACTGAGCTGCCACATAAGTGATTTCCGACCTAAATTAGCTGGATGGACTATATTAAGAATTCATTAAAAGGTTTAACTACATTAGCCAAATTGACAAATTTATGAAATTGGTATTTATGCAATAGGATTAGGATTTTTTTTTTGGATATATCTCCATTTTTATTACACTATAGGTCACTAATCTAGATGTTGCTTAAATGAAAGGAGGGTTACCTTTTTCTATTAGAAGAAAATGAAAGTTACTATTTCATAATACTGGTCATTTTGTGATAAAATAGGGTGCGGTGGATGCAATAACTAATTTCTGGAGATCATACATTAACAATAGCCAGTTTTAGAGGTACACAGAGCCATTAGCGTCCCTCTTTCTTCGCTTTTGTTTGTCGTCCTCCTTTAACCTTATTACAAAGATTCAAGATGATACAAGTTTTGGATTGATTTTGATAGGTGGACCGGTGGGTCTTGAAAGTCATTGCCTTGGAAAAATGAGTCATCCTCTAGCAAGTCATGATTGACAGTGATAAAAAATGACCCCAATAATATATTATAGTGACTCTTTTCTTGGTGAATCAAAGACCAAGCAATACCTGTTCTTAGATCCTAAAGAACCTATGACGTCTTGCGACAGCGTTGTGATTATCTTCTTATTAGCAATATTTGTCATTCAAGTAATTGAATTTGGTCATTCCATCGCTTCAACCAATGTAAGTTGTATTGGTGAAAAAGGGGAAGCTCTTCGCTTTTGTTTGTCGGCCTCCTTCAACCCTTTTACAAAGATTAAAGATGTTACCGTTTTGGATTGATTTTGATGGGTGGACCGTGTGGCGGGTCTTGGAAGTCATTGACTTGGAAAGTTAAGAGTCATCCTCTACGACCGTGTGGCGGGTCTTGGAAGTCATTGAGTTGGAAAGTTAAGAGTCATCCTCTATCGAGTCATGATTGACAGTGATCAGGAAATGACCCCAACAATATATTGTAGTGACTCTTTTCTTGGTGAATCAAAGACCAAGCAATACTTGTTCTTAGATCCTGAAGAGCCTATGGCGTCTTGCGGTGGCCTTGTGTCTACCTTCTTGTTGGCAATCTTTGTCACTCAAATTGTCGAATTCAGTCATTCCATTGCTTCGACAAATGTAAGTTGTATTGGTGTGGAGAGGGAAGCTCTTCTAAAGTTCAAGCATGGTCTCACTGATCCTTGGAAACGCTTGTCATCATGGACCGGTGAGGAATGTTGCAAGTGGGAAGGAGTTGAATGTAACGAGAAGACAGGCCATGTCCTAAAGCTTGATCTTCATAATCCATGTATTGAAGAGATTGATATGCTTGAACCTTCATATAAGTGCAGGTTGGGAGGTAACATAGTTCATTCTTTAACAGAATTGAAGTATCTGAAGCACCTGGATCTTAGCGTCAACAACTTTTCAACCCATAAAATCCCAATGTTCTTTGCTTCTCTTCAAAAATTAGAGTATCTCAACCTCTCATATGCAGGCTTCAACGGAGATATTCCTAGGCAGCTCAATAACCTTTCCAAATTACAGTACTTGGATCTTAGTAATGACTTTGTTCTAGGTTATTTAACCTCGAACGATCTTGATTGGATGTCAAAGTTATCTTCCTTGACATACTTGCACATGTCTGGTGTTGGCCTTTCGAGTGCCAAGGATTGGTTTGGTTCCATTAACATGCTTTCATCTTTGCAATCTTTAAGATTGAGCAATTGCCAATTGCAAGATATTTCTAGCTCTTTGCAGGCCAATTTCACCTCTCTTAGATTCCTCACTATCGACTCCAATAATTTAAGTTTTATTCCTCCATGGATCTTTAACTTGAGCAAGTTAGAACATATTGATATGTCTGACAACTTTCATATCAAAGGTCCTTTTCCCACAGTAATAATTGAGAATAATCAAAGGCTTGCCTTCTTTGACGTGTCTTTAGATTCACTACATGGTGAATTTCCAAAAAACATGAGCAATCTTTGCAAATTGCAAGTGGTACAATTAAGCAGTAACTACTTCAACGGGAGTATCTCCGTCATCTCAGATGGTCCTCACGGTTGTGTCCGGAGTAAGTGGAAGATCTTTGATGTTGCTGGCAATAAATTTAGTGGTGACTTCCCCAATCAATTCGGAGATTTCAAAGAACTAGAGTTCCTTGATCTTTCATTGAACTCGATTTCTGGTTCTATTCCTTCCAATTTGGGGGAGCTATCATCTCTAAGAGAGTTGCATCTGAATGATAACAAATTGAGTGGGATTATTCCAGAAAGTATTGGGCAACTATCGAATCTGAAGGAGCTCCAAGTCCACAATAATTTTTTATATGGAGTTTTAAGCGAACTTCACTTTGAAAATCTCGGAAACTTGACCGGCTTAGACATTTCTTCCAATGAGCTCATATTAAATGTGAGCTCTACATGGGTTCCGCCATTCCAAGTTCATGAGATAGATTTGTCAGATTGTAAAGTGGGACCTGAATTTCCAAAATGGCTTCAAACACAGAGAAACATTACCAGTTTGATGATGTCAAATGTGAGCATCTCAGATGACATTCCTGATTGGCTCTACAACATTTCCACTAATATTACACATTTGGATATCTCAAACAACATGCTTAATGGCCAAGTTCCCCAAGACATCGGAGACAAGATGCCACGGTTAATAGTACTAAGACTTTGGGGTAATAATCTCACCGGTGGTATATCAAGTTCATTGTGTAAGTTGAATGACCTGACTGAAATTAATCTCTCAAAAAACCAACTGTCTGGGAGACTTCCTCGATGTTGGCGAGCATCGCAAAAGGTGAAGACTTTTCTATTTGGGGATAACAAGTTGAATGGTCAGATTTCGAAATCCTTGTGCCATCTTCAGCAATTACAAGTTCTTAGCCTATATAGGAATGGATTTAGTGGAGTAATCCCAAATTGTTTGTCGAGTCTACAACAAATGGCTTTTTTTGACCTCAGCGACAATGAATTCACGGGTATGTTACCTCCATTTGGGGAACATTCTCAATTATTGGCAATGATTAATTTAGAGAAAAATCACTTTGTTGGAGGCATTCCTCCGCAATTTTGCCAACTTCGCTATCTCCGAGTCTTGAGCCTAGCACAGAATAACATTTTTGGACCCATTCCCAATTGTATTGACGGATTCTTGTCCATGGTTGATAGCACCCTTTATTTTGAGGACTGGTCATATATTTTCGGTCTCAATGTTATGGTTAACACAAAGGGAACCAGCCAAATATATGGTGATGTGATTTCATACTTCTTCTCAATCGACCTTTCTGCAAACATGTTGGATGGGCAGTTACCAGAAGAGTTTACTAGGCTTGTCGAACTTCAAAATTTGAATCTATCTCAGAATAATTTAAGTGGTCACATACCCTCAAACATCGGTGACCTAAAACAGTTGGAATCTCTTGATCTTTCCAGAAACAAACTGTCAGGTATCATCCCTCCAAGCATATCCAACTTGGACTTCCTTAGTCATCTGAATCTGTCCTTCAACAAACTCTCTGGCCGTATTCCATCCGGCAACCATCTACGTACTGTGGACGATGAATCTGTTTATCGTGGCAACAATGGACTATGTGGAGCTCCTCTTTCGAAGATATGTCCTGGAGATGATCCACCCAGCAGGGATGGGCACAACGGTGATAATTCAAGTGGAGATAGGCCTAGCGGAGGCAATTTGGATATCCACAATTGGTTTTATGCAGGATTAGGTCCTGGTTTCACAGTGGGATTTCTGGGATTTTGTAGCATCTTGCATTTCAAGCGATCTTGGAGGGTCTCTTACTTTCGAGCGATGGACAGGGCTGTCGAGGAATTCTCGGTGATAACAATGATCACCATGCTTTGGTTCAAAAGAACAATTCAACAACGCGAATAGGAGCTTGTTTAGCAGGTAAGCTTGGCCCTTTTCTTGCAAACCAATTTCTTGCATCTTATCTTGGTTAAAATCATTAATGATTATATTGTGCATGTGTACCAGAAGAGTAAGAGAGGTGGAGAAACTTGCCCGACTTTGAAGAAGTGCTTTGTGTTATCAGATGGATAGGAGAGCTTCCATTTCAAGTAATAAACAGAACGTGTTTTTTAGTATTTAACTTAACGTTTTCCTCTTTTGACCTTCTCTAGTATGTGGAAGAATGAATATGTTAAGTTGCTTGGTTCAAGTTGGAAGGAATCACTGTGGAAGATATATACTCTATTTATTTGATGAACTCCATTTGAGGTCTGGGAGCGCATTGACTGCACTGCACATGATGCACCGTTGTAGTAAATTACACTTGATTTGGTAGCTAAATGAGAGTAATACAATAGTTTCTTCGAGCAACTCACCCATATTTTCACAAAGCCATCGAGAAATAAAAGGCATCATCAATAATCACGCACCAACTCGAGCTCAAGTTTACTAGGATCCTAACTTCCCCAGTTTGTTTAAATGTTTCTTAATTTTAAATTATAATTAGGAATGACATATGAAATTTCACAAATGTCGTGGACGCACATGCAAAATAAATTGAAGCTGAGCCTGACTTTCCGATGAAGTGATCTCAAGACTCGGGCTTGGTGGAGCTCGAGCCAATTTGAAATTAACAAACAAGTCAGTCAAAAGTGATGCATGTGAATGTGCTGCAAACATTTTGGTTTAGATAAAGATATTACAAGTGTCAATACTTTCGTATGACGCTTATTTGAATATCATAACTTTTTTTCAACCACTCATGTGCAATGATTTCTAAAATTTTTTTATTTAAGTACCATAGCTTTTAATCGATTACTTAAGTGCCAAAAAAATTTAATAATGTCCTCCAAAGTGCCTAAAATTCAAGTTGGCATAATAATCGTAATGTACATATTTAAAAAGTTTTAAAAAATTTCAGTTCGCAGTCTTTGACCGCGTCATCTCGACGAGTTGAAGAATACAGGCCTGCTGACAGAAGCAAATGAAGAGGAAAGTGCTTCGGTATGCGTCTTTCGGACTTTCTCTTGGGAAATATTTTGGTCTGCTTACATTGGAATGAGTCGCAGATCCAAGCGTGCAGAGCTACTTTCGATTTGGGCTTTAACTGTTTGTAATTTTGCGAAGAAAAGCAGGAAAGATTACCATTGGAGTATGGTTTCGCAAGGATCAAAATTAGCTTGCGGTGTTGTTTTTCAGCTATCCCTGATCGGGTGCGGCGTCCGATTGCTGGCTCTTTTTAAAATTTTGGGTGAACATTACACTCAAGTATATAAAATCATTAGAAAACCTCTCTCCCTTCCTCCATCTCTCCTTCTTTTACGCCTCACTCAGCTACCTGTCGCCGCTTTTGTAGTCCGTCCATTGAAAGACCTTTGATATGAGAGTTTATTTTAAACAGTAGGCATTTCATAAGCTCCGTCTAGTTTTTTTTTTTTTTTTGGTTGAAAGCTCCGTTCAGTTTTTTTTTTTTTGACTAAAAATGTTGACATAACTCAGTTTTTTTAGGAGAAGTGGCGCCAAGTAAGTACCTTATAAAAAAAGAAAAAGAAAAACCAAAATTCGATAACGAGGTTCGACCACCCTCTCGGATGTGTAGGTCCTTTATAAAAGTAGAACTAGATCTAGACTAACGTATAGAGTTGCATAATGAATGAAAACAAATTTATGTCCGCATGATAGGTATGTTTTTTTTTTTTTTTTTAAACTTATTAATAAAAGGATGGAAAGAGGCAATCAGCATGACTGCCTCCTTGAGGCATTACCCTAAAAATCCCACACTCGCTACATATGTGATCATATTTTGACATAGAATTACCTTTGTCATAAGATTGATGTTATACTATTATTTGATCAACCACGCCCAAGCTAAGACTCTATAACCTCAAATAATGCGTCAAAAAAGAAATGGAAGAGATATATCTCGCAGTCAAGTTTTGGTTCACTTGTGAAGTATTCACCACACTTGATATTTCATTTTTTATAGTTTGAACTCGGAATGCTTCGAGAGGGAGAGTTGCTGAAAGTCAAATGTTCAGCCTGTAAAAAAAGTCAACCATGAGACATTGGATTGAAAATCAAGTGACACAATTGGCTTAAAACGAGCACGAACCTATCAACTCGCATTGTATGCATGACCATGAACTGGGGAATGCAATAAGTGATATCGTGCAAAACTATTTTGCATAATACGTCTGAATCAAGTCTATTAGGTTTAAGCAAATAAAGCTAATATCTAAACGTTGAGGATGTTGACCAAAAAAAAAAAAAAAAAAACGTTGAGGATGAATTATCACTCTGTTTTATTACATGCACAAATGGGGTATCGTGGGCCTCACCCCCACTTGCCACAGGAAGCAGGTCCAAGTGGGCCATGCTACGTCGTCCAAAGCCCACTGAAACTTCAATCTTTTTGCGAGAGAGAGAGAGAGAGAGAGAGATGAAGTTTGATTCTTAAGCTAAATTATTATTTAATACTGACAGCACGAGAGAGAGAGAGAGAGAGAGAGAGAGAGAGAGATGAAGTTTGATTCTTAAGCTAAATTATTATTTAATACTGACAGCACGAGAGAGAGAGAGAGAGAGAGAGAGAGAGAGAGAGAGAGATGAAGTTTGATTCTTAAGCTAAATTATTATTTAATACTGACAGCATGTGATGTGCAAATTCAGTACTAGAGCATCATCAAGAAACCCCATTTTCAATAAATGAATTCTGGACACATAAAATTCTCCATCATCCTCAGAAACCATATGAGACATGAATTAAAACTCAAGTAGATAAATCAAATGTAAATTATATTTTTATTTGGTTGCGTAAGGGACCGAGTCGGTGTCGAACAAAGACTTTATAAGCCCCAGGCACATGATGTCTTGGGCTTGTTGGACTAATACGATTGGATTTGGGTAATAGATTGTGTTTACTTTGTCTCATCCTCATTCCGCAGCAGATCAAATTTGGGCTTGGCGACACTCTTGGTGTTCGGTGCAATATCTGTTGGTTATCATAATCTTTTACCGTTAAGTGTAACCCGAGATTTTACCCTAATTGAGAGAATCATAATTGTAAGCATAATCTTATAATGACATAAACATCCATAAAAAGATAACGGGGTGTGCAATACGAAAATGGGTCACTTCTCATGTCACGTCCAAATATGTCAAATCATTATCCTTCTCGGTATATGTTTGGATTCCCAAAAGGCTAAAATATTTGGTTGGATCGATAATTTTAATGTAGAATGTTATCTTAATAGTGGATTAACTATACATGAACAAGCAAGTCTAATGAGATGGCCTCTCAATGGACACAACCGCTGGATTAATTCAAATTTTATAAAAGTTAAAATGTTTAATGAGACAACTCAAGCCCAACGGCCATTCTAAGTAGCCTTTTCGAAATAATGAGAAAGCAGTAAAGGCCAGTCCTTGTAATCTCATAATCCATCATTTTATGTCGAGCAACTAGGGAAAGATGCGGGACTTTACCTTTGGACATCATATAAATGAGATTCTTCACTTATAATGTATATAAATATTAAAATACAGTATTCTCTTCAAAATATGAAATAGTGATTATTCATGTAAGAAAATTTAAGATAATGAAATTTTAAATAAATTATACTATGAGAATGATGATAAGTCAATCCCATGGCATGTCCTATTTTAACAAACTTTCCTAGAATTCTTTCAAAAGCCCATGTTTATTGTTAGTACATTTTATGATAACGTGTTATAACAAAATTGTGAAAACCGTTATAGAGTCAATTAACTACTAGCTTATCCCACAAATATTTTAATTTCCAAAATTAAATGCAAATTTCCCTCTTCAGACAACCATTTAAATTTCTTTCCTAAATAGTTCCCATCTTAGAAATTTTTTTCTATCTCTCAACTGATTAATTTAAATATATATTCATACAAATATGCTTGGATTTTTTTTTAAAAATAGGTATGACTCTATATGGCCATGGCTATTAATAAATTTATCAGTTAATTTTATTAGTTTTTTCTTAAATTACATGTGAAATGGAAACTTAAGGAGAAGAAGAAAGAGTAACTTTGCTAAGAGGAAAATTAAATTGTCCCCAAAAATAATTGTCTAGTCCAACTTTAAAAGGTAAAGTATAATGTCATAAACTCTCTTAAAAAAAATTCAAATGCTTGTACACGTGCAAATAATTTTAGCATTAGCATCAATTGTATGCAAGTAAAATATGTAAAGTGTATAGCATTTCATTTTAAAAGAATACATCAAAAAGGATACAAGAAAGATTAGAATATATCAGAAAAACATATAGCCTTGACCACTTCAAATCAAACCCACTTAGATTGGGACAAATAGGGTTATGCATCACAATGAACACTACTAAAAAATAAACAAGGATTTAGAGGGTGAATCAAGTAAGGTGTGACGTGTCACTCTTGATTGCATGCTAAGTGTTATCGAGACAGGGTTTAGTGGAGCCCAAGTCAATTGACTTATAAGCTCCAGCTCAAAATGATACATTTGGATGTGGTGCAGAATTTTTTTGGGTCAATAAATCCAAGTCCACCAAAAGACCAACGATGTGGAATGGAGAGGGCATTTTGCTGACTTTGATTGATAATTTAGACGTACGATGATGATATTGGGCTGAACTAAGCTCGCTATGCTCGAATTGCAAGTTGGGCTCAGAGAGAATGGAGTGGACACCATGCGATGCTGAGTTCTTGCTAAAACCATCCTTTAAAAAAATATTTGAATACACGACATTGAGAGGAATACACCATGGCAATTGACAACTAGAAAAAAAATGCAAACAATGTATACATATATACGTATGTAAAAAGAACGTTATTTGAAGATCTTCTGACATACTTTTGGAAGGTTATTGCAAAGTAGAAAATATTCGAATTTGGAATTTGAAATATATGAGAGATGGCATAAATTGTATATATGAAATTTGAAATTGGCGCTCACGCCAGATTTTTCGGCGAGGTAAATCGCCAATGATATTCAAGTGATCGATGTTTAAAATTTGTAATAGTCAAGTGAATGAAAAAAAAAAAAATGTTTTGGCATTCAAGTGAGCGTTGTATGAAAATTATGACACCTGCGCTGTTTTCACTCTAATAATATTAAAAAAATGTAAATTTCATATTATCATGTAATGCAATAACCATATGAATAAATTTCCTAAAGCGAATTTATTTTGCAAAGTTTTTCCTTCCCTTTCATATATAAAAATTTTGCCTTTTGTCTTTTTAACACGAGTATGTTATTTCACTAATCATTCAAATGGAGAGATTTTCTTCTTAAAAATGAAAAACCTCCCACACTAAACGCAGATGTCCTTGACCTGATTCGGCATGGACCTGAGGTCGCCGGACCTCGATTTAGACCATATCCAAGGCGCCGACCGCTGCTGACTTCATATCCGAGCCCGACAATGGCCGTGAAGGCGACGGGCCTAGAGGAGATGCAATCGGGGAGAGGAGCGATTGTGGCCCGAAGTTCTACTTGGCCTTTTGATTTTCTTAGCAAAAAAAACAAATTTACTTTCGGATTTGAAAATATTGAATTTATCAATCATTTTAATAATAAAAAGCAAGATGTCGGCTAGCGCGTTGCCATATCAATATGATTAGTCACAACAAATGTCATGTGCGGTCCCTTTGATATAGTGGTGTTCGTTTTTATTTCTCAAGCAAAAATTCAGGCCTTTTTTGAGACATTCATATAAAAAGACTTTTATGTCCTTTTTTGGACCTATAGTTACTTTTTTTTTTGGGGGTCAATTATAGTGGCCAATAGTGGCCCTCGGATTGGAGTGAATGGCTGTGATTAGAAGAAGATGATCTAACGGCTCTCATTTCTTGAGGATTAGATCCTCACGACAGATGTATTTGTTTCGGGACCATTGGCACCTAAAGATTTATCGGGTGGACCCGAAGGGGGTTGGGCCGGGTAAAGCCTTCCACAATTGGATGCTCTATGTCACTTCATAGATATGTTGGACTCAATAAACATTATACAGTAGGATAAGGGTATTGAAAGCTCAAAACTTACTATAAAAGTGCAACTGATTTCTAAAAATTTCAAAAAGTATAATTAAATTCTAAAATTTATCCTAAAATTATAATTAAGTCATAAAATTTTCAAAAGTCACAATAAAATCCTAAAATTTGTCAAATCAATTCAATTAAGTTCTTTCGTTGCTTGTACTTTTGTAAAGATTTATAACCTAATTGTATTTTTGTGATAAGTTTTGGGACTTGATTATATTTTATGAAAGTTTTAGGACTTGATTATATTTTATGAAAGTTTTAGGACTTGATTATATTTTCATGATAAATTTGAGAAGTTCATCGTACTTCTGCAAGTTTTATAACTTAATTGTACTTTTATGACAAGTTCTAGGACTTTTAATATACTTATCCCTTAAATAATTTATTGATTTTTCCCTCTTTTCCCTCTCTCGCTTTGTTATTATTATTATTATTATTATTATTATTATTATTATTATTATTATTATTATTATTATTATTATTATTATTATTATTATTATTATTATTATTATTATTTTAAATCTTGCTTGATAATTTAGGGTTTCTCTAGATTGACTTTCCTCTTTTAATATTGAACACTTGAAATTTTCATAAAAGGTAAACATTGACATTTAAATTTATATATAATTTTTTTATCATTTCTTTTTAAAAATTTAAATTTATTGATTTTTCCCTCTTTTCCCTCTCTCGCTTAGTTGTTGTTGTTGTTGTTGTTGTTGTTGTTGTTATTATTATTATTATTATTATTTTAAATCTTGCTTGATAATTTAGGGTCTCTCTAGATTGACTTTCCTCTTTTAATATTGAACACTTGAAATTTTCATAAAAGGTAAACATTGACATTTAAATTTATATATAATTTTTTTATCATTTCTTTTTAAAAATTTAAATAATATTTTAAATTTCGATGGAAAAGTATCAAGAAACTGAATAGTAACGTCCTTAGCGTTCTTCCACATCTTATTTTCAATTCATGTATTGACCTTAATAAACAAGAGTTTTCTGGAGTGGAAAGAGGAGTCTAGAAATCCTCATCATCAACTGCTAATGTCAACTAAGCTGAGTTAGGCTTTACTTGGTCTACTACTCGAACTCGAATGAACTCTCAAGCTAGCTTTATTGCATGATATGCGCGATTGGACAGAGAATAACTTGATTTAGCTTGATCATCCAATATTAAGGGCTTGAGTTCTTGATAAATCTAGTTTCCAAATCACCAACAGATATTGTAGATATAGGGTGCCGACATATCTAAGACTGCCATAGTGTATGTATGAAACGATATCATACTGGGGCAATTAGGTCAATTTGTGGTTGAGGACAGTGTTATAAGGCGTGTCAACTTAGTTGTGGACATTTAACTCACCCTCACTCATTTCAGGCGCAAAAGGCTACTATATTTACCTAAAGTTCTGATAGGGTGTCTATCTTTATCTTCCCGACAAAGAGGGAATAGAATGACAGCACAAAATCTCTCACCCTAAGATGGTTCTCCCGTCTATTTCCTTCATGAGCCTTTTAAGGATTTGCTCAGTCTTACCATAGTGAAATGATATCATGTTAGAACACTTGGCTGAACACATGTTAGAACACTTGGCTGAACATAGCGTTAAGGAATGAGCTGATGTCGAATGTATTGACATACATATTGTTGAAAAGCGAGTGGATCCAGCTCGATAACAAGGTCGCTCTTGTCGAGCAGGAGGTTCTTGTTCTCGATGTACGGCTGAAGCAAGAGCTTGGTTCTTCCTCTATGAAAGGCTGTTTAATCTGGCCTCAGCAAGAGAAGAAAGGAAACAAGTTGGCCCTGTTCTTCTCTGTGTTTTGCTCGGACAGCAGGCGGAGAGGGCGTCGGACGCTGGTGCAAGCGCGGGTGAGGCGCGGGGAGCGGGGCTCAGGCGGAGGGAGACACGCGGTCGTCGACGCTCGGGGTTGCAGCGGTGGTGGTGCGGGCAGAGGAAGGCGGAGCGAGCGACGGAGCGGCGGCGTGCGCGGCGACGGCGGTTGCAGAGGCGGGACGGTGGCGAAGGCGCCGGGCGACTGGGCGCTGCGACGAGCGAGCGGCAGGAGACGTCGGTGATGCGTGGCGGTGGCTGGCGACCGGACTCGGGCGGCGCAGACGGGCGGGATGAGGGACAGCAGCAGCGGCGTCGTGGCTGCACGAAGAATTGAATGAACAGTGCTGCTTTTCTTTTCTCTTTTTTTCCTTCTTTTCCTCTGCGGGCCTGCTGCACACGTCCCTTCCCTCTCTGTCTCTTTTCTGCAGTCCCTGTTCAGCAGAAAGCCCAAGCTTCTTGCTGACTTTTCCCCCTTCCCAAAGAACGATTTTTTTTTTTTGTTTTTTGTTTTTCGAATTTTGACCCATAAACCGCCCTCTTTTTCTTCACGAATTCTTTCTTTCCTCCACGGATTCTCTCCAATTATTTTTTTCGTCCCCCCGCAGGTGACGAAAATTGTGACTCTTTTTACGGTGATTCCAGACTGCTGCTTTTTATGCTAATTTTCGAATTTCCATATTCTATTATGTTAATTCAAGGCTACAAATCGAAATGTGATTTCACAATTACCTCGATTTTGTTCTAATTTCTTTTATTTTATCAAAATTCTTACTTTTTATTTACCTGATTCCCTAAATCTTAATCCACGACCAAAATTTTCTTCCGCATTTACCAAGATTTGAAATTTTCAACTTCATGTATTATCAATCAAATTGATTTTCCTGTTTTTCTTTTCCTTTTATTTGTGATTTTTATTTTTATTTTCTTAGGGTTGCCAAAATTATGTGTTAACACCATCATTCTCTTCCGCTCACCTCTAAGCACAGACGACACACCTCTAAGCACAGACGACATTGTATACGTTATCAACTCCTCGCCAGCCTGTCTCGTCTATATTATTTAGCAACAATACATTGCACCGCTGTAGTCTGATTATCTCGCTTGAATTATGACGGTCTTCAGGTTCACTTATGGTGTAACAATTGGCTTGGTTTTGACTGTTTTAGCTGTTGGAGCAGATCCTGATGAATCCCTCATTACTCACGTTCCAGGCTTTGATGGTTCTTTACCCTCTAGTCATTATGCAGGGTACAAAATCCACCATCGTCCTTACTACTGTCATTTCGATCTCAGCCTCACTTAATTGTCTAAGAGAATTCTGAGTCCGTTATTTGCAGGTACGTCGCTATACCGGGAAACCCTGGAAAGAAGAATTTGTTCTACTATTTCATTGCATCTGAAAGGAATCCTAGCAAGGACCCTGTAGTACTGTGGCTTAACGGAGGACCCGGTTGCTCCAGCTTCGATGGTTTTGTTTTCGAACATGGTATTCGAATTAAGCACCAAACCATATGATGATGTTTTTGCAGTCCCATGTTGCAAGGTCCCATTTTCATGGCCGTACCTACATGCAGGACCATTTAATTTTCAAGGAGGAAAGTCAAACGGAAGCTTGCCCATACTTCGGCTCAATCCCTTCAGCTGGTCTAAGGTCTGTAAAATCGTTTCTGTTTTGTGAACTTCTCCATTCACTTACTGGATTTCATGTTGTCGTAGAATAATTTGTAACTCATTGTTTCCTGAGGTCTACAAGGAAGTGCTCTTGCTCAATTTTCAGGTCTCCAACATTATCTATTTGGATTCACCATGTGGAGTGGGTTTATCATACTCTAACAATCCACGCAATTATGTGACAGGAGACCTTCAAACCGCCTCTGACACGCATGCCTTTCTTCTCAAGGTAACAACGCACCTGCACTAATCTGAATGTGTTAGGTTTAAGTCGGCCGGTCAATTTACAGGAAAGGAATAAGTAGGATAGCAGTAGAGCAGCTGCTAATAAGCCATTGTATTGAAGCACTCCTCTTAATCTTAATATGTAAAGTCGCTGAATCATTTGTTTTTGGATTCAGTGGTTCGAGCTCTATCCAGAGTACCTTCCAAATCCATTCTACATATCAGGAGAGTCATATGCTGGAGTTTATGTGCCAACTCTTGCCTCCAATGTAGTAAAAGGTACGGTGTACTCAACAAAATTCCAGGTTCATCTGTCTAGTTTTGTCAGTAATTGCAATTGAATTTCTCTTTCAGGAATTAAGAAAGGTGAAAAGCCTCTGATCAATTTCAAGGTATCCATCTCCTCTTCCCATCCTCTGCTGAATGACTTGGGCAACACCCAATGCCATGAGGATGGCTTTGACTGACTGAACTTTTTAAATATGAACAAATGTACCTTACTGCAGGGTTACCTCATTGGAAATGGGATTGCAGATGATGAATACGATGGCAACGGTCATGTGCCTTTCTTCTTCGGTATGGCGCTGATCTCAAGCGACATCTTTGAGGTCAGTTAAACAGGGAAGCTAGCACTAATGAGTGGATTTGTGCTCTCAAGAAGTCCCATGAGTATGTTTAGCAGAAGCTTTACAATTGATTCTGCAGGATTGTCAGGCAGCATGTAAAGGGAAATTTTATGACCCCCCAAATGACCGATGCCGACAGAATCTTCTCAAGGCTTACGCGGTGCGACGGTGTCCCTTTCACATTAATTTGGGACATGTCTATGAGCTTTAATAGCAATAGAACCGATACTATCCTCAAATAGATTTGCAAGTGGGATACGGCCTATAAATTGACATTTTTTCCCTCTACTTTCTAGGCTGTGAAAGATTTGAATAGCTACGACATTCTTGAGCCATGCTACCGCTACCCAGGCAACAAGGTCACGAATCTGCCTTTTGGCCACCATTATTTGGGGGTGACTGAGAAGCCTCTCTACATAAGAGAGAGAATGTTAAGTTACGACTCACCTCTTTGGCTATTAGGAAAGGACAACATGATTACATCGAGTCCCCAGTCGGCAAACGCGTTTCACATCCCATGCTTTGTGAGTAATTCGAGCTTTTAGTATGCACGATTAATTTTCTATTGCTTTTCCAATCTCCTCTGGAGGTTGAAAATCAAATTCCAGGGCATTGTAAATGTAAGCATGGTGACATTTTAGTGCTTTCTGAGAAAACTTGAACCTTCAATCGCTGTTGCTGTGCTTGATTAGTTACGTTTAAGATAAAAGATGGAGATTTGCATTAAACATTTGTTAACAAAAGACCGATATATCTGTTACTATAATGTGAGTCCAAATTTACATTGGGCGAGACCCAAGTGCTCGTTCTCTCCTCAAGATAAGTCAAGCAACGGTATCCCATTAAGTATCATAATGTTCTCAGTTGTGAGTTTGCAGAATGATGATTTCGCAACTGCATGGTTAAACAATGAAGCAGTTCGGGAAGCAATCCACGCAGCACCGGTAAAGTGTTAAATTTGTTGCTTTTCTTTGCTACAGAAATGTCAAGCTTCCAGTTATTTGATCGGGCATTTGCTTATCTTACATGTAATAGGCGAGTGTGGCAGGTCCTTGGGAGATATGTCCCACTAGAGTGCGGAGAAACTATACCATCGATACAGGAAGTATGATCCCGTATCACAAAAGTTTGACTTCTGAGGGATACAGGGCACTGATATACAGGTGAGATACGTGATGTTCATGCCCTCTGCATTACTGAGATGTCTCTTCTTGCCGTGGCACTCCTAATAGGATTGATGTAACTTGAACTTGTCGAATTAATCTATTTGATTCTAATAGTTGTTGCCACTTGTTCTTTTGATTGTCGTTAATTGACAGTTCTTTTATCTGCTCTCAGTGGAGATCATGATTCAGTCGTACCTTACACTGGTACTCAAGCGTGGACCAGGTCACTTGGATACAAAATTGTTGATGAATGGAGATCGTGGATCTCCAACGAGCAGGTCGCTGGGTAAGTTCTTACTTCATCCCATGTTCGGCGGTAATGCTTAGCACTTGCAAGGTATAATCTTATCGACTTGTACTCATGGTCAAAGAGTAGAAATGTTGCAAATCCTCTGTTCATTCAAATTTCCGTCGCTTTTAAATGCATCCACGAATTCGAATTATTATGCAATGCCACTGTGGGTGATTTCGCTAAGCTGCTCTAAGCATTCTACTCTAAGCATTCAAGCTTTTCCAACTCGTTTCAGGTATCTGCAAGGGTATGACCACAACCTCACATTCCTAACTGTCAAGGTCAGGAACCAATGGACCTTCTTACCCATCATATCTTAAGACTCACAATTCGTTGCACAAAAAAGACGGTCCCGGCATTATCATGAAGAGCGTGCTGTTTTCTGCATATTTTGGTCGCTCTGTCAAAACGAACTGGAATGTGGCACACTGCAATAGAACAATGCTGATAATATATACTTAATATCTATGGACAAAGGATGCGACAGTATTGCTCTGTCAAAAGTCCTTCCTCAATGTCTACGACAAAATATAAAGAGTTGTCTGTGTCTAAATCCTAGAGAAAAGCTCAATTTATCCTTAACGAACTAATTTCGTATGATGTTTGGAAATGAGATATTTGAAGTTCAAATTCACAAATCCTTGCTTTTTGATAGTTGATTCCGAAGATGAAAACCTCTGTCTCGCTTTTGAGGCTCCGAAGCAATTCTACTCTTTGTTTTACTGGGATGCACTTAAGCCGATTTATTTCTAATCGCACAAGTGCCGCTCGTTGTACTAGTCATCTAGTTGTCTGATGCTTATAATAACCGTCTTGTCATTGGTGCAGGGTGCGGGGCATGCGGTCCCTCAATACAAGCCGCGGGAATCATTGGATTTCTATACTCGCTGGCTAGATGGAAAACCAATCTGAAATTACTATATCGCAGAGCAGGACCAATAGAACTTATGTACCTGAAAAGTTCATCAAGTTTTCAATAAACTGTGCGGTTACTTGATTTCTCCACTGTGCTCAAAACAGCCGACTTGAATTTGGTCTATACTGTAACATAGGGAGAGATCGGTACTCCCGACTTTTGTTCGATGTCTCCAAAGAGACTAGACGAATGAGCTTTGTTATTGCATCCGGTAAAGTATGACAGATGTAATCGACATTGACACGGATTAATCATGCTTTATAATGTAGAACTTACTCTATTTATTACTGATCCCCATGTTAGGCTGATTGATGTTGCCGTAATTCAAAATCATGCATCGATTCTTGTAATGCAAACAAATGAAGATCTCTTTGAATCTAGAACCCTTTTATGATATCCATAATAGAAGAAATTGAAGGTGAAACATTTGCAACTCACATGAAGAAGAGGAGGAGATAGATTTTTCATTTAATTCACTTTTAACAAGATCAATTACAAGACTCTCTTAATAGACTTGTTATATGACTGTTATTCTTTCTCATGAATATAGCTAGCGTTCCAAGGAGATAAAATCGTAGGAATTTGCAAAACATTAATTATACCTTGAAACACAAACATTCATGATATAGAAATATGGACAGACTTCTTAAAAAAAAAAACGTTAAGATGATGACTTTTTTTAAATTCGTGCACCCGGAGAATCGAATAGACATATTAATGGATCAATAACTCCTTTGCATGATTGACAACATCCAATGAATTTGGTTTAATTCCACCACACCAATTAATATTCCTTGGTTCCACTCTATCATAGCTGAAAACGAGTAAACATTTATAATCAATCCTTACACCAAAAATCTCATCATGATGAATGCTTCTGCCAATTACCACTTGAGCTTATGGCTTCCGGCTTTTAATCCAGGCATGCCCAGCTTGATACTTAGTTGATTTGATATGACTAAATCGAGTATACTAATGGCGCACTCCCTTGTGCTCCTTTTGCAATCACAGTCAGCTAAACGAAAAAACCACAACCAGTGAGTCCAGCTTGTGCAACATCAGATTGGTCAGGATCAGTTGTCGTCGAACGCCAACATTGGTCTATTTCTGAAGGTATCATACCGCTAGTGCTCATTGCATCCAGCGCCACCTCCAGTGAGGCATGTTCGCAACTTTATTTGAATAAATCAAGTTCTGGAAAAACGATGCTCGAGGAAAAGCTGGCTATCACATCTGAGGGTCACTACTTCCTGATCTATGAGACAAGGTTCTCAGATTTCGATGAGCATAGGGGGTTATTGCTTGCTATAGGGGTATCAAAATGGGTCCATGGCCTATTTTTTGACTTATATTTCTTACAAATGGGTTGTGTATGGGTTGTCAGTATTCAAAGGTCCGGCTAGAAATGGGTTCAAAGAGTTAAAAGTTGAATTAGGTGGGCCGAAAATGGGTCACCCATTAAAAAACATTGTCACCAAGGCTAGGGGTCACGCGGCTTTTGCAAGATCTTGCCCTGGCAACTCGCAAGCAACCGTAACACTTGTCGTCGCTCCTCCGTTGCCTACTTCTGTGCCCGCCTCTGTCGCCTGCCGATGGTGCGACGTTAACCTAACTCTCTGTCGTTAGGGTTTGGTTACTCATCAGCTTCATCCTGGATCTCCTTCTGCTGAATAAGAGCCTCCTCTTTCAGTATCCTCGAGCTTATGCCTAACGATATGAGCTTCTCCTCTTTTTTGTGCTTCTTCGCAGGTGTCGTCACGGCGGTTTCATTGTCGTCAGCGAGGAAGGCTTGCGGATTTTGGTGCCTCGTTCTCTTCTTGGCCATTGTTGGAGCAGAAGGGGGAAGAAGAGGTGTGTCGGTGGTCGGAACTGGATCTGGAGCAGAACACTGCTGGCAACGGTTGCAGAAGAAAATCCTAAACCTCGACTAGGATTTGATGGTGCGTGATGTTGGTTGAGCTCACGCATGGACCTTTTGATGCGTTTATCGAGGGAATAAAAGATGCGACGAAAATTTGAAAAATCAATTAGAAATTTCAGTCCTTTTTTTAATCTCTTGTCAGTTTTCTTTCTATAAATCAAACCATAAAATAAATTTTCTATTATATTATTTAGGAAGATTTATCATAAAAATAAATCTTAAAACATGCTTACACTCACATAAACTAAAAATGACCAAAATTTGAAAATTGTTATACTTTAGAAAAAATGATATTATCTTTTGAAGTTGCCATCTAACAAATAAAATATCGGGAAAATTCCAAATAAGAGTCTAAAGTGTCTTTATTTTCTCAAATAAAGGTTTGAAGTGCCATAATTTTTTCAAATAAGAACTTGAGATGGAATCGGTTTAAATAGGGGTATGTAGTGGTTATATTAGTTTCAAATAAGTGCTTGACTTTCTAGTTGGTTAAGGGTATTTTTGTCATTTACCTTTTTATTTTTTCCTTTTTTTTCTTTATACATTTTTTTTTCTTTTTTTGGTTTTCTCTTCCTCTTTGCTAGTGACTGAGCAGGTGAGGCGACCATTGCCCTAGGCGAGACTGCCCTCGCCAAATCTAGGCAAGGTTTGCCCCCGAAAGCTATAGGCAAGGGCCGCCATATCTGGTCTAGGCGAGGGGATGGCCTTGCCTTGATCGCAGTCCTTGCTAGCAATTGGGGAGGTCATTGAGCCCTTGTCAGCGCTCACTAGAAAAAAAAAAGATTAAAAAGAAAAGAAGAAAGAAGAAAGAAAATGATAATTTAACATAAAAATGGTTTTTTGATGAAAATACCCTTTGGCTAGCCGGAATATTTAGCCAGCCGGCCAGCGATTAGCAAGGTTAGTCCCTTATTTGGAACTGCTATAGCTACTTCATGCCCTTATTTGACATAAGATCCATTTTAGGCCACTATTTGAGAAAATGATAGCACTTCAGGTCATTATTTAAAATTTTCCCTAAAATATTGCTACACAACGGACTGTGGTTGTTACAGAATAAATTCAGTGTAAATAATGTTCATATAAATAATGAAACTGAAAAGAGCTGATATCTAACACGTAAATTGGGTTTTTTAGCCCTAAGTTCTTTATATATATATATATATATATATATATATATATTGGTCAAATTCTTTATAAATATTTTGCTTTTTTTTTTTTTTTTTAATTTGATTTGAAGTTTTTATCCAAGTAGCATATACATGTGAAGAACTTAAAGAGAGTGTGGGTTTTCCTATAATATTAATGTGTTTTAGTGATGTGGGTTAGGTCGGGTAAGGATCAAGTATGGTTCGCTAGATTTGCACTAGATGAATATGTATCAAAACGGATTAAATGAGGTAATATGGATCATACCATATATGACCTGACCCACTCATTTAAATAGGTTGTAAGAGCCCACCGAACCAATTCTCTTCCACCGAATTGAATTGTTAGCCCTCCCCATTGCCTATGGTTGATTTAGATATCGAACCACCGAACCAATTCTCTTCCACTGAATTGGATTGTTAGCCCTCCCCATTGCCTATGGTTGATTTTATACTTAGATATTGAAACTTCTTATTATCCTTGTATTGGTTAGAAATGAAAGTTATATCATTCTGACAAAAAAAAAATCTATGCTCTCAGTGGTTTCTTTGATTAGAGTACAGTGTATCATTTGCTCTGCTGCTTTTTTTAACTTTGACCTCTAGTTTTTGAACTGGAGTTCCTTTGACACTGTAGCCGACTACGTCAACCTTGACGGTCGGCTACTATTAGATTGAAGCGAGATCATTGATTAATTGCATTTAAATCAAGTACCGCCGCCGATAGTAATATTTATTTTGATCTAATCCAGTAGTTACTTCATCAACTTCTTATTAATGTCATCACGATTCTATTCTTGGTATCTAAGCTTACAGGCTTGCGGGAATAGGTAATGCGCATAGACCTAAGTCACGCCAAAAGTGGAAAATCCAGACGCCTTCACCTACCGTGCAAAGGATCGCAAGTGGTGTTGTATATATGTCTGGCTCCTTTGGGCCTGGTCGCTATGACCCTCTTTGCGAGTACGCAAGTGCTGTTGTACACATGCTTGGTTACACGGAAGGTGAAACCATCTACACCTGCTCTTTTGGCGTGCTCTAGGTTTCTTTTTATGTTTCCTTTGTCCATCAAGCTCATCACTAAAACAGATTATTATTAGCATCAGTTTAGGAGTCTCGTGTTGAAGTTCGATCTTCTTCAAATTTGAACAAATGATGAATCATTTGACTATTCGAATAATGTCGCTTTTTGAATTTTCTATCAATTAGTCTTCACATTCTATCGAACTTCTCTAAAGATGAATTCCGCGCAAGTCCTTTAGATGGTTTATAATTTTTTTTTCTGCCTCGGTCTTTCATATGTATTAGCTTTTAAAAAAAAATTCAAAACAGATACAAAAAAGGAAAAATGTGGAGGAGAGGTGGTGCAGGAGTATTTAGTAGGGCTGTGCAGATTCCAGGGTAAAGTACATACACTTATAATATCTTGAAAAACCTCAAACTAGTACACGTGAAAAATTTACTCAAAACTAATTTTTTGACCATGAAATATTCCAAATTGGTATACCTGTGATAAATTTATCTCAACTGATCATAAAAAATCCCGAATCGGTTTGCTTGTGACAAATTTACCCTCCGTTAAATTATATTAATATCACAAAAATTACAAAAATTGTATAATTGTGACAAATGAAGAGTAAAATCCCAAACCGGTACACCAGTCAACTGTCATGTGTCATTTAACTTAGTAATTTGACAATAAAATTTAACGGAAATTAACATAGGACAAATTTGTCACAAGTATACCAGTTTGGGGTTTAAAATTAGTTTGAGGTAAATTTGTCACAAGTGTATTAGTTTGAGATTTTTCAGGATATTAACATTTTTATAATTACCGAGTTCCATTTTTTTGGAATCTAGAACCTAACCTATATATTCTTGGAATCGCCCTGAAATCTGGAACTTGTCAGTTCTACTAATTCTAGAGTACCATGTACTACTATGTATTATTTTCTATTTTTTATTTAATAAAATTTATACCACTTTTAATTCTTAAACACATCGAACATTCAAGATAACCCAGAAATGGACTACATGTTATATTACATATTCTTGTCTAATAGTAACATAAATTCTAAAATGATAATAACATTAAAAGCAAAAGGAAATGAAAGAAAGAATTAGATCAACTTCCACCTATCATTTAAATCCATGAATTAGATGAAAACTCGTTTTAGTTCACCAATCAATCATTGACTATGATATCATTTGGTGGAAAGAACACCCAACAAAACTTGGAGTCCCAAGCCTGTTAGTTGAATTCACCCTTACTCTAAAGTTTAAGTGAATGAATTACGAGCCAATTAGGATATATCAACTACTTTACACCACTGACATGAGACTTTTCTAACAATTGAGACTATTGTACTTGATGGTGTGGTGAGATAGTTCAGTGCTCTTTTCCTGCAATGACACTATGGTGAATGGCCGTTTAACTAGATTCGGCCGCGTAACGCTTCATGGCCTTCCTTTCTTAGGGCTTGTAAAGGACTTGGCCTTCACTTTTGCGTTTGATGCGAGGAGCAAAACCAAACGAGTGTCTGAAAAATGAATAGATGGAATTATCACCCCAACGATTTAATTAAGAGTGCGGCTTAGCTGACTGTTACTCCGTCATTGACAGAGTGACGGTCAGCTAAGCTTTTCCCTTTAATTATATGATCAATGATCGCTACTTGATTAAATCAAGTGACTGAAAAATCCTCATTAAAAAACCCCACGTTCACGATATTAATTCGATACGCTGATGGAAATATGATGTCAAACTAATTGACCGTTTCAAAAGAATATGTTGAAGATACGATTTGGTGTGTCTTGAAGATATGATTTGATTCTGCGGATGACTGTACTAATATTAGATTGATATGTTAATTGATTTGGTCTGCTCAAATAGGAAAATAGTATCACATATATTATTTATTGTATTGTACACTCTTGTATTAGATATACCTCCTTATACATGAATAAAAGATACAGAGAAAATTCCTCAAATTCTTGTTTTCTGTCATTGTATCAGAACTCTCTTTCCTGCCCCAGCTTTTGCATTTTTGGAATTGCCTCCGTCTTGTTTCTGGTTTTGTTGTTGTGATTCCTATTCTGCAAAACAAACCAGCACCCGGTAGAAATTAATTATAGATGCCAATCTCTCTCGACATATAGAGTTCTCTCTCTCGAAATGCAGAGTTCTTTTATGCTTTTTGGTATTTCCGTTTCAGCCAAACCCTCGTTTCCCCTTTAAACTCCCTCGTTTCTTTCTTTCATCTCATTACCCAGAATTTCATTCCCATTTAGGTAGATGATGACTCCCATCTCACCATTGAAGTAGCTGCCTTATCCGCCCGCAATCCCTTCTCGCTTGTTAATTTAGTTGCCCATTTCCCTTTGTGTTGACGACCACGGAGTATTTCTATTGCAATTGACGAATATACTCTTCGAGCTCCAAATTTCTTCCCTAGCTTTCCTTGGTGGCCCAACGACTGGGCTCTCTTCTGTGTAACCTCTTCGGAGCTTTGCATGTTGCGTCTACTGCTATAAATTGGCAGTTTCAGTTATGACTCAATCCCAACACCAGGAAGATGCCCGCCTTGCCGCGCTATGCAACGGACTTGGCCGACTCTGGTCTGAAGAAGAAGTGGACGTCTGAGATGACGCAGTACCTCTGGAGAAGCTGCAAGAATGCAAATCAATCTTAGTGGGTAAAATTCTGTTCGACCCATCAATTAATTTTCAAGCTTTTTAGAATACGTTAAAGCGTGTCTGGTGCAATGATCATGTACAAATTTCTCAACGCGAAGACGGTCTATATGTCTTTAAATTCAATTCAGAAACGGAAATGCAAGGAATATTAGCTAATGGCCATTGGCTGTTTGGAAACCATCTCGTGATTGTAAAACCTTGGGTGCCAAATACGCCTCTACATTGCTATGACTTCATGACCTGTGAGTTCTGGGTGCAAGTCCTTGGGCTTCATTTGGAAAGATGCACTGAGAGTATGTTTGCCAAAGCTGTTCGACATCTTGGCCAGGTACAGGAGGTGAACCACGAGCACAAAGAAGGTTCAAATTTTAAAACAAGGAGGGCACGACTGGAAATTAAGCTAAAAGAATTGCTGAAATCTGGCAAACTAATCAGATTGGAGGGAAAGAATATTTGGATTGACTTTAAATATGAGCATCTATCTCACTATTGTTATTCATGCAGCATCTTGGGCCATTATGCAACACACTGTCAAAATATTCCTTTTGAAGACGCTAAAATGGAAGGAAAAAACAAGCTATCCTATGGTCCTTGGCTGAGGGCAGAGGTTAGAGAACATAGTCCATCATGGACAGCATTTTATGAGTAGCAATCACATCAAGACGAGGTTGAAGAAATCATACCAGAAACTCCACATCAGTCACCTTTACTACTTCCTACAGCACCTCCTAGCACCACGTATCAACCAACAGCTGTGGAGACTAGTACAACATATAACCTTCATAGCACTCCCAAGCCTACCCTGCAGCTCTCTTAAATGGCAGAACCTACATTGAAAGAACAAGCGGCAAACCAATTAACTTTACTTGGTAACACATCCAAGGGATCCATAAAAAACAAGAAGCTAAAAGGTCCACGAATGATTACCAAGGCGAGTCCCCTCAAGAAAGCCAAGCAATATAATCCTTATGGGACATGCTCTTATGTCAATGTACAACTTGATGAATCACTCCTTATGGATACCCCTATATTTGTAGTTAAAGGGGCAGACAAAAGGGCCGTGGTGGCTTGCCCAAAACAACCACCGCCAGACAAATGAAAATTATCAATTGGAATTATCAGGGGCTAGGCAACCCCCTAACAATTCAAGCTTTAACGGCCCTAGTGGCCCAAGAACGGCCCGATATTATCTTTTTGATGGAAACAAAGAATCAGGAACCTGTTATCAGGCGTATACAGTGGAGGCTAAAGTATAAAAATAGTTTTGTGGTGAATCATAAGGTTTGGCTGGAGGGATGGTTCTTTTTTGGAATGAACAGATCACACTTTCTGTCCATACTCATGACTCACATTTTATTGATACTATATGTTCTGATGATAGGAGTACGACACCTATGGACATTACTTATCTTCATGCACCGGCGGTTTTTCAATAGAGACAACATCTATGGGCAAATCTGTGGCACCTTACCCATCTACATACTCTACCCTGGGTGTGTGTAGGCGATTTTAATGAAATTTTATATCACTGGGAGAAAGTGGGAAAATAATCACCTGAGCAATATTGGTTGCACTCCTTTAGAGAATTATTACATGACTGTGCTTTGATGGATCTCGAGACTAAGGGCTGTGCCTACACTTGGGTGAACAATAGGAGTGGTGAGGAAGTTGTCAAGGAGCGAATTGATCGGGCTTTGTGCACTATGGACTGGCGATTAACCTATTCGGAAGCTGAAGTTCATGCTTTACCTGCCTTAGGGTTGGATCATTGTCCACTAATCTTAAATACAAAGCTCAAATCAGTAAGGAGGAGGAAGAAGTTTACCTTTGAATCTTATTGGCTTCAAGATGCTGAATGCCACAGGGTGGTTTTAGACGCTTGGTCATCTGAATTAATTAATTCCTCCACCGTCTCTCAGAAGCTTCGGAAGACAACTGCAGCGCTGGCCCAATGGAGCAAATTGAAGTTTACTGCTGGTCATCATCAAATAAATATCTTGAAGCAACAACTTCAGCATTACATCAATTAACCCGTTTGCAATTATAACAAAGATTAGGTTAATTCGCTAAAGGAAATGATTCAGAATATATGGTTATAGGAAGAGCACTACTGGGCGATGCGTTCTAGGATTAACTAGATGCAGTGGGGGGGGATAGAAACACCAAATTCTTTCACGCCACTACAATTCAAAGGCGGAAAAGAAATACAATCAGCATGTTGAAAGATGTAAATGAACAGTGGATACGAGAGCTAGCTCAGGTGAGGAACATGACAATTACTTTCTTTCAAAATCTTTATACTTTTGTTGGATAGCGAGACTATAGACCTACTTTAATACAATGTCCTCGAGTAGTGACAGCCGCAATGAATACACAATTAATAGCCGAAGTTATGCGAGAGGAAGTAAAGAAAGCGACATTTCAATTGGGAGCCACCAAAGCACCAGGACTTGATGGTTTGAATGGTCTTTTTTATCATGGTCATTTGGATATTATACAGGATGATGTGTTTAAATCAGTGCAAAAAATTTTCATTACTGGAGTGATGCCTGCTGAGTTTAACCGGACAACAATATGTTTGATCCCTAAAGTACCCAACCCGGAAAGGTTAGATCAATTTTGACCTATCAGCTTATGTTATTTTATCTATAAAATCATCTCAAAAGTTCTAGCAAACCGATTGAAATCTTGCCTACCCGAGTTGATTTCCACAGAACAGAGTGCTTTTGTGTCAAGGTGACAAATACAAGATAATATACTGATAGTTCAAGAGGTACTACATCAGTTCAGAATTCATACCAGAAAGAAAAAATTTCAGGCGATCCTAAAGCTGGATATGAAGAAAGCCTAAGACAAGGTTGAATGAGATTTTTTAGAAGCTTATCTTTGTCAAATTGGTTTTTAAGATCGGTGGGTGCTTTGGCTAATGCAATGTGTAACGACAACTTCTCTTAGTGTTAAGCTCAATGGCGAACCCCTACCTTATTTCAAACCATCACGGGAACTCAGACAGGGCGACCCTCTCTCACTTTACTTATTCATCTTTGTGGTAAATATGTTATCCACCCTCATCCAGCAAGTTGTCAACATGGGCCATTTACGTGGTCTTAAACTTAACAGGTGGTGTCCTACTTTATCACATTTATTTTTTGTTGATGATGCTATATTTTTCCTAGATGGTAGAACCCGGGAATGTCAAAATTTAGCAAACATCCTTAACCAGTACTGTCTAGCCACATGTAGGGGTGAGCGTGGTTCCGGGTAGAACCGGGAACCGGAACCGAACCGGAGGAGGGTCCGGTTCGGTTCCCGATTCTGAGGAGGCCGGTTTCGGTTCCCGGTTCCTTTTTTTGGGAACCGGCAGTTCTCGGTTCCGGTACTGGGAACCGGAACCGGAACCGGAACCGGTCCGGTTAGGGCTAAAAGTAAAAACTAAAAAGCCCCAAATCAGTCGAGACTCGAGTTAGGTCTACAGAAATCAGAAACCCTAAAAGTTGTTCTCTCTCTTCCAGAATCCACACGACACTTTCACTTCGTTTCACTCACAGACTCACAGTTCTCTCTCTTCGCTCGTCCGTTCTCCACCTCTGCTCGAGTCGACACCACCGCTGATCGCCCTCGACGCCACCGCCGGTCGCCCTCAACGCCATCGCTGTTGATCTCTGCTCGAGGGTCGAGGCCACCTCCGCTCGCCCTCGACGGCACCGCGGCTGACCCCTGGGCCCTGGCTCACCGTTTGCCCTCGACGCCACCGTTGCTCACCCTCGACGCCACCGCTCGGCGGCCCCCGCTCGAGGCCACCTCCTCTCGCCCTCGACGGCACCGGTCACCACCGCTGACCTCTGGCTCGCCGATCGCCCTCGACGCCTCCGTCGCTCGCCCTCGACGTCATCGCTCGCTGACCCCTGCTTGAGGCCACCTCCTCTCGCCCTCGACGCCACCGCGCTGACCTCTGGCTCGCTGATCGCCCTCAACGCCACCGTCACTCACCGTCGACGCCATCGTCACTCGTCCTTGACGCCACCGCTCACTGACCACTGCTCGAGGCCACCTCCTCTCGCCCTCGACGCCACCGCCGCTGACCTCTGGCTCGCCGATCGCCCTTGACGCCACCGTTGCTCGCCCTCGACGCCACTATCGCTCGCCCTTGACGCCACCACACAGCGCTCGCTGACCCCTCTTTTGTTTGACAACTACTTTTATGTTAGAATGTTGCCTCGGAGGCCAACTTTCCCTTTTACTTCTAATTAGTGCTAGATATTTCTTCTCCATAGAAGTAATATATTCCAAGCATTGTTACGTAGGTTGGCTTTCTAGAGGAGCAGTCTTCTGCTTACACTTCAATTAAGTGGATAAAAATTTCCCCTCTTTTGCAATTTGTTGAGGAAAACTAACCATGCGTGTTTTGTTTCAGGATGAGAAGTTTATGATTTGGTACTCAGGCCAAGAGGAAAAGCAATTGAGACTAAGCTCAGTTACTGAAGTTATTCGTGGACAGAAGACTGTATGTGCTATTAACATGCATCCGAATGCAAATTGGTTTTTTGATTCAAGTAAATATCTTTCAGTGCTCCTTCTGTTTTACTAACAGGAATTTTCACTTTGCAAGGTAAATTTTTAGAAGCAACTTCAACCAGATAGGGAGGCACAGTCATTTTCTCTCAAGTATGCTGATGGTAAACGCTCAATTGATCTGGTAAAGTTTAATGTGTACTCAATATGTCCTTGAATGTGGAATCATCTCAACTTTATGGAGTGTACTTATCTTTCCACATTTTTACTAGACTCAAGGATTTTTATTTTTCATCTTGCACTGGTTTTGCAATAGAAGCTTATTGTATGTTCGTCAAGGAAGCTTATTGTATGTTCGTCAAAGCCTGGTTGGTTCTTCAAACTCATATTTACTGCTATAGCTATAAATTTCAAACTCGATGAATTTCAAACTCAGGTGGGAGTTTGCTTGGTTGATGCTTAAATGGGAGTTTTACCTGTCGAATGATTTTGACTATGTTTCCTAGAATTCATAATTTTTATTGACAGCAGGTCAGGCTTTATGATTGACTTTCCATTGCTAAATCGAAGCATGTCCGAGAGATTCTCAGTTTGACAGCAACTAATTTACTAATCAATTCATTTCATATTCTGGTTCGATCTTACACCAGTTAATTTTTCTGCTTGTGTTTTGTCCGATCCACAGCTGCTGCTTTACGGGATATGTATAGCTTTCTAAACCAACCTTCTCAACTGACTCAATGGAGTAGCAGCGGTGGTGATCCATGTGGACAGTCTTGGAAAGGAATCACTTGCTCGGGCTCCAGGGTCACTGAAATGTGATATTCTAATGTTGACCTTGATTCATCTTTAGCTATCTCTATACAATTTCTGATCTCTAATATGTGCTCTGTCATAATCTTTTGTCAGTAAATTACCGGGTCTTGGCCTCTCTGGGTCGTCAATTGGTTACAAGCTTCAAAGCCTGACATGAGTGACAAATCTGTAAGATGGATGACGTAATTTGCTCTGCCTAAATTGGTTATTCAACAAAATGTTTCACATTTTGTTTTTTCAGAGATCTCAGCAATAACAATCTTGGAGGACAGCTACCTTATGGAGTTCCTCCAAATGTACAAAGATTGTATGTTAAACGTGCCCTTCATTTTCTGTCTTCTCATTTACTTTTTCTTATTTAAAGATTTTCGTATCTGTTATATTTATCTTTCCAACCTGAAGTGGTTGCGTTAATATTTTCTTTTTATAGTGTTGTATATCTTTATTATGAAGGCAAGTATGGACCATACTGTATGGTTATTTAAGATTGTTTGATCACGTCCCCTTTTACGTGACAAAAGTGTATAAATGTTGAAGTGCTGCAGTATACTTACATGAGTGTTAAAGTGTAGCCTATCATCTCATATAGCATTGCAATTTTGTAATGTTCTTTTACTGAGCTCTGCTTATTGATTGGGTTGTTAACCAAGATACACTTTTGGCAGATTGAGAAAGGTGACACTGGAGCAGATATCATGGCACTTTTTTCTTATTGTGCTGATAGATGTCGAGATGTGACTGCCGGTTTCTGTTGTAAATTTTCTGTATATATAAATGACATAGCTACTGAAAAGGTATCTACTCGACATAGCTTTTCTCGTCCAGCAGTTGACCTTGCTTCATTGTATTCAACATTGCTTTCGGAAGTTTCCTGCCTTGCTAATGGATATTCATTTTAAATGGCAGGTTTCAATGCCTATTAGTTTGACTTTGAAGCTTTATGCCTCTTGACTCTGGCACTTCTATATCCTCTGAGGAGAGAGGCGATGAGACTTATTTTGTGTCTTACTTAAGTGCATTGAAATTTTTGTGTCAGCTGCTTGCTGAATTGATAAACTCAGAAAGGAAACACATAATTGCTGGAAGTGATGTCGATTCTGCTTCTCCCCAGTTCTGTGCCATGTAGGATGCTTGCAATCATTTCTTGGATGTTTTTGTTCTCTTTAAAAGGTATGTAAAACTAGCAGATTCTACAAGCCTGCAAAAAAACAATAAATTTCTCTTTTTGATTCTGCTTTAGTCAGGATGAGCAAAGGCATATTGATCCTTGCTAATATTGTTCTGAATAGCATCTGTCTGACGGATGCAACCTAATAAAGCTTCTCTTGGTTGATTAGGCTTCCATTAATGTGCATTGATTTTCGATAGGGATTTCTTCAAGTAATGTCGCAACTGTTGGACTCGGTGCTGTCCAGGTAAATTGGCGATTCTCTCGGTGGCAGCAGTTAAACAATGCAATAAACTTTTGACCTAATCTGAGGTCCTCCTTCATGTTGTAGGTTCTTCGCACTGGGGTAGTGACTTGAAGTTTGAGCTGAATAGATTTCTCTAAGTTGACCATGTCTGTTGATTATTGTGCTTCACTCAATAGTTTCTTGTAAGTGTTAACTTTCATTTCTCTGCTAAACATGTGGGGTTTTTTCTTTTTTCCTTCTCTGGTTTCATATTGTATATCAGGTACTTGCTTGCTTTACTTCTGTAGAATTTGTGCCCAAAAAAATTCCTTTTGCAACAGGAGCTGAGGGAATGCATTCAACCGTACTTTTTGCGACGCCTTAAGAGTGAAGTATTTCGTGAAGACGATGGAGAAGTTGCCAAATTGTCGAAGAAGAGTGAACTGATCGTGTGGTTAAGATTGACAAATTGTCAGGTACAAGTTGCATTCTTCAGCCTAGGCTCTTATTGCACAGTGTTGGTCCCAGGGTTCAACATGCTGATCCTAAAATTTTGACATTTGTAGCGACGACTTTATGAAGCCACATAATCAGAAACTGCGGAAGATTACTTGTTTTATTGTCATCCTGAAAATCAGAAAACACATGTAATCAGAAACTGCAGAAATGGTTTGTCCCATTGACCTTTCTTCTTCTACAGTTGTCTGTTCATCAATTTGTTCATGTACACGCCTTCTCAGAAGACTATGCCCATCTTTTTCCCACGGATTATTATGTTCTTCTTTTTTTTTTTTTGGATGCTTTTGCTCCCAAGGAACTATTTTTGACAATTTATGTACATAGAAGCTTTGGTTCGTCTCTTTCCTTCTCTGTTATAGTTCAAATCTAAAAATGAACAAAAAAAGAAAAAAGAAAAAGAACCTGTTGGAACCTGGAACCGATCCTGGAACCTGTGACAGGGTAGGTTTCAGGTTCTTGGTTTTGACGGGTAGGTTCCAGGTTCCAAAAAATGAGGAACCTGTACCCGAGGGTAGGTTCCAGGTTCCAGCTGGAACCTGTAAGGAACCGGGAACCGCTCACCCCTAGCCACATGACAAGAGATTAAAAGGAATAAATCAGGTCTGTTCCTAAGTAAAAATTGCCTTAACTCTCTTAAGATAAATATGGCTAGTGAATTAAGGGTGCCAGTTCTAGACAAAACAGGCAAGTATCTCGGCATTCCTTCTTATTGGAGATCATCCAAGAAAGACATGTTTGCTTGGATCCTAGGACGTGTAAATGCTAAATTGAAGGGGTGGAAAGAAAATTTGATTTCGAAAGGTGGGAAGGAGATTCTATTAAAATCGGTGGTTCAGGCTTTACCGTAGTATGCAATGTTGATATTTAAGGTTCCTGTATCTATATGCAAGGCTGTTGAACAAAAAATAGCTAGGTTCTGGTGGCAAAACAACAGCAACAAACCTGAGATTCATTAGAGAAGCTGGGACCTTATAAAAGAGAGAAAAGACAATGGAGGACTAGGTTTCAAAGACTTACTAACTTTTAACAAAGCTCTTCTGGGAAAGCAAGCTTGGCGACTCTTTCAAAACCCATTATCTTTGTGGAGTAGAATTTTTAAAGCTTTATATTTCCAATCTACAAACTTCTGGCATGCTGATAAGGGGTCTAGACCATCATGGGGTTGGTAGAGCATTTTGTTAGGTAGAGATTCTATTATCAAGAAGCTTCGTTGGTCAGTAGGTAATGGCCCAAAGATAAGAGTCAGGGAAGACAACTAATTACCTATGGGAATCCTAGGCGGCCCAGCTCCTAGAGAGGAACCTCACACAGTATCGGGATTTATTATCCCAAAACAGAATGAGTGGAATGTCCAGCTTCTTAACCTTTCATTTGAGGAGCATACTGTTAAAGAAATACTTAATATCAAGCTGTGGCTAGCATCTATCGAGGACAAACTTTTATGGACAGGGACAGAAGATGGCCAGTATACCGTCAAGAGTACCTATAATGTCATCAAGCAAACAGAATCAGAAAAAGGTAATTTCTCGTGCTTCCTCTTCCTACCATACACCCAGAAAATTATGGCAACAGATATGGCAAACCAAAACAGCACAAAAGATACGCACTTTTCTCTAGTCAATTTGTCAAAATGCCTTACCTATCAAAGATATTCTATTCCGACGAAGTATTACCCCTGACCCATTATGCACACTCTGTTCTGCTCACTTACCTGAAACCAAAGAGCATTTATTTTTGTTTTGCCCCTGGACCCAGTATATCTGGAACCACCCCCAAGTGTAGATCATCATCTCAGATTACAGCACACACCACATCGATGCTTGGCTAATTGATTTAATAGCACAAAAGGTGAACGTACCTGTTTTTGAGACAATTGCAGCACTCTTATGGCAGATTTGGAAAGCCTGGAATCACTTTATCTTTCGTCATCAACAAACCCACCCGAACCAGCTTGTTGAAATAGCTCTCGCTTCTGCTCAACTCCAACTTCGAACTCAGCAGCAGCAATCAAGTCAACGTCCTTCGCTAAACCCTAATCGCACCTGGATTCCACCGTAGCAAGGCATCATCAAGGTAAATATTGACAGAGCCTTTCCTATAGCCCATCAAATGGGCGCGATCGCTAGTATTGCTCGAGATCATACGGGCCGACTGATTAGAGGCTTCACTTGGAGTGTTCCAGCAACATTTGCACTTGAGACAGAAATTCAAGCACTGCTATACACCCTCAAGGATCTCTCAAAACAAGGAAATACTTGCTCCCACCTGTTGTTGGAGACTAATAGCCTCATTCTCGTTGAAGTCATCAACTGCGACCGTCTACCGCCGTGGGAATGCCGCACCCTTTTCGCCGAAACTGAAGCTGTTCTGTCCTATTTCCGAAACCTCAATATGCAACATTGTCGAAGAGAAGCAAATGCCCTAGCTGACTGGGCTGCGAAGGCCCACGGACGTGGATCCCTTTCACCAAATTGGGCTACTAATCCACCTCAAGTTATGCTAGATATGCTTTGTAATGAAGCCCTTCTAATGGGTTCTTCTTATTTCCCAACTTGAATAGAAATATATCCTCTTTTCCGACCAAAAAAAATAAAAATTATAGATGCCGTGTCAAATAATCAAAGTTCAAGTGAGGAAATCAACAACTCACCTCACAGACCAAGTCGATCCGATTGAAGAAGAACCCTTCGCTCAACACCTTGCTGAGCTTGTCCCTACTCCAATTCAAACTTCCAGCCTAGCCCAATGGCCATCGGTCCACTAGTTTCCAGTTCAAGGACAATGGGCCGCCGGACTAAGTCAGACATGGGCACACCAAGATTTATTTGGAGAAGAAGGAAGACTGGGCTGGACGGGTCAGGATGACAAACCCAAATCTACTCAATCGGGTCTCAGATGCAACCCTACTCAATTTTCCAACCCGATTTTCTAGCCTATGCGATTGATTCTAGGCAGCGATGGCCGCTTGGACCTTGGAGACCCCTTTACACATCGCTGGTCAATGAACCAGAGCTTCGGCTCATCAGTTTATAGCTCACAGAACTGAATAACTACACGACCTAGGCTTGTGACTTCGGCGAGCCTTGGTCACGAAGGATAAGGATGGCTTCCATGATGGAGCTGTCCCCTTTCCAACCAACGATTGGTTGCAACGACATTGGCATGAATGCAACCAATTTGTTCACATAAGGATTAGGAACTATATGGCTCCCAAGGTCATGACTAGGTTCCCATCGATCGAAAACTCTAAGGTGGTGTGGGACAACATCCATGAGATGCATGGGAAGTTATATCAAGCAAAGATTTTTTTGCCCCACCTTGTCGGAGCTAAAGCAAGGGAACTTCCCAGTTACCGCTTGCTTTAACTGACTCCCTGCTCTATGGAACGAGCTTGAGGTGGCTGAGGAATAATTGAAAGGACCTGAGACAACCTTGAGGTAGTATCGAGCCATCAAAGAACGAGAAAAAAAACAACTCATTTTCTGTTAATTCTAAATGAGACTTACTCGAATTTTAGGTTGCAAATTCTTGACATGGATTTTGTTCCACTGCTTGGCTGAATCTTCCAACTTGCCATCCAAGAGAGGAGCCAGTGCTTGGCAACGGCCGAGTATGTGCGAGTGGATGAGGGCGTGACACTCGTTGCTTTGGGGAGCTCCTAGTAGCGAATACCCATAATCCTGAGTACCCCTCGTGTGTTGCTAGGGTTTCGCTAGGAGGAAGAAGCATATCTTAAAAGGTCGGCCTTGGATCCAAATCAAAAGTCGAAATTTGATGGCTCTTATCCATCCATCTAAGGGATCGAATTGGGTGGTCCACATGCTACCCCGTTAGCATCAGTGCACAAGACATTCTATGGCTCGTAGGCTGCCACATCATCTCATGAAAGGAGAGGACAAAATTTTAAAACAAAAGGTAAATTTTTTAAATGTTACAAATGCCCACACCATACTATTGATATGTGCTGAAAATTGCACGGTAAACCTAGTGATAAAAAAAAAAAAGGCAAAGGATTATCCATCGATTAGGTGTCTAAACAAAATACTGTAAGGGTAAATCAGACATTTACCCATGACTAGTATCAAAATATCATGAAGGCTTTCAGTCAATTAAGCACTATTGACAGGACTACTAGTTTCTTAGGTACCTCTTTATGCGAGATAGACTCTATTTCAATTGATGCATAGATGATTAATTGAGGTTCTAGTGACCGTATAATTTGCAATGAGAAGTTTTTCTCTTGAATTGACACCAAATCCCATGCTCCCATGTCATTATGTCTTCCAAACAAATGTCACTTGTGTCACCAAAATTGGCACTATTTGTCTTAATCCCAAAATTATTCTCATAAATGTCACTTATATTCCTAAATTTCAGTTCAAACTTATATCTATTTCCAAAGCCTGCAAGGACAATTCTTGTCATGCCATATTCAATTCCCAAAATTGCTTTTTTCAAGAGCTGTCGACTATTAAATTGATGGGCTTGGGTAGTATTACACAAGGGCTATACTTTTGGACCAATTTTCCAAATGATTTAGATTTATCTTCCATTTCTTGAAATAAGGGTGTTTCATGTAATGCCACTATTGACAATAAAATCTTTCTTTTTGTTGACACCTAAATTTTTGTACAATTTTTGGGTTAATTTTTACTAAAATAAAAATAAAAATAAAAACACATGGCATATAGTTTAGAAAAATTTTAGTTTCATTTTGTTTTATTTTAGGTTGCCGGTGAAGGGAAGATTTTTCACATATTCTGTTCAAGCTTTTCATATTTTTAGGCAATATACACCAAATGATGAATTTTCGAGCAAAAAAGAAAATTTTGGATAGAATATGTGAAAACTACAAAAGGGGAATATTGCGCGAGGTGGGTATATTTCAACGATATATTTAGGGGTACCATGCGCGAACAAAAAGGAAAAAATATATACCGTAGTGATACATTTTTTAGACCTATATAATACCTCGCGTGCAATTTGTTTGGGGGACTCTCGGTTTTCGAGGTAAAAGGAAAGAAAAAAGCAACCGGTCTGCAGAGGAAGAGATGACTGGTGAGTGACGTGAGAGAGAGAGAGAGAGAGAGAAAGAGGAGAAAAAAAAAAGAAAAAAAGAAAAGAAGCACCGCTGTTCTTCTTCTTCGTAGGTTTTGCCTTCGGTGTTCCTCTACTGACCGCACCACCGCGCCATCGCAGCCGCACCACCGCGCCTCCGCTTCTGCCAGCCACCGTTGCTCCACTTGCGGCGACGCGACGCCAGCAGTCCCGACGCTAACCTAAAGCTCCGCCAAGCCGCGACCTGATCCCTCGCTCCTCCGCAGCAGATTTGCCTCGAGATGCCGCGACGCTGCTATCGCCCCTGACCTGAGCGCGATTCGCGCTGCCCGAGCGACAATCCACAGGATCCCGCGCCCCAATCCGATTCTCTCACCGGACGCCGCGCCCTACAGCCAAATCCAGACGCCGAAGCTGCTAGCCACAGCTGCCCGAGGCCTCCTGCCGTCCCTGCAGCGCCCCACCGTTCAAAGCCTGTGACCCGACGACCCGTGATCCACGATCCACGCTCCAGCTCCGTCAACCCTCGCTGCCTCGCATCTGGTGTTCTGCTCGTCGTGCCCTCGCCGGAACCCTTCGCCGGAGCCCCAAACCGGTGGTCAAGATTTTCTTTTATTAAAAAAAGAAAAAAAGAAAAAATCGAATTAGGTAGATTTGCTTTATTTTATTAGGCTGGTTTATTTCATCTTATTTTATTTGTATATCTTGGTTTCTTTGTTTGAAATATTTCTCTATGCATAATTGGAAATCTCAATATATCACTTGATTCGCAACCTCAGAATCATGTTAGTGGTTTTTATTTCATCTATAAAAGCGCTTTTAGATGAAATAATTAATCAAGTAGGAATAAAATTGATATTTTGATCTTTAAGGCTTAAGATCAATTTATCGATTTTACTAGCGAAATATTATCCCTCGACTTTGTTTATCTTAAGATATGTTTGAGTTAGAATATTGCATGTTTTAGAGTTTACATGTTCAGAATAGGAATTTTATTTCAAATTTAAAAAAAAAAAATCAAAAAATCAATTTAGGTTGCTAGATTTTAAATTGAGTTGCATGTTTAATTATTTGGCAATTATAAATTTCAAAAATTAATAAAACAAAAAAAAAATCATCATACACTTGTCATGTAGAATTAGGGCATATTTTGTATGTCATTGCATATTAGGGTTAAATTGCACTTAGTTTAATTTAGATAATTTTTTTAATTTATTATAAGTTTAGGCATTTTTTAGATATATTGCATTTTAGGATTATTTAGGTTAAAATAATATTTTAGTTTAAATTAGTATATGGCTCAACCTAATTCCTAATATAAATTAAATAGGATCTTAATCTAGATAGGTAATTTTCACATTTAACCTAATTTCGAATTTCATGAAAAATACAAAAAATGCCATAGGTTGAATTAGTTTTATTTTCTAGGATAGATTGCATTCATTTAGGAAAAAGAAAGAAAAGAAAGAAAAGAAAAATCTCACATGCACATCATTAGGATTAGATTCATTGAAATGGATGTCATGTGGTAGTTGTTGCTAGGTCCATTCAATTAGAAATTACATGTCATTAGAGTTAGGTTGTTTAGTTAACATTGCATTGCATATTGCATGATTTTTATTAATTAAGTGAAAAAAAAAAATTTGCACGTTAATTAGAAACCATATCTAGGGTTATTGATGTGGATTTTAATTTAACATTGCAGATGCTTTCGTTGCTTTAAGGTAAGTTTTTGCAATTTATTTATTGTTTATTTGGTTGTTAAATTGGTGGATTGCGCACCCGTATGATCACCTCACATGTTAGGAAAATAGATTTAAAATCAATCCAAACTGCTTGCCAAATATTTTTTTCAAAATAAAAAGAAAGGTACCGAAAGTGCGTTAGAGAAATCTAGCGTAATCAAGTCCCCGAACTCATAAATCTCTGGTTCGTAGGAGTAAAGTAAATCTCCCATTACTTTACTTGGGTTTCTAATCGACCCACCAAAAATAGATTAGTGGCGACTTCTAATTGAAAAATCATTTGTATGTTAAGAACTTAAACCTAAGTCGCGAATTGGTATGGGCTTGGGAGAGCCCGAGTTAAGTCTAGATTTAACAATCCATTAGCCAAATCCTAGGTGGATCACCCGAAAATTTGGTCGCGATACTTTTCCATCAACGTTTGGGTCATAGTGTTTGTTTTCCTCACTCCAAATGTCTCATATGTCCTTTGGCAAGATAGTTACAAATATCATTCCCAATCAGTAAATCTTGAGCTACTAATGCTTTTTCATTAATACATGTTGATATATGGGGTCTCTATCATGCTCCATATCACAATGGTGTTCGTTTCTTTCTCACCATTGTGGATAATTATACTCGTGCCAATGTGTTTTCTTCACGCAAAAAAAGAGCCAAACTTTTTCCCATTTGATCGAATTTTTTCACCCTAATAAAGAATCAATTAGACAAATCTGCACAACGCATTTGTATAGGCAATGGACACGAGTTTTTCATTATTGACTGTAAGTCATTTTTCTCTTCTCATGTCTTGCACCTATACTCCTCAGCAAAAGGGGATTGTTGAATGAAAGCAACGTCATCTTTTAGAAGTAACTTGACCCTTAACTATCAAGCATCGATTTCTGAAACTTTTTGAGGAGATTGTGTGGTCATAACAGCCTATCATTATTTGGTTTTTATGATTTAAAATAAATTATTATTTTCATAATAGATTAAAGACTGTCACCTAGTCATTTCTCTTATTTTTTTCTTCCTTTGCCTTTTATTTCTTTCCCCCAATTTCGTCGTTCTTCTCCAAGCACCCCTTCTCCTGTGTCCACTGCACATCACGCCAATCGGGCCTTGGTGGTTGTGTACGTAAAATTTACTAAAGTGAGCTTAATAAATGAGTGACGTGACCGAATTTCGACCGTTTATTTGATTTTTCATTTGTCAACAAATTAGAGAAGGTAAATTTACGATGTTTTTATCCTTAAATTTAGAATATGCTGCTGTAAATAATTTATGAACTTTAAGAGAGGAGAGATAATTAATTAAAAAAAAGACTATATCTCTAATTAATTGACTTGTCGTATGTTCGAATCAAAAGTATTTATATCAGAACAATCCGTACATGAAAGTGAATAATATAATCTAATAAGGTTATTAGCTATTTTATAAAATATTATCCCTAATATCTCATATTATCTCTAACAATATTATCTAGAAAATCTCTCATATCCATAAACATTTGGAAATTAGCAATGCATGTATATTATAAGAAGGTGAAACAGGCGAGGTGCACATGGCCAAAAGATTATGAGAGGTCCGTAAGGTATTTAGTATTCCATGTTTCTTAAATGTAATATAGAGTATTGCCAGCCTAATAGTGCTGTTAACTAACGGTGCAATTCATAGCACATGTTGAGAGAGTACATTTTAAGAAACAATTTGGTCATTTCATCCAAGCTGGAGATCTAAAGGTGAAGAAGACACCATTCCATGTGATAAACTTATTGTACTGTCACATCATCATTTCCCTATAATATATGCGATAGTTTCTTCCATTACTTGAATTGGTCTTAAAAAAAAAAAAATCTCGATGTGGGAGATGGGAAATGGACATGTAACGGGCCCATTGCATGGCACATATTGAGAGAGTATTTTTTAATAAAGAAATCTATTCATATCATCCAAGCTGAGATCTAAAGGTAGAGAAGCCACCATTCTATATGAAAAACTTACGGTACCGTCACATCATCGTTTCCTTATAATATATATGGTCGTTCCTCCCATTACTTGAATCTGTCTTAAAAAAAAAAAAAAAATCTTGATATGGAAGATAGGAAATGGACATGTGACAGGTCCATTGCACGCAGTCTTAAGATGCATATTCCAAGACTTAAATATCGTCTTGGAACGCTCTATAAAACGAGCATTGCACTGGACAGATCTTGCATGCAACCATATTCACCATCCTTGTTTGACTAGATATCTTGAGAAGCAATACAAGCATGAAGCTGGAAGTGCAATGGAAGAAGTTGGTCAAACCATCGGTGCCGACGCCGAACAACCGGCAAAAATTGAAGTTAACATCAATTGAATCGTTCTTAGAAAAAAAAAAAAAAAGAATCACGATGTGGGAGATGGGAAATGGACACGTAATGGGCCCATTGCACGCCACATATTGAGAGAGTACTTTTTAAGAAAGAAATTTATTAAAATCATCCAAGCTAAGATCTAAAGGTGGAGAAGCCACCGTTCCATATGAAAAACTTACGGTACCGTCACATCATCGTTTCCTTATAATATATACGGTCGTTCCTCCCATTACTTGAATCTATCTTAAAAAAATAATAATCTTGATATGGAAGATAGGTAATGGACATGTGACGGGTCCATTGCACGCAGTCTTAAGATGCATATTCCAGGACTTAAATATCGTCTTGGAACGCTCTATAAAACGAGCATTGCACTGGACAGATCTTGCATGCAACCATATTCACCATCCTTGTTTGACTAGATATCTTGAGAAGCAATACAAGCATGAAGCTGGAAGTGCAATGGAAGAAGTTGGTCAAACCATCGGCGCCGACGCCGAACAACTGGCAAAAATTGAAGTTAACATCACTGGATCAGCTTCAAATGCCAATTTACATTGGCGTTATGTTCTACTATAGAAATAATGCTGAGAACCCAGGAGTTGATATTTCTCAAAGGCTTCTCCAAATGGAGGAGTCACTTTCTGAAACCCTAACACTCTTTTATCCTATGGCAGGGAGATATATTGAGGATGATGGTTGTTTTATTGACTGTAACGACCTTGGAGTTGAGTTCGTCCACGCCAAAGTGGACGGCCAGATTGATAAGCTTCTCCATGGAGACCCCGACATTGATTTGCTCCAACGTTTGTCGAAGTACCCGACCGATGTAGCTGGCAATCCGTTAATTGTGATCCAAGTGAATACGTTCGAGTGTGGCGGATTAGCGATTAGCATGCGCTTTACACACAAGATCGGCGACATGTACACCATGGCCATGTTCATCAATTCGTGGGCTACCGCCTGCCGAGGTAATGCAGACGCGATGGTCCATCCTAGTTTCGAGCTGTCATCTCTATTCCCAGTAAAAGAGTTGGCGGTTCCGATTTTGAGTCCACGACGTATTGGCAACAAGGAGCTCATCATGAGCAGGTTGAGGTTCAACGCCGATGCTTTATCGAAGCTGAAAGCCTTAGCTAGGGACAATGCAAAGGACTCGATGGCCAACGATTCCCAGCCTTCAAGACTGGAGGTTGTTTCGGCACTACTAGGTAGGGCTTTCGTCAATATTTGCCGAAATAAACATGGCGAACAAAGGACTTTCTTAGTTTGTATGCCAGTTAACCTGCGTGAGAAGATCAATCTGGCGATACCCACGAATTCTTGTGGTAATCTTTTCGCCATCGTGTGGGCGCGATCTAGTCAACCAACGGCCGGCAAAATTGAGTTGGAGTTCAACGGAATGGTGAATGTAATGCGCGATATGATAGCGGATACCAAAACAAAGTACGCAACAGTAGTAGACGGGGATGAGTTATGCTCGATGGTGGGCGATTCTCTAGCCGAGTATGTCAAAATTGTGGCCAGAGGCGAAGATTGTCGGTTTGGTTTTAGTAGCTGGTGCCGGTTGGGGCTATACGAGAATGACTTCGGGTGGGGAAGACCGGTTCTCGTGAGCAACACACCGTCGAATTTTGAATCGATTTTTCTTATTGACGATGAAGAGAGCGGAGGGATCGATGCATGGATAACCATTGGCAAAGATGAGATGATTCTTCTTAAACAAGATCCTGAGATTCTGAAATTCACTTCCTAGTCAGAGATAGAGATGTTGCCTGATTATATCATTTGTGAAGTTATTTTTTTTTACAATAATGTAAAGTGGGACAATGAAAATGATGACCTCAAGTTGCTAGTATTTGCAACATCTGTTTGGTTTATTAAAGAATGATGCTTCTTGTGAACAAGATTAACTCTTAACCAATGTTTATGAACTTATTAATTACCTTATTACTGCATTTATTCATATCCTGCAAAGGGGTTGACGTAATTACATTTTATAGTATGATTGCCGCTGGAACTTCATTCGCTTAGTGTTTTGAGTGGGTATTTTTTTTTTTTTTTACCTTTCATACATATAGGGTTGGGAACCTAAAGTTTGGGAATGAATTTAATTTTTAAATTCACCTCCATCAGTGAAAACTCATGTACCTACCAAACACTTAGCTTCCCTCTCCTCTCTCTCTATTCTGTCAACCCAATGCATGGACTTGCTGCTGCGGCCGCGGCTGCTGCCTCCATTACTCCTTGCCCACCGTTTGGACGATCCACGTGACCTCCGAGACGGTTTTTTCTTCCCTTCGTTTTTTCACTTTTTTTTTTCCTATTTACTTATTCTTCTCTGAGCACCTCTTCCCCTTTGCCTCCCGCACGTCACGTCAGCTGGCAATAGCATTGCTTCATCGGCTACTGTCTAATCATTAGTAGGAATGTCAATGGGTTGGATAGGGCCGGGTTTCAATATTACCTAAACCCCTTATCACAGGGGTTGTGTGCTCTGTCTAACCTAACCCGACCTGAAATGCATAAGACCTGAACCAAAATCTGGATTGGGTTGGATTGGGTAGGGTAGGGTCTATTTGGATGGGTTTTTTTTTTTTTTCGAAAAACAACAAATCTGGATTTTTCACAATAATTGGAAATAATAATTCTTGCTATTGCAATAATAAGGCCTTTTCTATGTTTTGGCTTAAACCAATGACCCAAAACCATTTATCCAAACACAACCCACCCAAACTCTGAGATTTTCGGTGAAAACAGCTTGGATAGCACTAGGGCCATCAAATGGGTGAGTTTGGGTTGGGTAAAAAATGGTCCTACCCATATTGACCAATTTAATTCGTTTTGATTTATTTTCATGCAATGTAAATTTGATTGCTCATATCTGACCTAGTCCATAACCGACCTAACCCATATTACCGAAATACTTTAATATTTAACTCAATTTAGGTTAATTCACTCCAACCCATTTAATTCACTTTAAGCTCTACACATATATATTCCTTGAAAAAAAAAAACTTCACATCAAATTTAAAAAGAAAATTAAACAATAAATAATTAGTAAATAAAATAAAAAATGTGAAAAACCTTTAACTAAGCCTAAGGAATTTTTTTTTTTATATAAAAAGTGGCATTGCTAAAATACTTTAATGCAATACAAATTTAACGAAATTTTTTTATATTTTTATAATTTTTTTAAATCAAAATTTTAATTATTTTTATTTTATTTTTTAAATATAATTTTTAATTTCTCTCTCTCTCTCTCTCTCTCTCTCTCTCTCTCTCTCTCTCTCTCTCTCTCATGTATCTATTCGTAGACTGAATGTGGTGAGATTTCCTTTTTATTATTGAGCACACGAAAAGGCTTGGTCTATGAATATTTTGCTATAATACAAGTACCTTTCATGTATGATTGAGGAATGAAATTCTATGATTAAGATTTTATGTTATATATATTGAATTTTTATTATTTATTTTATTTTACGTGTTCATCTTTTATGGATTGTCATGGTTGATAAATGAGACTTTTGTTGTTTTGTTAACTTTTAGTTTACTTGACTATAATTGAAACAAAAATAATGATAAAAAAGAAAAAAAATTGGATGGTTCTCGATTATAGTCCATAACCGATTGATAAGGCAGATTCTAGATTCCATGACATATATGGTAGATTCTAAGTTCCAAAAATTAGGAATCGGTCTCGACTAGGTAGGTTACAAGTTATAGGTGCAACTTGAATTGGTCCCAATTGATAAGGTAGATTCTAGGTTTCAAATAGCTCAAGCCTTGCCAGACATTGGTGAGCTCGAGCTTGCCTGATGTCGACAAGCTCGAGTCTCACCATATTTGGTGAGGCTTGAGCCTTGCCAATCGTTGGGAAGGCCTTGGCCTCGCTGGATTGGCGAGATTGAGCTCATCCGATGACGGCAAGCTTGAACCTTGCCTGGCCAGTCATCAGCCATCGCCATGCCGGCCACCGACTAAGGAAGGAGGAAGAAGAAAGGCAAAAATAATATAAAAAAGAAAGAAGAAGAAGAAAAAAAAACAAAGAAAAGAAAAAAAAATACAAAAAAAAGAATTCTAATTTCGATTTTTATAAAGGGGGAAGAGAGAGTGTGGGGCTTGGGTTGGAAATGAGTGTTTCTAAGACCCATTTAATTAATCTCTTCAAAATATTAGTGATCTATATGTGATTTACTTCAAAATGTAAGTGACTCATATATGATCATTTTATATATGGGTTTAAGATCGATTTTGACATCTCTATCCAAAGAGTGGATGAAAGAACTTGCAGTCTGCTAGATTTATCAACATCTATAGCGCACTAAAGAAGGGTAGAAACCCCACTGACAAATCATATGCAGCATAAATTAATTATTTGAAGTCTCTATGGCACAGAATCTTTTGATGAAGCATTTTATCATTTAATACGCAATGTTGAAATCCAGAAAGATAAGAAATTCAATCTAAGATTTTCTTTACTCAGCCTAAGTTTTTACACCTTTTACCAAAACAGAAGCCTCTAACAAGCACATGAATACCTAAAGTAAGTCCATTGAGAATGACACTCCTCTCATCAACTTTGACACATCCCTCTCACTGGGATAGAATAGAATGAACATAAAGAAAATCAAATCATAGATATCTATTATCAAACTAGTGCGACTGTTTTCATCTTAAATCCAATTCTAAAAAATTCTCACATAGTGAGAGATTGTGCTGAGAGACTATTACACTGTAAAATCTTAACTTGTGATTCACACAACTTAATTGGAAAAATACATAAATCAATGCTTGTGATGACGAATGAAATCAATTTCATGGTCAAGGAAGGGTGAAAACATAACATGAAGATCAAGATCCAATGTTTTATTCCACTATCAGAGAGTAAGAAGCCTAGCATCAGCAGAAGTTAAATTTATTAGAATCACCAGATGCTTGTTCCGCCAATGTCTTGCAAATCCATTGATCAAATACGCACAAAATTTGACCTTCACTGGCCAGTCGCATCAGAATGTGTCCTGATCACAATTACTTTCTCGTGATAGAAAATGGAAAATGAACGGAGCTGGCTAAGGAGTTCCATTAAAACTTAGACAACACCATATACAAGATCGATGGCAGAATGTCCTGCGTCAACAGCAACCAGGGTGCTGCTAGACAAAAAGCCAACAGTTATTTAGTTTACTCAGAAACGAATTCTGTCACTGCGAGATATGAACCGAACTCTTATGAGTCCAAAGGACCTGAGAGTCATCGGCAGCTTGTATGGAACAGTAACCTCCACGTTATCAATCCAAAAGACATTCATGCAGCAGATAAAACGCGACGGCTCGACTCTTGTTTGCGACCCACTGAGTGGATCTTTATCTGGAAAAAACCTGGACGATTCGTATGTAGCCCAACAGCTCATATTGATTTGACACCGAAATGAATCACAAAGGAGCAAAAAGGAAAAAAAAAAAAAAGTCTCAGAGACGCTCGGACGAAGTAGAAGGAAAGAGAGTTGAGAGAGTGAGTGGGGAGAAAGAGAGGGTTTTGTCTTGCTCGTGCAGAGAGAGAGAGAGAAGGGGAGAGAGTCGAGAGTGAGGGAGAAGGCGTACGAGCACAATTGCTGGGCCAAGCTTGGGTTTAATCTGGGGTTTCGTCTTGCTCGTGCACAGAGAGACAGAGAGAGGAAGGGAGAGGGGGAGATCGGGCCTGTGCTCCAGGTAGTGTTATATAACCTAGCCCTACCCAACTCTAATAATACCCACAACTAAAAACCTTTACCCAAAGAAAACTAAGGCATGGCTCCAAAATACTACAAATTTTCAAGTAGGGTGGTAGGCTTGGGCTGGGTTGGGCTGGATTGGGCTTTTTTGACACCCCTACTTGTTATTCTAGACAAAAGGTTTCACCAATCATGAGAAAGAAATATAAAAGGTACCACCAATCATGTTATTTTGATTGGTAATTGTTTATCAATTTTTCTTTAAGGAAAAAGGTTATCAAAAACTCTAAATTATATTCATTACGACATATGTTGATTTTAAGCAATCTACCTACTCAGTTCGTATTTTAATTACCCAACCAGCACTAGATCTGAGAAGAATCGAAATAATGGATGATTAATTCAATTTGGACAAAGTCATCATTTTTATATTACTCTGAGGTTAGTGAACCACTGTCAAGTTAGTTCGAAGGAATTTTTTTAAAAAAAAAGTCCTAAACCTCCCGTCCGAAATCTTTCAATTTTGTATTACAAGGTTTTTGACACTTACTTGTACTAGTTAAAATGTGCCAAACAAAATATATTATTTTTGGGTATGGAGCAATAGAATTATGCATCATTCATTAATGTGACTGGATACAAGCAATATTTAAATAAATAAGCAGGATATATTCCAAATCTCTAACGTGACTCTCTATGTCAATTTCGTTGACCAATCTTATCATGCGTAGCACTTCCAACATTTAAAAATTGTTCGAGAAACCTATATAAAACAAGCAATAATGATACATGGGACAGATCATAGTGTATGCCTTCTGAAATTTTGCTCTTTCGACCAAATTAGTTCCATTTTGAAGTTCTATACATATCCTGAGAAGCCATCCAAGAATGAAGGTGGAAGCACAGTGGAAGAAGGCGGTGAAGCCATCGACGCCAAAGCCTCAGCACTGGCGAAAACTAAAGTTGTCTTCAATGGACGAGCTTCAATCGCCAGCTTATGTCGGCATCGTCTTCCACTATAGAGATAATGCTGAGAATTCAGGAGTTGATATTCTCGAAAGGCTTCACCGGACGGAGGAGTCCCTTTCGGAAACTCTAACAATCTTTTATCCTATGGCAAGGAGATATATTGAAGACGACGGTTGCTTCATCGACTGTAACGACCATAGAGTTGAGCTCATGCATGCCAAAGTGGACGCCCGGATCGATTGGATTTGCTCGATCATTTGTCAAAATTCCCAAACGAGGTCGCAGGCAATCCCTTGGTTGTGATTCAAGTGAACATGTTTGAGTGCGGCGGATTAGCCATTGGCCTGCGTATTTTGCATAGGATCAGCGATATGTACACCATGGCCATGTTCATGAATTCTTGGGCCAACGTGTGCCAGGGCAACATGCACAAGATAGTTCGTCCAAGTTTCGAGTTATCGTCTATATTCCCCCCGAAAGAGTCATCCTTCGGAAGTTGGCCGGAACCCTATATTCATATAGAGAAATTCATTATCAGTACGTTCAGGTTCGACGGTAAGGCTATCTCCAAACTGAAAGCCCGAGCTGCGGCTGATGCGCCGGATTCAATCACTGATAATTTGCAGCCATCAAGGGTAGAGGTCGTTTCGGCACTAATAACTAGGGCGCTTGTTAATATCGATTGCAACAGACATGGCAGACTAAGGCCTTTTGTGGTTTGCATGACGATGAACTTGCGCGAGAAAATTGGTCTCACGATTCCTACTAATTCTTAAGGCAATCTCTATACCGTGATTGCCGCTCAATTCGGTAGATCCATGGCCGATGAAAGCGAGTTGGGGTTCAAAGAAGTGGTGAACATGATAAGCGAAATGGTACGCAATTCCAAAGCAAGGTACGCAAAAGTAGTAGATGGAGAGAAGCTACAGTCAATGGTGAAGGATTCTCTAATGGATTTCACGGAATTGGTGTTCACAAGTGAAGAGCATCTTATTCCTTTTAGTAGCTGGTGCCGGTTCCAGCCATTCAAGAACGACTTTGGGTGGGGACGGCTGGCTCTAGTTGCCTCGCGTCGGTAAAATTCAGGTTGGTTTTTCTAATTGACGATGAAGATGATGAAGGAATCTATGCGTGGGCGACCCTCAAGGAAGATGAGATGATTCCTTTCAAACATGACGTGGAGATCCAAGCATTTACTTCTTAGTCGGAGATACATGTTGCTGAAAATGTTATATCATTTGCATACTCATTGTATCTAAGAGTTTAGCAAATAGTGCAAATTGAAACGATAAATTGAGGTCTTCATAGAAAATATAGAATTTGCACCGTCATTGTAAACAAGATTTTACATGAATGTCCTCACTAGTTATATATACATGGATTTTGTTGGGTCTCTTGATAAAATATTTGCTCTTGTGAGAGAGAATTCGTTCATTTTGTTTGTCAACATAATGTCCATATGTGACAATTGCAACAAGGAATCAAAACCAGGCAAGAAAACATTCGGACTCCAAATCCTTCTCACCCTAAAGAAAGAAAACATGCCTGAATTGTTCACTAATACAAATATAGAAGGGGACGAAGTTCTAATTATATAGTTAAAAAAGAAAACGAAAGAAAAAGAAGTACGACAAAGAAGTCGGCAAGGATCTTAAATGCATCATAAGTTGTCCCCGAAAAGACAGAATTGCTTATCTTTTAGACCAATCATTAGGCTCTATCGACACTACTTATAAAGACATGGTCGGGAGAATCTTGCTCGTAGGTCCATATCGACCGGGGATGGAATCTCTTGCCGAGCATTACTGAATTTTTTTGTCGGAGAACAGTAATCTTTAGAAGATGCATGCATAAACCAAATGGTTATTATATTTAGAGCATAGAATTGATGTTTTCCAAAATATGGATGATGACATCATAAATGGACTATCATCTAGAAATAACAATAAACTACCTTTATTTTATTTCAGATTCCTTTTGTTTTATTTCGATTTTTTCATTTCAGTAAATCAAGTGGAATTTGGATAAAATTTGAGGACTTATCGTAGAGGAGTAGATCTTGGACTTGTAGGCCACTATCTTATATTCAATCTTTAGATTAAGAGCCTTGTGCTAAATGGAGTTAAACTAAGTCCGAAAATTTTTCTATTGAACAAAAATAACTTAATAAGAAGTGCCATGAAGGGTGTTTGACCATTCGAATATTTCTTTTTTAATCCTCAAGTGGATTGATATCAAGTACTGCTACAAAACATTGGGTATGTCATATAATTTGGCAGCAAATTATTGTGATTAAGTATAAAATTGTCGTAACATGTTTTATGATACTGTAATATATGGTTGTAATTAAAAGTGCAAATGCCGTGTGGAAACAAGTTACAGAGACCAAGGGATGGCCACATAGCCAGTCTCTGTCTGATGTGATAAGACGACAGATGATCCAAATTTGCTGGCGTCGGACTCGCAGGAAGATGCCATGTATCAATTTCTGATTGAAAAAATTTGATCTAAAGAACCATTGTAGTCGCGACAACTTGGTTGGCATGAAAGGACGTCCCTTTATCGTTGAAGCGTCTCTAACGTAATCCTCTGAGAATGAGACAAAGCTGGCTTCTTCGTTTATTAGGGCCGGTCGAAGGGAGGACCTTGCACCTCAGTTTGATACGTGCCAACCGCCAGGTTTATAGAAAAAAAAATAATAGAGATTTTTTTTTTTTATCTTGCCGGCCAATTAAACTTAACAAATAATGAAGAAGTCTTGCTTCAATGGAAAATCCCTATGCTTTGTCAACTCATCGCTTTATATTTTCTAGAGAGAAACTATTTCAATACTGCTAATTATTGGGTCAGTAGTTGCGCTATTAGAAGATTTCAAATGTATGCCAAATCTACTTGAGACAAACGTTGAGCGTATACTCATGAAACTACCAAAGTTGACTTTGTAAATTATTGGTATACATTCGCGCATGAAGTGAGACATATGACGTCTCATCTAGACGTAATATTAATTTAGACTTGGTCCGCATTCTAATTATGTCCGTTGACCAGGTTTCTTAGGAGGATCTACAGATATACATTAACTTTCGCAAACTTGATTAACGTTGATCAGAACAAACGCTTACCAACTTTCTACCAAAAAAAAAAAAAAAAATGCTTACCAACTGCCTTTGTTATGTTCTAGTTTGAGACTTTCTAACGCTCATCTGGAATGGTCTTTGGATTGAGAGAAGAGGTACTTTCAGCACTAGAGTTCTTGAGATTTTTATTTTTTTTAAGGTTTTTGTTTATTACTTTAAACTGCAAATTGAACGAAGAGTTCTAATTTAACCTTTAAAATCGGGGACATGGCATGTGTAACGACCTATAAGAGAAAATTTATTATTTTGTTAAATATCGATTAACAATTTAGTCTTGTGTGGAGGGGTTTTACAGATCCAACTCTATAAATAGGGTGACTATCGCGAGCACTTGAAAGCAAAATAGTAAGGCCAACTCAGGAAGAAAAATGAAGATTGAAATAGAGAGCAAGAAGCTGGTCAAACCCTCAGCTCCCACAGCTGACCACCTTCGCAAGTTGAAGATTTCTCTAATTGATCAGCTTCAGCCTCCAGTTTATGTTGGTATCATTTTCTTCTACTCATCCAAAACTGATGTACCCGACCCTTCATTCGTGCCTATCAGCGAAAGATTTCGTCTACTTGAGAAAGCTCTCGCAGAAACCCTAACCTTCTTTTACCCTCTTGCGGGCCGATATGTCAAAGAGAAGTGCTTGCTTGAATGTGACGACCAAGGGGTGGAGCTCATGGAAGCCAAAGCTGATGGAACTCTCGATCAATTTCTCCATAGAGAAACTGACCCCGATGATGTCCTCGGTCATTTGGCAACTCAACCTCATCAGATGGACCAGATTGGGTCGCCTCTGGTGGTTGTCCAAATGACCAAATTCACTTGTGGTGGCATGGCGGTTGGCCTCCGCGTCTCGCACAGAATCGCCGACATGCACACTATATCATCCTTCCTGAGCATGTGGGCGATGGCATGTCGTGGAAGCATTCAGAAGGCTAACCATCCGTGCTTCGATGTATCATCCATTTTACCGCCAAGAGACTTGCCCAAGCTCGAGCCTCCTGCCAAACTAATGCTAGGTGCGAAATATGTCGTGAAAAAATTCGTGTTCGACAACCAATCTATCTTGAAACTCAAAGCCATCGCAAGGAGCGGAGGCTTCAATTCCAAAAGGGAACCCTCTCGTGTGGAACTGGTCACAGCGCTCGTTTCCATTGCTCTCTTGAAAATGGCCAAGCTGAGAAATGGTCAATCCAAGCCGTTCCTCATTTCACACACGGTGAACTTGCGCGGAAGGACAGATCTCCTATGGCACGATAATTTGGCCGGCAATGTCTACACAATGGTGAACGGGAAGTCCACAGCCGAGGTGACCGAGCTTGGGCTACATGGCTTGGTGGGTTTGGTGCGAGATGCAATAACAACCTTGTTTGCTAAATTACCAAATGCGATCGACGGGGAGGATTTGGGCGACATGGTGACGAACTCGGTGGGACAGTTTCAAGAGGAACTGCGAAAAGGCGACACCGACGTGCTCATTTTCACCAGCTGGTGTCGGTTTCCGCTGTACCAAGTTAATTTGGGTTGGGGTGAACCTGAGTTTGTGAGTAGCTTATGCACTTCGTTTGACTCGGTCATGTTGATGGATCACAAGAAAGGTGGTGATTATAATGGAGTTGAGGCGTGGGTGAGCCTGACTGAAGAAGACATGGATCTTTTCCGTCAACAAGATGACATTTTAGAATATGCTTCCCATAAGTAGACAGCACGATCCTATCATAGAGTTTATCCGCACGTGACCCGTGGACTATATAATTTCATGTATACACATTGTAAGTCCACATGTAATGTGAAGGATGGACGAATAAACCTCTGTCTGTTTTATTTAGTTTTTCAGTGTAATAGCAGTATGTTGATTTGTAAGTTATATTAGGAAATTGAAAAAAAACTCGCTCTCTTGCAAAAAGTTAGGTAAGTTTGGATCTAACAAACTTTAGGTAACCCTGCTGTACTACTATATTGCCACTGTAATGAAAAGCTATAGAGGTTTCTTGACTATATCTTGAATTATTTTCTTGCGGTTTGATCAGTGTGAATTACTTGTCCATCATCGTACCAACTTTTCGCACATCATACTTTTGGCCGGCGTTGGCACATATGTCACATATGTTGGTTTCAATTTGCTGAGGTACTTTGATCGGAAGATTGATTGCAGAATTTATAATTTCTACAAATCAACAAATCCAGTACGTATGGAAAGTCTTTCTTTATAATTGTTCTTGACGTGCTGAACAAAACGAGGATAGTGAAACTGACTGGCTGCCGGCTTGGTAAGAACGCCCCCATAAATTTTCTACCTGCTCAATTTTTAGAGGTCCGAGAAGAACCACCATAACGTGCGGTTAAGTCATCGGACTGATAGTACCATTTGGCTAGAGATCTGCGACCTGTGAATCACCGTCAAGTTGGTTGGAAAATGGTTCAATGACAATATCGAGGAAGAGCTTAGCTGGGCCGGCAAGCGGTGGCTTTTGGTCATAATCTTATTGTATCATATGATCTTGTTGTATTAGATTTAGGTTTAACGCGTGCCCGAGAATGTTAACTGTTGTGAAAGCGAACGATGGAACAATAATATATAGACAGAATAAGAAAATAAATCGGACACCAGATTTACGTAGTTCAATCATAACTACCTACGTCCATAGAGAGAGCGGCGATGAATTTCATTATAGATCATGTGATACAAGAAATATTATACACTCGAGTCACTCAAATACTCTTTCGGTGTTTTCCAAATCCTAATTACACCCAATAACGCATGCAGTGTTTAGCTCCGAAATTCCTCACGAAATAATCTCTCAATCTCAAAAAGGAATTGCACGCAAATCTTATTTCAAGATTTAATTGGCTACAAACACTAATTCTTCTCGGATGTAATTACACAAACGAAAAACAATAAGCCCACTTTCAAGCACTCGATATTTGGTGCTTCAAGATTGCTTGCATCAACAACGACAGAACACTAAGCACTCACGTGGTGCTTCAAGACCTTTTGTGATCCACCGGGCATCCACGAGAACGTGCATATATATATGCACTTGGAATTCAAGCTGATTGCTGCATCAAATAATACCATATCTTTTATTTCCTTTTATTGCTTCTCTTATTCGTTTTCTCTTATTCGTTGTTATTTGACCGAGTTCCAAAAGCCCATACCTACTAGGATAGCCTTGTTTTTATTTTCTTTTCTGACACAAAGTCAGACTTCTTGAACTTGGATTCCAATGAAACTTTGTTTCGGTAATCTACAAATTCATGGCTTGGTCTCTACAAATCAACAACTTGAAATCCAAATATCCACTCTCCTTTAATTTATCTTGGGTTAGGTTTCGTTCATGGACTCAAACTTGAGACATATTATAATAGCTTGGTCTCTACAAATCAGCAACTTGAAATCCAAATATCCACTTTCCTTTCATTTATCTTGGGTTTAGTTTCATTCACGAACTCAAACTCAAGACATATTATAACAATCTCCACTTTGGCTCGACGTTTGAGCCAAGTCACAATCACTTTGCAAACATTTAAAATTTGTCGCTACTTTCCCATAGCCCTCGATGGGCTCAACCGCCACAATATTATCCAAGTCTAAGCATTGCTTGAACTTTTCCATAACTGAGGACCTCATTAGAATACCAACTCCACATGCACCTTTAACTACTCCGCAAGGATTTTCCGAAGCAACCTCCTTAACCACAGATAAAGCAAAACCATTATTGCATCTATATCTGTCAGGAGATTGAATACGTACTTTCTTAATTTTAGCAATTATGGCAACCATTAGCTCTATAGGCTCCACCTCACTACAAGCACCATCCGTGTCGATTACTTTGCTTGTACTCGTAGTCCTTGCCTCAAGAGTTTCTGGTGGCGACTCCATCTCAAGTTGAACACCGTTTAGATCCATTTGAATACTGCTATAATCACTCCTAGCTAGAAGTATTGGAGACTCGTCAAACGTAACTTCTCTACTGATAATAGATTAATTTAACTCCGGGCACCACAATCAATAACCCTTCTCACCTCATGCATAGCTTAGGAATATGCACTTTCTTACCATTTCATCGAGATCACTCGTTCAAATATAACATGGGCAACCAAATATTCTAAGAATAGAATAATCAGCAATGTTACCTAACCACATTTCCTTGGGAGTCTCATATCCAATCGTAATTGATGGGGATTTATTCATTAGGTAGCACGCCGTACTTAGCACATCCACTAGGAATCTTGTCACGCCCCGAACCTTGAGCGCGCCAAGATCCCACCATGGTCATTCAAATGCGACGTTCCCAGGTTAAGTCGCCGACCCAATCATATCTTTAATGCACATGCGGAAGCATATTATAAAACCCCTGACAATAAAATACGGGATGGAAAAGCAGGAAACAAAATCACAACATAACACTTTCATAATTCAATAGAATTACAAACAGAGGTCTACGACCAACAGTTTACAAAGACCGGCTCTTAAAAATGAATTATCCTACGACCTACAAGTCAGACACGTTCTCCAATCCTTGCGACTTCACCTCTGCAACTCCTCAAGGCCAACCAAAGCTATCTAGCCGCTTCGTCCACCAAGGACCTGAAATTTTAATCCCACAACCGGGATGAGACGATGTCTCAGCAAGTTCAACCCCCTAAACCCCTATTAGAAAGAAAATATGCCCCAGGTGGCCTAGCCACATCACACAGAAGACTTACCTCGCATTAGCCTTCATCTGCAGGTTAACACAATTTATATAATTCAACCACGTACAATTATGATAACCAAACAACCATGGCACAATCACATCATCAGAACAATTCAACCACTTGGATCGTCTCAGTGATCAATCGACTCGGCCGATTACATGTTATTCTAGCAAATCAATCATTGCTCTTAATTACGGCCCTATAGGAAAGTTTAACAACCAGTGGCAATCACGGCCCCACTTGGCACGACCTTTAAAAAGGTGGTAGATTACGGCCTCACTGGGCGCGACCTCTAATAGGTGGCATATCACGGCCCCACTGGGTGCGACCTTTATCAGGTGGCATATCACGGCCCCACTGGGCGCGACCTCTAATAGGTGGCATATCACGGCCCCACTGGGCGCGACCTCTAATAGGTGGCATATCACGGCCCCACTGGGCGCGACCTTTATCAGGTGGCATATCACGGCCCCATTGGGCGCGACCTCTGATAGGTGGCATATCACGGCCTTACTGGGCGCGACCTCTAATAGGTGGCATATCACGGCCCCACTGGGCGCGACCTCTAATAGGTGGCATATCAAGGCTAATCGCCCATCAATTTCCACACTTCGTATTTTGTAAAGAATCTCTATCTATCGCAATCACACTCAATTTGCCACAATCAATCATCAAATTCAAATTCTAAATACACAACAGCGATCGGCACGAAATTCTGAGAGAATAAGGTTCCAAAATAATTTTCAGGATTTATCAAATAATTAAATTTATCCCGAAAATTAATTAAATAATAATATCCATATCTTTCACGATCCACACTCAATTCATAATATCCAATCGTCAATTTCAAAATCTGACTACATAGCGGGACAATCCAAGCACTAAATTCGAGAATTTATGGTCCCGACCAAAATTTCGGAATTTAATAAATAATTAAATTTATTCCGAAATAATTAAATAATGATATTTTAATAATTTCGAATAATAAAATATTATTAAATTATTAAACAATTTAGAAATATTTAAATAAATCAAAAGTAAATTCCTTTATGTCACATCACAGTATATATTAGTATAACCATGCACTTAACCTTAAATTAAACACAATTTAAGTTAATCAAACACCTTAATATAATCTACACTTAAATAAATTAAACTAACCACCTAATAACATTTAACCTAAACTAAGCACCCCTAAAGCATCATTAACCCTCTAATCAAGATTTAGTGAGTTAAACTCACCGGATTAGCGAGCCGAGAGGACCAAAACGACGAGGACGACACGGGGATCGACTTTCCTCAAGGCGGGCCGAGCATCCGGGCTCAGGAAGGCGGCCAAAACGGCCCACGAAGGGGTTGCCATACCCATTTTCTTCTTCTCTGCTTGCTGCTGGTTGGGGCGAAGGGGGCAGATCCGGGGCTGGTTGGGGTCGGGAGTGGGCGGAGGAGCTACGGCAGTGGCTGGCGGTGACGAACGGCGGTGCACGGCGGCGACGAACAAGCTCCGGCAGCTCTTGCGCGAGCTGAACAGCAGCTCGGGACAACGAGCTGGGCGAAGCGGGTGGAGCGGCGTGCGGGCGCGGGCTTCGCGCGGACGACGGTGGTAGCGGCGAGCTTCGGCGATGGTGGCCGACGGCGATTCGGCTGGGCTGCGGCCAGCTTCGACACCTCCTCAGATCTGCTGGGTTTTCAAGCAGAAACCGGAGCCGGAGAAGAGAAGAGAGAGGGCGACGATGGCGCGGCCAGTGGTGCGGGCGGACGGCGAGCAGCTTGGCGGTGCAAATGGCGACGACGAGCGGCGGAGGGGACGTGCGTGCGGGCTGGCGAGCTGCTGGTTCTCGATCAGTTTTCCCCTCCCCACGTCCAAGAAGTTCCAAGGTTGAAGATGAAGATGGAGAGAGAGAGAGAGAGAGAGAGAGAGAGAGAGAGAGAGAGAGAGAGAGAGAGAGAGATGGGACCATTCCCTTTTCTTTTCCTTTTTCCTTTAATCCCACAAAAGTGGCCCACCATGACCTCATGGATGATGTCATACTCCACTCACTCAAAACTCCCACAACCTTATTCCAATGGGTTCACTTGCAATTTCCACCGGGGTCCAATTCTTTGTACCTCCAATTTCTTCAATTCCCATCAATTCTCTTTCAATTGAGTCCAATTGAAGTCCATAAAATTAATCCAATGTCACCGCACTTCAATTCACATCTTCACTTGTCCGTAGAACCAACTTAAGTCCCAAAAGCGCGACCAAAAGCGGCCTACTAATTTCTCGGGTCAAATTAACCATTTTTTGATTTAATTGCTGAAAAACTCGGCTTGCATGAGAAATCTTTCGAAGATCAGTCAATATTCCTAAAATGATTTGTGACACACCTAGACTTCCAATTTCTGAATTTGATCTCAATTTCACGGTTAATTTCACTTTGGCACGATACTAGCGCGGCCCAACCTACCGGGTAGCCTTTAGAAATTTTCATGCATTTGACCTGTGGTTGATCATCTCAAGCCACAATTTACATCTTTGAAACATTTGCGACTTTCGGTTGTCGGGGTAATCTCAAGGTTTCAAATACGGACACAGGGTATCCAATCAATAGAAAAGTCGGTCCAGTGTCGATCGACAAGGATTATGTGATCCGGTGGAATCACCCACACTCGATCACATGCCTTTGTCGAGTCGACCTATATCCGGTCTCTAATCGATTTTTATTTGTGCCATAATGACCCTTGCAAATTAGCTCGGTCGAAAGGTCGCTTCCTGGCCAAATTCTCGAGTCTGAGGCATTAGAATTTCTTAACGACTTCACCCGATAGACTAGTTTTCACATGAGTGGCCGACTCAAGGAAATGAACTATATGCATGCCAACGAAATGCCCGTTTCAATTTATTGAAAATAGAATCGGAAAATCGGGATGTCACAAATCTTCTAGCCATACCAGCACTAGAGAGCATTTTATGGGTCATATCTAACAATGTTTTACTCATCAATTCTACAATATATTGTGATTCATCAGTATTAGTGCGATGTTTTACTATGTCTTCTTTCATGTAGAATTCATTTAATAGCTTCAAGCAAAACTTCATGCTACTGTCAATCCGCACATGCTTGATTGTTTTATTAGTCTCCTTTTTGATCAAATATATAAATTGCTTGATCCTGACAACAATATCCAACTTGTGCTTAAGCACAAATACCCACATCTTCATCAAGTAGTCATAAAAAAATGTTAGCATATATCTAGCACTCTTTCTCAAAGGAAACCGCGACAACTTGTGAACATTCAAATGAATTAACTCTGTAATTTCCATGGTTTCTTTGACAATCGCACTAAATTGTACTTTCCGCCATTGATCTAAATCACAGCACCTGCATACATTCAGTTCGTTAGGAACATAACTGCATAATAGATTTCTTTCACTTAAAACCTTCAAGCTTCTCTCGCTAATGTGCCCCAAACGCATATGCCACAATTTAGACTATCGAACAGATACATTCGACGTATTCGCAGCGAAATTTGTCACTATCTCACCTTGAAGCTCATATAGGCCACTGTGCTTGATTCCTTTTATTATTATCGAAGCATCTCGAAATTTTTTTCAGAATTCCACATTCTTAGATATATCAATATTGAGCTAAATCTAGGGCACTCAAGGAAATTAAGTTATTCTTTAACTCTGAAACGTTCCTCACTCCAGTCAATGTCCTCACGATATCATCATGCATTCTGATTTTAATATTGCCAACATTGATGACGTCGCATTCAGTGTTGTTCCCCAACTGTACTTTACTATTATCCATGCATTGATAAGTAGTAAACCAGTTTCTATTTGGTGTTGCATGAAAAGAACAACCAAAATCCATAATCCATTCATCAAACGATGAATAATTAGTGACAGATAAGACATAATCGGTATTATTTGCTATAGTTGCAACATTATCTACAAAATCAACTATAATTTTCTTATCCTTCTCATTCTTCAGCTTAAGGCAATTTCTTTTAAAATGCCTCCTCTTGCCACAATTCCAATAGACAACATCACTAGTCCTAGACTGACTATGCCTATTCATATTAGTATTACTCTTACCCACATGTGTTCTAGATCTTCCTCTATTTTCACCTACTAAATCAATAGATACAAGTTCACCAAATTTTCTTTTATGGATGTCCTCGCTCAGACACTCTCTCGGTGTTTCCCAAACCCCAATTACACCCAATACCGCACGCAATTTTTACCCCCGAAATTCCTCACGAAATAATCTCTCAATCTCATGAATGAATTACACGCAAATCTTATCTCAAATAATCGGCTAGAAAGACTAATTCTTCTCAGATGTAATTGCACGAACGAAAAACAACAAGCCCACTTTCAAGCACTCGATATTTGATGCTTCAAGATTGCTTGCATCAACAATGGCGGAACACTCATGTGGCACTTCAAGACCTTTCGTGATCCACCAGGCATCCCACGAGAACGTGCATATATATATGCACTTAGAACTCAAGCCGACTTTTGCATCAAATAATATCATATCTTTTATTTCCTTTTATTCTTTCTCTTATTCGTTGTTGTTTGACCAAGTTCCAAAAGCCCACACCTACTAGGATAGCCTTGATTTTATTTCATTTTCTGACACAAAGTCAGACTTCTTGAACTTGTATTCCAACGAAGCTTTGTTTCCATAATCTACAAATTCATGGCTTGGTCTCTACAAATCAGCAACTTGAAATCCAAATATCCACTTTCCTTTAATTTATCTTGGGTTCGGTTTCGTTCACGAACTCAAACTTGATACATATTATAACATTAACAAACATTTTTAGATTCTTAGTTCCCAAAACGACACATGTATTCAACGAGTTCAATGACACGGCATGACAAAAGAAAAAACTTGCTTCATTCCCGAACTGCTAATTTAACCTCATTTGATTGGCTAAATTATTATATGAATTAGTTATATTAACTAAATGAGTTATAAATGAATTTAAAATAATAAAACCCAAAATAATACGGATATTAAATATATTTACAACTTACATAGATTTATCTAACTTTTATAACTCTCTATTCACTTTTTCTTTCTTTCATAGATGCTCATTCTTTGCTTTATTGAGTTTTCCTAAATTGAGTTATATATTGAAGTATTTTAGCAATATGGGTTAGTTTGGACAATGGTCGGATACGGGTTGCGTTGGTATAAGTAACTAGATTTATATTGTATGGAAATAAGTCAATTTAGGTAGAGTCTTTTTGTGATCTAACATAAGCCTAATTTGACCGACCTGCTTGACGAGTCTAGTATCAATTTAGTGCAACATTCCAACCTCTTTGTGTCTCCTTCTTCTACAAAATACTCGAACGACAAATAGGTAGTTTTCATGACGTGGGATATGTGCATGGCTATGTTCGGAGCTTTTATCTTTTCATTGCGTTGGCATTTTGATTTCATGTAATTTTCCATTCCAAGTATGAATATTTGTTTCAATAGACTTTGATGCGACATAGTTTTGATTCTAGTCAATTTATTTTGGGAAAATTGTCCAAAAAGTCCTAATCCTATTGCACTTTTGCAAACTCAATTTTAGACTTTTCAATTTTTTTAATTGAATCTTAAATTGCTTCACTTTTCTCCAATTAAGTCCATCATATCAATTTTGGCTAGAAATTACTGACATGGACCCTGCAGATCCTAGCAGAACGATTGATACTAAAGTGGATAATTTTTAATAATATTTTTAAATTATTTTGAATTTATTTATTTATTCTTTCATTTTCTTCTCATTTCTTTCTATCCTTTTTTTCTTCTTTTTTTCTCCCTTTCTCCCTTTTTCTCTTCTTTTTTTTTTGTTTTTTTTTCTTTATTTCCCCTTTTCAATTGCCAAGTCTCGTCGATGGTAGACGTAGGTCATCAACCTCACGCAAGGGCCATCTCTTGCTAGGCTTGCAAGGCCAACCCTAGCTTAGGCAAGGGCAAGGGTTGCCCTTACTTGAGCTGGCAAGGTGACCCTTGCCATCTTAGGTGAGGGTGGCTTTCCTAGGCCAACGAAGGCAACCCTCACCTAATCTAGTGAGGGCAGCCATCGCTACTTTAGGCTTGAGCATCCCTTGCCTGAGACCAATGAGGGTGACCCTCGCCTAAGGTTGACAACCTCAGCTAGCCATTGATGAGGCATGACGAAGGGAAATAAAGAAAAAGAAAAGAAAAGAAAAAGTAATAGAAGAGGAAATGAATTAAAAAGAAAAGAAAAAGAAAAAGGAAAATTAGAAAAAGAGAAGAAAATAAAAAAAAATATTATAAAAAATTATCTACATTAGTACTGGTTATGTTATGTAAAACGACCAGTGTTCACATCAATGATTTTCGATCAGAATTGACTAAATGGATTCAATTTCTTAAAAAGTAAAGATTATGATTCAATTGACAAAATTGAAAATCTTATGACTAAATTGGTAAAAGTGTAATATGTTTATGATTCTTTGGATAATTTTTCCCATGTAATTTTCCTTAAATTCTTTTTTGTTTGCATAATTCCCACTCCATTCAAGCACCATTCAATCACTTTGTACTCAAATGTCGAACCGCAGAGCGATCTTGGTTCTTTCAAGTCGTATTATTTTGGTTTCGCCCTAGCGCATTATCAATTCCTCGTCAACACCTCTTTGGACATGCCCGCGCATTATCGAAACTCGTTGGTATGTATGAGAATTAGTCTTTGTAGTATTCTTTCATGTAAAAATAAAAAGGATGGAGTCTTTCTTCGTAATATATCTGTAAAAAAAAAAAAAAACATTACTTATATTTGGATTTGACGATTGCGTGCACTATTCATAAAGGGTTTGTCGAGTCAAAAGATTCGACTAAGCCCATAGTATTAACAAAATTAAGAGCCCAAAATGATATCTGACTTCATATAATATGAAATGCTATAATTACTCAGGACAAAAGAAGTAGGCAAAGAAATAGCCCAAAATGATTGTTTACCTTTATTAGCCCTTTGAAAATGGATGTTGTCAAGTCACCTTCATGTTCATTTTTTTTTTTAGGATTAATATCACCAAAAATTGAAATTGATATATATGTGATAAATTTATTCAAAACTAATTTTTTGACTACAAAAACCCCAAACTAGTATACTTATTACAAATTTATTCCAAACTAATTTTTTACCATAAAATATTCTAAAGTAGTACACCTGTAATATTTTTACTCAAAGCTAACTTTTTGACCAGTAAAAACTCAAAACTTATACATTTGTGACAAATTTACCGTCTGTTAGTTTATTGCTAAATTGTTGAGTTGAATGACATATGATAGTTAACAAGTGTACCACTTTAGGTTTTACGCTTTGTTTGTCATATGTGTACTAATTTTGTGATATTTCGTGATATTAATCTAATTTAATGAAGAGAATATTGATCACTGCTTTACCGGTTTGAGGTTTTTTGGGGGTAAAAAAGTTAATTTGACATAAATTTGTCATATGTGTATTAGTTTAGAGTTTTTCATGATTTTAAAAAAATAGTTTTTGGTAAATTTTTAACATGTATATCGCGTTAGGGTTTTTCGTAGTACTAACACTTTTTTTATTAACCGTCCTAAAATTAGTATAATAAATTACCTATTAGACTGCAAACTAGCCTTTAAAAACGGGCACTACTTAATGTCCAATAAATTGTCATTATTTGAGTTGGTCTCGAAGAAACTTTATCCTCATTGATGTGGGAGACAGGAAGTGGATATACCAACAAGAAGATTCTTTTAGTTGCAGTCCTAAAATGCATATTAGTTCCAAGACTTAAATTTTGTCTTGGAGCGCACTATAAAACGGGCATTGCTTGCACACAACCATTCTCCCATCCTTGTTTGACTAAATTACTTCCAAGCATGACGGTGGAAGTACAATGGAAGAAGTTCGTCAAGCCGTCAGCGTCGACGCCGAACTGACATCAATGGATCTTCAAATGCCAAATTATATCGGCGTTATGTTTACTGTAGAGATAATACTGAGAACCCTGAAGTTGATATTCCTGGAAGGCTTCACCAAATGGAGGAGTCACTTTTCAAAACCCTAATACTCTTTTATTTTATGGCAGGGAGATACGTCAAGGATGACGGTTGTTTTATCAACTGTAACGATGTTGGAGTTGAGTTCGTCCATGCCAAAGTGGAGGGCCAGATTGATCAGCTTCTCCATGGAGACCTCGACATGGATTTGCTTGACCTTTTATCGAAATTCCCAACCAAAGTAGTAGGCAATCCATTAGTTGTGATTCAAGTGAATACGTTCGAGTGCAATGGATTAGCGATTCGCCTACGCTTTACACACAAGATTGGTGACATGTACACCATGGCCATGTTCATTAATTCGTGGGCTACTGCTTGTCGAGGTAACATAGATGCGATAGTCTGTCCAAGTTTCAAGTTGTCATCTCTATTCCCAGTGAAAGGGTCGGTGGTTCTGAAGTGGTCTCAACCTCGTATTGGCAATTCATCATGAGTAGGTTCAGGTTCAGCAGTAATGCTATATCGAAGCTGAAAGCCCTGGCCAGGGACGATGCAAAGGATTCAATGGCCTACACTTCCCAGCCTTCAAGGGTGCAGGTTGTTTAGGCACTAATAAGTAGGGCTTTCTTCAGTATCGATCGAAATACGCACGGTGGACACAAGACTTTCGTGGTTTGTACGCCAATAAACTTGCGTGAGAAAGTCAGTCTAGCAAATACCCGCGAATTCTTGTGGCAATCTCTTCGCCTTAATTTTTGCGCAATCCGGTCAACCTGAGCCGGCGAAAGCAAGTTGGAGTTCAATGCAATGGTGAACATGATGCGAAGCATGATATTGGACGCCAAAACGAAATGGGCAACAATAGTATATGGGGAGGAGCTCTGCTCGATGATGGGCGATTCTATAATCGAACTCCTCAAGATAGTGTTCGCAGGCGAAGAGTGTCTCGTTAGTATTAGTAGCTGGTGCCGATTCGGGCTGTATGAGAATGATTCGGGTGGGAAAGGCCGGCTCTTGTCAGTAACGCGTCGACGAATTTCAGATCGATTTTTCTTATCGACGACAAAGAGAGCGGAGGAATCAAGGCATGGATAACCACCAATGAATATGAGATGATTCTTCTTAAACAAGATCCGGAAATTCTGGCGTTCACTTCTTAGTTTGAGATAGAGATCTTGCTCCAATATATCATTTGCAAAGTCATTATATTTTACAGTAATCTAGAGTGGGATAATGAAAATGATGGAGTCGGGTCTGTAGTATTTGTCACATCTATTTGATTTCTTTAACAATAATGGTTATTGTGGACAGGATCAACTCTTAAACAATGTTTATCAACTTATTAAGTACCTTTCTAGCGCAGTTGTCTTTATCTTAAAAAGAGTGGATGTCATTGCATACTAACGGAAGATTGTGACTGAAAATTCATTTACTTAGGTTAGTTCACTTTGCGAAAAATATTTTTTGGGGAAATATTTTCTTAGTTTCTAGCGTTTAGTTTCCTTAATAAAATAGGTTAACAAAAAATGTTTTTCTAATCAACGGAAAACCTATGCTTAAAGTCAATAAAATTATTTTGTTTTTCTTTTCTCTTTTTTCTTTTTCCTTCTTTCTTGGCTAGTGGCCGGTCGCCAGTCATCAATGTGGTTGACTAGTGGCTGAGGAAGAAGGAAAAAGAAAATGAAAGAAAAGAAAAGAAAATTAAAATTTCGATCTTTTTTAGTAATTTTCCTTGAAAAATCTAATTTCCCTATCAAACAATGGAAAATATTTTTCAGTTTATTTTCTAGTTTCAACTGAATACTGAAAATAACTTCTTAGAAAACATCTTCAAGAAATGTCATATTTTCCTCGAAACGAACTGAACCTTAATATTTTAAGTGGGTACGATCATTATCTTAAAAAGCATTCGCTTGTGTGGTAGCGGAGGGATTTGACATTTTGTTTTTATAATGAGAAAGCCCATCTTAAATAGGCAAGTTGTTATTTAAAGTTGAATGGGTGACTTAAATATGATTTTGTTTGTATTCGATGATATTGATAGCGGAATCAATGCTATGCGTCTAATCTATAGAGACAAATTCCTACCCGACCCGCCAATGAAACCATGTTTAGAGTGAGTTTGACTTTTGCCATCTGAATATGCCACCGGAGTCTCAAGTTGGTTCGACAGTCCCAGATTCTCTCCTCGTCCCTTTTTCCTTGCATAATTCTTGTCTGACAATCTTGATAAAAAATTTGTGAAAAAAGAAAATTTGATTGAGATGCACACCAAAGTTAAAGTTCACGTTCACTCCCTGCACATACCATATTTGAATAATTTGGGCTTATTTTATCTAGAAAATGAGTGTCGCGACCTCCTCAAAGCGATGAATCACCTAGTGGATGGCTAATGAATTATTAAACTTAAACTTAACTCAGACTCTTCTAAACTCATACCAAGTTGTAAGTTATGCACAAGTTATTTAAGAGTCACTAATCTATTTTTTGATGAGTCAATTAGAAATTCAAGTAAAGTATTGGGAGGATTACTTCACTTCTATGAACTAAAGATTATAGATTTGGAGACTTAATGACACTAGATTACTCTAACACCATTTGGATACCTTTTCTCTTTTATTTTCAAAAATATTTTGTAGGGACCTTAAATTGATTTTAGCCTATTCATTAATATATGAGGTGATCATGTTGGCGTGCAACCATTAATATAAAACTCCATAAATCAAAGTAATAAATAAATTGCTAAGATAGGGAAAAATGTACTTACCTCGAAGCAAAGCAATCCGCTACCATATTAACTAGAAAACCCATATTCAATCTAAATATGATTTTTACTTATCACACAATTTTTTATTACACAATTTCAATCAAAGAAATTGAAATCTCCGAGAGCAACACCTCAAAAAGGCGAACCCTTTGGAAAGTATTGACTTCATGGTTTTCGCCGTTGGCCTGGTAGTAGAAAAGGATTCTGACATGAACTGGACATTGAAGCTCATATACGCATGAAAGATTTAGCTTTCTACGATTGTTTGGTGTCGAAGTTGATGGCTTAATCGGTTTCTTGCTTTGCCCTTTGACTATGGGTGATCAGGTCTAGGATAGGTAGGTTTCAAACCTAGACCCTATACCCTGTACCCAACCCTGTCATAGCCGGTTCCCTTTTTTTGGATCTTGTACCTAACCTGATTTGCACTAAACCCTATTTTGGAGCCACTCTTGTTTTTCTAGTCCAATTCTTGAGACAACCATGTTTTCATTGGAACCTATTTTGTAACTGTCCAATATTCTATACAGTTTCGAATTTTACATTTATACGCGAGAACATGCCGATTTCTACACCCAAAAGAATTTACTTGCGAGCAAAAGTTGCAAGAAAACATGTACCTCTGAGATTTCATTCCCAACGTTGCGGACGTGAATCACTTTGGATGCCTTGGTCATTTTTAGCAATGAACCTGGAAGAAGAGCACCATGATTAGCAGAACCATCCAACCCTCCGTCATCACAAATGATATCCCTCCATGAACACGCTTCCATTTGAAAGCAACGGCCAACGCCTCCCATTTTTGCATCACATGCCCCACTTAAACGGCCACGGAAAAACCGCATTGACAAAAAACGAACTCCCACATAGCCAAAAAAGGGGCACGGTGAATCGAAAAGCGCTGTTCAGGCGAGGAAGATCCCAAAAAATTTTCAACTTTACACTTTCTGCTCACGGATACTAGTCTCTAACAACAAACCCACCATGAAAACATTGCTACGAAATGCAAAGCTGAATTGAGAGATGAGAACGAGAAGAGGACTTGCCTGACATAGAAATCAGGAGAAAAGGTAGGGTTTTGAACCATGGGCTTCCCAAATTGGTCTGGCAACCGGTTCCCGGGTAGGTAATCACTTGGAATAGGTTCTTGGACTAGTTCAAATCGGTTCCAAATTTTGGGAACTTGTTCCCGAATTGGTTTCAATGAGAACCAGTTCCCCACCCTGTTTTCCGGGTAGGCCAATTCGGCTCCCGAGTATATCCGGTTCGATTGCACACCCCTACCTCTGACCTTCATACTTGAATCTCCTCCAATAATTCCAATTTTCCCAAGAAATTGAAATTTCCTTTTCGGATGTGCTTAAACATGATTGATGACGATTGCTTGTATAAATGCTATCTATGTGATTCTAGACCATGTTATTACATTTGGATTCCAAGAAATATCATTTTCCTGCCTAAATTGCATAAGAACTGGGAACTTGACCGACTTGATTCCAAGTTTTAGAATATGTAGGGTAGATTCCGAGTTTCAAAAATTGTGGAACTTGTACCAATGGGCTAGAACCTAGTAATTAACTGATATAAGTTAGTTGATAGCTAACTTAGCAAAGAGGTGAGAAACACCTAAAATAGATACAATTTGAGGTAAGAGTTTGTGAATTTAAGGTGTAATTAAGAAATGTAAACAAAAGTTGGTTAAAGATATAAGGGGCATTCGAGTGCTTCCATTTGAAAGGCATATTCTCATGAAGATTAGCTCCTGCGAGATATCATCTTGAAAAAACTACCATGTAGCCCAACGACGGTGATGAGCCAACCGTGCTAATTAAAGTGGGCAATTGCAATATACCTTACACGATAAAAATTCCATGCTAAGTCTTTGTGAGTGTTACTTCCACAGCAGGTCAGTTGAATCAACTCACCACTTCCCTTACATTCCTAAAGTCTATTTCATACACCAGCGTTCAATAGGCTCATACGTTGAGGGGGGCTTATGTCATGGGATTCACTAAGAATATTTATCAGCAAATCATAGATTTATAATCGTAGCCCATAGAAGGTATACCTAGATCGTTGTGTTGAAGTCCACTTTTAGATTGATTTATTATTTGTATTTAATGATCTAACACCACAGACTTTGGCTCATAATATGCTATTACTCTCATAGTCTCCAAAGACTATTACGCTAGAAAAACCCATTCAAGTATGAAGGTTGTTGACACCTAATTTTTGATAACCCTCGGAAAATAAAAATAAAAATCACAAATAAAATGAAAAACAACAAGGGAAAATCAATCTGATTGATTATGCATGAAAATTTAAAATTCTAATAAATATTCAGATTTTAATAGATATAGAAGCAATTAAAAATCAGGTGAATAAATGACAAGGATTTTGATAAAAGGGAAGGAATCGGAACAAGATCGAATTGATTACGAAATCACACTCTAATACACAGCCAAATCAATGTAACATAAGATAAAAATTCAGAAAATATCATAGAAAGCGGCCATATGAAATCACTACAAAAAGAGCCACAATTTCCGTGACCAAAAGGGGGGCGAATTCAGAAAAATAGAGAAGTTAAAACTTGTTTGTTTTGTCGTTGAGTCTTTTTCCTTCGGTTTCTCTTGAGTTCAAAAGTCAAAAAAGGAAGAAAGAAAAGCAACAGCAGAAAAAAAGAAGCCAGCAGGGAGGAGAAAATATTGGGTACCCTAACAGTGCCACGTCATTCGTGCTCTGAACCATTCATTGCGCGACACGTGTCCGTCTGTCAGTCCACGTCGTCCACCTCTCCGTTTCGAACCAGCGCGCGGGAGCTTCTCTCTCTCCTCTCTCCCTGGCCCACCTCTCTGCACCTTCTGACGCTCTGCTCTCCTCTGCTCCTCTGCTCTCCTCTCTCTCCTCTCTTTCTCTCTCCCTGTTCTCCGTTCCGTTGCGAGGAGGGAGAACAAAATTGCAACGGTTCAGAGGAAAACATAAAGTTCGCTCTGCTCTCTCTCTCTCCCCCCTTCGACGGCCCTCCACCTCCGTCGCCCCCGACGCCGACGCCGACGCCGACGCCGACGCCGACACCGACGCAGCCTACGCCTCCCTCTCGTGACCTCTGGTCGGCTTTATCTCTCTTTCGTCCTCGAAGGCGCGCCTCTCTACCAGCAAATCGCGACGCCGACGCCCCTCCGCCGGTTGCCTCCGTCGCCCCCAACTCCGAGGCCGACTTCTCCGCCTCTGCCTCCGCCTACGCAGCCGACGCCGACGCCGACGCCGACGCCCCTTCGCCTCCCTCTCGCGACCTGCGCTCCGCTTTCTCCCTCTTTTCTCTGCGGAGCGCCCTTAGTGGCCAACCCCGACGCCGACGTGCTCTCGTGTTTTGGCCTCCCTCTCCGCGAGCGAAGGTCGCGCTGCTCGCTCTTTCTCTCTTCCTCCTTCCGCGCTTTGTTTTTTCTCTTCTCATTTTCTATTTCGGGAGATTTTACGCCTTTTTTTTTTTTTTTTTTTTTTTTTTTTTTGGTGTTTGATAGGAATTGGATGTGGCCATAGTCAAAGCGACGAACCACGTCGAGTGCCCGCCCAAGGAGAGGCACCTCCGCAGTGAGTATTCCTCCTCCGATTAGATCGATATTAGAGTTTTTCTCCTCCCCTTTGCTGCTGCCGCGCTGCTGTTTTTGATGCGCTTGTGGCGTGGATGGGATGTGAAATGATCGTGGATTGGCGGTTCTTGTCTTATTGCAGAGATTGCCTTCGCGACCTCGGCGGTTCGCCCGCGGGCTGACGCCGCCATCGTATCCAGGCCCTCTCCGGGAGGCTCACCAAGACGCACAATTGGACGGTACGGATCGGTTCCTTAATTTGTATTTGCTCGGATCGGATGCTGTCTAGTTCGATGTGGTTCGGCGTGGATCTATGCGTTGTTTGGATTGGAAAAACGACTGTTCTTTACGGTTACTTAGCCTGATTGGTTTTGTATATAACTACTCATTGTGCAGCGCAGAGCACGTAGTATATTCTCTCGTAATGAACTTACGCCGACACCGATGCTAATGATGCCACTTTGTTGCACTTACTTACATGTAAACCTCGAATGTATTGGATCGTGGCTTCAGATTGATTTTAATTGAGAGAACAGAGTTTGAGAGCGTAGGTTTTGAGGTGGATCGTATTGCACTTTGAAGGTTTTGTTCTAGCTTGAAATGGTAGCCGTTTCTTCTTCGTAGGCTTTGTGATCTTAATGCAGCGATCAATATAAGGCTTGGATTTTTTTTTAATTAAATAGCAGCAACTTATGTTGTTCGACACTCACATTCACCTTGAGCGAATAATCCATCATGAGATCTTTGTGTTGCCTTCACAACTGAAGGATTGTACATTGTCGTTACTGCATTCTGAGCTTTCATGATGGAGGAGTGGGGAGAAAGATGTCGAACTGGTCTAGCTCGCGCTTGGTTTTGTATGAGATCTATTTGCAACATCTGTGTGCATCTACACGTAACCTGAGCTTGGCTGGTTAACTTTTTTAACTCTTGTAATTGAGACCTCAGAAAAGTTAAGAATATATACCGTACTTCATTCGGCAAGAATAAAGCATTCTATAGAAATTTCGGTTGATATGACCCTGTGTTCTCTCAGTGACTCTTATCTTCCACAAGAGCTGCCTCAAATAGTCGTCACTTCTATGTTATTTTTGTGTTATTATGCGTAGTCTCTCGTGCACCGTGCGAGGGCCGATATGTTGAGAAGAGGCACGATGCTGATAGAAAGAGATGCAAATGGTGTGGGTTAGTTGTTGAACATAAAGGAAATAACCCTTTGTGAGCATGCGTGAAGAAAGTGGATTACAGGTGTGAAGTTTTGAAGGAGAGGTGTGTAACCGGAGATTAGTTGTGGTGTGAAGGTGGGTGGTATAGTATTTTTTTTGCATTGTTTCACCTTAAGGTAGGTTTTCATGTAGGGGCAGAAGCAGAAATTGAACTAACTAAAAGTGAGATCAAAGCAGTTTTTCTGGTTATATTAGTGGGTATTACAATGAGGAACTTATGTTTTTTGTGATGAGCTAATCTCTAATTTACTGGTAGTCTCAGTAAAGGAAAACCTTCCTACTTATCTCTACTGATTTGCGTCTTTCACAAGTGCTGATTTTTTAACAGTCAGCATGTACTTTTGGAAGTTTGAATTCTATTACAGTCAGTGTTCACTTGTATATTATGAATGACACAATGTTTCACTTGGACAAAATGTCCGGACGAGGATAAAGCAATTCGCTTTGATGAATAAGTTCAAGAAGAAAATTCTCAGAGTGAGTTCTTGAACATTGCCTTGTTGGATTTCATTGTTGTTCTTAGTGCAAAGTTAAACTTCAATCACGTTTGCCGCATTGTTAATGTAGGTAGTAGCAGACAATTTGCCTGATGAGCAAGTGGATCATATCAAAGAGATGTTCGACGTGATGGACACCAATAACAATGGAGATCTGACATTTGAAGAGTTGAAACATGACCTGCACAAATATGGACAGCAAGTTGCTGATCCTGATGTGCAGATGTTGATGGACGCAGCAAGATCACCTATTCAACAGCTTAGCACATTTTGAATTCTTTGACAAGAATTGAAGCGGATATATTGAATTCGATGAGTTGAAAGAAGCTTTGATAGATGACAATCTTCGTCCGAACAACGAAAATATTTATTGAAGACATCATTTCCGATGCTGATCTAGATAAGGTAATACATAACAAGAGCAACTTGCAATTTGGAATCTATGTATATCTTGTTCATATACGAAATAGAGTGTTCATTATGTGATGGATGTATTCCAGGATGGTTGAATCAGTTATGATGAATTCAAGGCCATGATGAAAACGGGCATGGAGTGGAAAATGGCTTCACACCAGTAGTCAAGAGCGATGCTGAACGCGCTTAGTCAAAAGATGTTCAAAGACAAACCTTCTTCTCTCATAGGCTAAAAGATGTTTCACCCATGGCTTCTCTCATAGGGTATTGGGAAGGAGGCATTATACAATATAATTGCATTGGTTTGCTAGTGTAGGGACATAAGTGCTGTGAAAATTTTGAAGAAATTGGGTATAAATAGTCAGATTCCTACACCGCTTGGCAATTAATTTTGATGTTTTATTTTCCCTAATTAAAGGGAATATCAATTGAAACTACTAATCAGAGTTGGTTTGCAATGCCCATCCTAATCAACTTAAGGAATTTGGAGCCCCATGTTGCGGCAACCTGACCATCTCCATTAGCAGATGGTTATCGTGTTAAATGCAAAGAAATGTCATCGTAAAGTCGCATATTAACTTGCAAATCTCATATCATAAGATACTAGATCTTCTAGCTCATATCGAGTGAAATCACCGCAAGTTTGAATACAAAACACATGATATATTGTAAAACTCATCTACGTCCGTCAATTTCATGAAGTGAATTCACCCCTTAAGCCCCTTCATAGATCGTAGCACCTGTCATTCAGATAAAATACATTGGATGATATCATCTAGGCATGTATATCAATTATACTGACAAAATGAACCATTACATACGTACTTATATAGACCAAAATTTCAAATCGTACCTTAAATATTGCAAATAAACTAAACAACTTGAGCTCATCCATCGATACCAGGAATCTATTAAAATTAAGATACATAGCTCTATATGCTTCGAACATTCAAATAAAGCTCATAAGAGACCCATCCAAGCTTCAAAGCAACTATTGCTGTTGTCCACAAAAAAACGTGTCATGTTCCCATTAAAAGTACATTGCTTTTTCATGTAATGAATGACTCAACCCATGCGTTCATTGATTGTGCACGTTCATATGAGAACTACAATTCTACTTCAGAAAAATTATCAGTTTGAAGCCATCATACACAAGCAGAATCATCCTTTTGGTTTTGCGAACCGTCTTGAGTAAAAACAGTCTGGAGTGAGAGCGCCCCCACGCATCCAACAAAATACAAACTCTGAAGTAATTCCTTTAAAAAAAAATGGTTAGATGAACTCCAATAAACAAAGTAATATGCAAAATATAAGACAAATGGAGTACATTTGCCTCTTCCAAAGAAAGCAAATACATGAAATATTAAATGATTGGTGACAGGCACTATTTCTTTCTCTTTGCCGAAGTAGTACGGTGCGAGGATGAAACCCTACAGCCTATATACATGGGCCGGCATTATAGGCTGCCACCATCAACACACAACAACAATAAACACAAGCCAAAAGCTGCTGTTGCTCATGCTTTAATCAAGCACACACCACATCAACAGTTGAGCCTCCTAATAATTGATTTGTCACTGCGAACTTGAACGATTCATACCAATTATTACAAATTATAGGACACGCCCATGCGCTTGAACTAGTTCCTTGTCCATGAAAGTCGTGTTTCTGGTGAAAACCATCCTTCTTTGTAGATTTTCCTGTCACTGCCCTCGTCGGCAAAGCTGGGAAATCTGGTAAGTGGTTGCAGATTTAACATTAGCATACGTGCAATGATTGCAGGACCAATGAGACGGGTCATCGGTTCGGCTGGAACCAACTCGAGTGCTGGTAGTTCCTTTTCCCCTTCCACTACCTCTGCTTGCCTTGCTGCTCCCTCCATTCTTAGAGCTCGCTGCCCTGCTACAACCACCATGGGAATCCACATCGATAGCCCATTCTCCAATGCTCTCACGAGGTTGTCAAAGTAGTTTCTGGTCACACCGTAGCAACAAAAACAGATGTAAGAATGTCAAACGCATGTCTCGTGCACACATGGGCGCTCCTTGTCGGAAGTCACACCGCAGGCTGTTAAGAAAAGTATCTACATAAACTACATTGCAGCTGAAGTAAAGAGGGCCACCAATTTTTCAATAAAAGGAGAGCGTGTTTGTGATGGGAAAACAGCTCCGAGAATGCTTGATTCCCAATAGTACTCTATGAACTTAAATAAATCAACAAATAATAGTCCAACAGCCTTATAACAACCAACCAATGCCATATGCACTGGAAGATCATATTCTTGGTAAGTCCACCAGGTTTGCCTTTTGAATCAACATGCATAAATAAATCAAAAGGAGAATTGCAGTGGCTAAACTTAGTATTTTTCCTAAAATAAGAAAAAAGAAATGACACATTTAGAATTGCTGTATGTTCAAACTTCAACCGACATGGGTGACATCATTATCCTCTAGACAAATCATCCAATTTAGCATTATTGGATCTCCTCCAGAGAAAATATGTGAATGCACTAACCATATGATAGCAAGAACAAGCATATCCATCTATTAAGAAATTCCAAGGATTCCAAATTTAACTACGAAAGGACATAATTGTGGAACTCCCGTATGCGCGATCGGCTTGGTTGATTTTAGAAGGTCCAAAGGTTACACCATATATGATAGCCCTTTAGGCCATCAAATATCTCATACCGCTGATAAAAGCATGCCCAAATAGGACTATCTATGTCCAACCTAGTAAGTAAGTAACATAAAACAGTCTTGTTTCTTGAAAGAGGAAAGACCACACAATCCGTTGTACACCATTGTCATAGAACCCAAATGATGGCAAATTCTACATGCTCAAAGTTATCTGTACCAGTTCATGTTTTCAGATTCAGCAGTGTTCTTCATGATCCTTTGTGCCACGGTGCCACATTTCCATCGAACAGTCCTCTGTACACTGCAGCAGATCAAATCAAAAGTATGTCAACACACTACTTGCTACATATTGATACAAGAAATTTCCAAAAAGAAGCTTACATTCCAGCAAAAGTTGAAAGAGCATTGGCAGGAAACATCATAACCTTCACGGCCAGCAAAATATTCTACAGCATATTCACAACCAGGGGCAGGACACCACTTGGTCTGGCAGTAGGAAAATGAGGTAAAGGAAATTATATTTCATATAATAGGCACCCAGTAGTGCAAAGTCATTATCACACTTAAAAAAGAAAAAGAAAAACTTCACACAAAGAAAAAGAATACGGTTGCACATATACCTTTCTATTGTCTTCAATGTACGAGCGAAGAAGATATTGAGAATACTTTTTCTTATCTTCTTTAGGCACTAATAGATTTATCATGTCTTGACCAACTGCAGAACCACAAGATGAATCAGGACATCTCAATGTTAAACATCCACCACCATCGTTTTTTGATGTGCTTATGTAACCTATCACAATGCTTGCATTCATTAAATGACAGCAAAGACGCAGGAGTAAAAGCATGTAAATTTCTAAGGTGCACAGTTAATCCAAAGAAATACTTCCAAGAGAGTGATATCTATCAGCTGAAGACAAACACACAGAGATGATGATATCACATGACGTGGTCATGTGGTACTTAACTGAGACTCGCTTCCCACAACCCATCGCGAATCCTCTTGTTCCATCGGCATGCGAGGTCCCAGAGGCTGCTTCGCCACAATTGCATTCTCATTACTGGTGAGACTGTTCAAAGAAGAGCCCCCAAATGATTTCCCCGATTATTCTGATGGTATTGGCCTCCTCTACGTCCTCTTCCCCGGACTCATCCTCGGCTCTGCCCTTCCCCTGCATTGTCATGGAATCCAAGTTTTCAAACTGATGCTCAACCAATAGCGCTGCCATACAGAAGTCTAACCAAAGGTCCAAATTTGCAATTTAATTTGGCATCATTTTAGTTTTAAGATTGAGACAACACTCACCATATTCCCCTTGAAGTGAGCATCAGATTGCTCAAAAGACTCCTCAAGTTGTTGCTCCGGTCGTTGCTCGATATAGAAGCATCTTCTTCTTCCCGGGGTTCTTCTCCATCATGTCCCTTCTTCCCCGTGCTTGAGAGGGTTTTGCCTAGAAGCGGGAAAAACCAACAAAGATGAATTATCACGTTTAGCGAGTGCATTAAACCCAAACAAATCTTCAATCAATATTTTTATTAAAATCTCAAATGCATGCACATAACACAAAGTATAAAGTGAAGATCCCAGTCTTTGTCACCCGACTTTCAAAGCAAGACCGCAGAGAAATTACCATGCATAGAATGAGAAGTGAAGTCAAGCGTACATTAGAGGCTTTCAACTAGAAAGATTTTTAACTATAAGAAATCTGCCATCCCAACTGCACTGAGGTAACACTGATTCTACAGAAAAATGTTAATCTTTTTATAGTCACATTCATTCAAATTTTTTTTGCACCACATACTGTGAACATGCAAGTAGCATTAATTCAGTCGCATCAAAAGCAGGATGAGCAGACCCTATATTCCTAAGTAGAAAATGTCAGTTCTTATCAGTGACTTTCTATGCATGATTTCATTTGCATGATTTCATTTCTTTTCACATCACAGACATTGTCAACCTGTAAGTGCCATTTATTCAGCCAAAAAAGGGACAGGCAGCTTTTGAATGTGGTCATTTTTTCGATTTTCAAAATGATGGCAACCTATTTTTTTACCATGGATTTACATAAATTTGGAAACTAATGCTTTCGTGCAACTAAAGAAGAAAAAGAGGAACACATACCCTGTGTCTATGCATTAAACGAACCCTTAGGCCACTTCTATAGTTCCCCTCATCATTTAGCTCTTCAACATGCAATAATAGGACATGTACATTTTAATTATGATGAGACCATTATACATCATGATTCATCTTATTGATAGAGGGAGTACTCACTGTTTTCTCAGCTACATTGATGGATTCATATTGCACAAAAGCATGCAACTGCATAAAATATACAATGTCAGATATTAAGGACCAATCTGGATTGACATTTACTTATTGCTTCTAAAATTCACGCACTTTGATTCTTTCAATCTGAAACTCCTTTAATTTTCACAGCCCTTTAATGATGGCACATAGACTCACATAAGATTTTTCATTATAGTTTAAAATTTGACAAATATTTTAAATTTTGGCTGAAAATAAAAAAAATACCTTTTGCTTTTACTTAAGTCCAAACAAACATGCCCTAAACTTTACCAAAAAAAAAAAAAACAAACATGCCCTAAACTTTCATGAGCACACTTGACTATAAAAGAATATTGATTGTGCTTAATCAAAATTCAACAAGATAGGCTACAGATGATTATCTTTGTTGACATCCTATAGAAACGAACACAGAGACAAGGGCCACCAGACACTTCATCAATCCATGATTCTAAACTATAGAACAGAAACACAATAAAATAATGCATGATGTTAGTATAGAGTCTCATGCAACCAAAATAGAGGACCAACCACTACAGTGATTAATAGTAAAAAAGATAAAAGAAAAATCAAAACAGTGATAAGAGGTTTGAATAGTTCATCTCCTCGAAAGTTGCGAATACCTTGTTAGTTAATGCACGCCATCAGCCTTTCCCGATCTGGGTGCTGCAGAAGCTCTCCCATCGGAAGCTTGAGGCTGATGGCCTTGCATTATACTAACAGCATGATCTTGAAGAACTAAGTATGACAATACCTTGAAAATGCACTACCAAAACTTAAAGGCACACAAGTTCGCCATTAACATCGCCTCCTTTTGATTAATTGGGGGTTGTTAGTATCTCCACTAAAGTAGCAATTTATGCACTATCTGAACTGGAAAGAAAGGGGGAATAGCTAATAAGAGTAAAGTTTTTTTTTCCTGTTGATGGATCTAGAATTGCACAATTTGCATTTTCTTGATGGGGAGTACCAAATTTTCCTCCCAAAAGGATGCACAATGGGTAGAGGTTGCGTGTCCAGCAATACACCATAAAGAATACCCTCATGTAGCAATCCAACTTTGCCAAACTTGATTATGAACAGAGACGCATCAAAAGACAGGGAGAAACGTGATATTAGTCATCTTAACAAATTGGTCAGTCTCTGTGTGTCAAATTCAGCTAAAGACAAGGTAATGCCATCAGAGAGAGAGAGAGAGAGAGAGAGAGAGAGAGGGGTAAACCTATGGGACTTGAGTCATCCTTAAAATTAGAAAGCTGAAGAATTCGTCCCCTCTGTGAAAAAGCCAAAAGCTCTTCCCGAAATGTAGGATCTCCCTCTCTCAAGAGTCTCGTGAATAACTATCGGTGTTTTCGTGCCACTGTTAGAGCATGAAGAACTCAAGAACATTAGCAGGTTAATGAAATGTAACATCAAAAAACTGTATACAAAACGAAAATTCACATCAAACTAACTTCAAGACTTCATAAAGACATTGTGTCATTCATAATATACAAGTGAACACTCGACTGTAATAGAATTCAAACTTCCAAAAGTACATGCTGACTGTTAAAAAATCAGCACTTGTGAAAGACGCAAATCAGTAGAGATAAGTAGGAAGGTTTTCCTTTACGAGACTACCAGTAAATTAGAGATTAGCTCATCACAAAAAACATAAGTTCCTCATTGTAATACCCACTAATATAACCAGAAAAACTGCTTTGATCTCACTTTTAGTTAGTTCAATTTCTGCTTCGCCCCTACATGAAAACCTACCTTAAGGTGAAACAATGCAAAAAAAATACTATACCACCCACCTTCACACCACAACTAATCTCCGGTTACACACCTCTCCTTCAAAACTTCACACCTGTAATCCACTTTCTTCACGCATGCTCACAAAGGGTTATTTCCTTTATGTTCAACAACTAACCCACACCATTTGCATCTCTTTCTATCAGCATCAGTGCCTCTTCTCAACATATCAGGCCCTCACACGGTGCACAGAGAGACTACGCATAATAACACAAAAATAACATAGAAGTGACGACTATTTGAGGCAGCTCTTGTGGAAGATAAGAGTCACTGAGAGAACACAGGGTCATATCAACCGAAATTTCTATAGAATGCTTTATTCTTGCCGAATGAAGTACGGTATATATTCTTAACTTTTCGAGGTCTCAATTACAAGAGTTAAAAAAGTTAACCAGCCAAGCTCAGGTTACGTGTAGATGCACACAGATGTTGCAAATAGATCTCATACAAAACCAAGCGCGAGCTAGACCAGTTCGACATCTTTCTCCCCACTCCTCCATCATGAAAGCTCGAATGCAAAGTAACGACAATGTACAATCCTTCAGTTGTGAAGGCAACACAAAGATCTCATGATGGATTATTCGCTCAAGGTGAATGTGAGTGTCGAACAACATAAGTTGCTGCTATTTAATTAAAAAAAAATCCAAGCCTTATATTGATCGCTGCATTAAGATCACAAGGCCTACGAAGAAGAAACGGCTACCATTTCAAGCTAGAACAAAACCTTCAAAGTGCAATACGATCCACCTCAAAACCTACGCTCTCAAACTCTGTTCTCTCAATTAAAATCAATCTGAAGCCACGATCCAATACATTCGAGGTTTACATGTAAGTAAGTGCAACAGTGGCATCATTAGCATCGTGTCGGCGTAAGTTCATTACAAGTAGAATATACTACGTGCTGCGCCTGCACAATGAGTAGTTATATACAAAACCAATCAGGCCAAGTAACCGTAAAGAACAGTTGTTTTTCCAATCCAAACAACGCATAGATCCACGCCGAACCACATCGAACTAGACAGCATCCGATCCGAGCAAATACAAATTAAGGAACCGATCCGTACCGTCCAATTGTGCGTCTTGGTGAGCCTCATGGAGAGGGCCCGGATACGAGGGCGACGTCAGCCCGCGGGCGAACCGCCGAGGTCGCGAAGGCAATCTCTGCAATAAGACAAGAACCGCCAATCCACGATCATTTCACATCCCATCCACGCCACAAGCGCATCAAAAACAGCAGCGGCAGCAGCAGCAGGAGGAGAAAAACTCTAATATCGATCTAATCGGAGGAGGAATACTCACTGCGGAGGTGCCTCTCCTTGGGCGGGCACTCGACGTGGTTCGTCGCTTTGACTATGGCCACATCCAATTCCTATCAAACACCAAAAAAATAAAAATAAAAAGGCGTAAAATCTCCCGAAATAGAAAATGAGAAGAGAAAAAACAAAGCGCAGAAGGAGGAAGAGAGAAAGAGCGAGCAGCGCGACCTTCGCTCGCGGAGAGGGAGGCCAAAACGCGAGAGGACGTCGGCGTCGGGGTTGGCCAGTAAGGGCGCTCCGCAGAGAAAAGAGGGAGAAAGCGGAGCGCAGGTCGCGAGAGGGAGGTGAAGGGGCGTCGGCGTCGGCTGCGTAGGCGGAGGCAGAGGCGGAGAAGTCGGCCTCGGAGTTGGGGGCGACGGAGGCAACCGGCGGAGGGGCGTCAGCGTCGCGATTTGCTGGCAGAGAAGCGTGCCTTCGAGGACGAAAGAGAGATAAAGCCGACCAGAGGTCACGAGAGGGAGGCGTAGGTTGCGTTGGTGTCGGCGTCGGCGTCGGCGTCGGGGGCGACGGAGGTGGAGGGCCGTCGAAGGGGGGAGAGAGAGAGCAGAGCGAACTTTATGTTTTCCTCTGAACCGTCGCAATTTTGTTCTCCCTCCTCGCAACGGAACGGAGAACGGGGAGAGAGAAAGAGAGGAGAGAGAGGAGAGCAGAGGAGAGCAGAGCGTCAGAAGGTGCAGAGAGGTGGGCCAGGGAGAGAGGAGAGAGAGAAGCTCCCGCGCGCTGGTTCGAAACGGAGAGGTGGACGACGTGGACCGACGTACGGACACGTGTCGCGCAATGAATGGTTCGAGCACGAATGACGTGGCACCGTTAGGGTACCCAATATTTTCTCAGCAGGGAGTGCAGAGAGTGACAGGGAAAAGTGACGTGAGGGAATAGAGGAGAGAGAAAAAAAAAGCAAAAAAGAAAAGAAGAAAGAAGTTCTTCTTCCTCGCGGGGTTTCTGCTGCCGACCCCCCTCCGCCGGCCGCTGCGCGACGCTGCCACTCGTCGCTCCCCCTTCCACCGTCGTGTCCCATGACGCCAGCAGCCGCGCCCTAGTCCTCCGCGACGCCCCCGCACCACTCGAGCCTTCGCCGGTCATCACCTCTGCAAGCCTACTCCGCCGGTTTCCGAGCAGCATCGCCGCTTCGTCAGTCCACTTGAAGCAATCACCGTTCCGCCAGCCACTGGAGCTCCGCCTCACGCGCGAGCTCGCGTCGTCCACTGTGCCTGCACCAGCCACCGCGCCGCTGCCTCGCCTGCAACCCCCCGCGACACCTTTGCGCTGCACCTCCGCAACAACCTCGACGCGCCGCCCCGCTGCGCCTCGCCCGACGATCGCGCCGGCGGCTCGCTCGCAATCCGACGCCCACGGCCAGCCTCCACCTCTATCCTCGGTGACCACCCGACGCCGCACCTCCGTTCTGCTGCAACCCGCGCCGTCACTGTCGCCGCCTGCCAGTTCGCCCGACGCCCGCCGGTCTGTCTTCGCCCGACGCCGCTTACACCCCCCGTCATCTGCGTTTTTCCAAACCTGCTGTCCCCCTTAGGTAGTTTAGTTTATTTTTTTTATTCTTCATTTATTTTATTTTAGTTTTTTTTTTTTTTTTTTTTAAGTTTAGTTATTGGAACATTGGATGTCAGTATTCATTTCATAAATTTTGTGGGCATTGACCGCAGGGGTTTTTATCCAAAATTAGTGTAATTATTAATTTGATTCATAAGACGACAGATCATTTTTTTAATTACATTAATTTTAGGGCATTTTGTTAGTATTTTAATTGTCAAATCATTATAATTATTAATTTATTCGTAAGATTTTAGATCAAATTTTTAATTATTTTGAACTTTATTATATGTTGTGATCTTTATGGTTAAAATAATTGTTAATTTAATTCGTGAGACCACAAATTATTTTTTTCAGTTTTTAATCCTTTATTCGATGAATGTCTTGATTAGTTTAGATAGAATATTTATCTGATAATTGCTTGTCTTGAAAAGCACAAAAAAAAAACTCAAAAATCAAATCTTGCGTTAGAATGTGTTGATTTAGTAAATTAGGATTGCACTTTTAGATAATTTTTGGAATAGATTATGATTGGATTTAAATATTTTTTTAATAGATAAGGGCTTAGATAATCTTTGCACATTCTAATAATCTCATTTTTCTAAAATAGTTTTCTACGATAGGATAGGGTTTAAGTCAAATTAATCCCTAAAATAAATTAGAAAATTATTCATTTTAGATAGTTTAATTAGGGTTTTTATTAATTCCGAATTTCAATAAAAATACAAAAAAATTAGGTGCATATCAGATAATTGCATATTAGGTTCATTCAATTAGAAATTGGTTGTTAGTAAAATTAAGTCATGTAGTTAAAGTGCATATTATATAGTAAAGTTCTAATTTCAAGATAAAAGAAAACTCAAAAGAATTGCTTGCTTTATGTGTTTAATTCTTTTGATGCAATTTATTTGATTGTTTAATAATGGTTGATATTGCATGATAGTGATTTAGGTTTAAATAAAACCAAGCTGACTGCAAAAACAATTTGAAAATAAAAAGAATAGTATCGAAATGGCATTAGAGAAATCTAATGTAATTAAGTCACCGTACCCAAAGTCTCTGGTTGTCTAATCGGCCTATTATAAACTGATTAGTGGCGACTCCTAGATAAAATCTATTTGCATGTTAAAAATTGGGCTTGGAGAGGCCGAGCTAAGTTTAAGACTTAGTAGTACACCGAAATTTAGGTTGCAACAAAGGTTGAAGTAGAAAGCAAGAAACTGATTAAGCCATCAGCTCCAACATCGGATCACCATCAAAAGTTAAAAATTTCATGCATAGATGTTCTTCAGCCTCCAGCTCATATGGGAATGCTTTTCTACTACCGGGCCAATGGTAAAAACCATGTAGACGATACTTTCCAAAGGCTACGCCTTTTGGAGGAGTCGCTTTTGGAAACCCTAGCGATCTTCTACCCGCTAGCTGGTCGGTATGTCGAAGAAGGGCACTTTATTGACTGTAACGACCAAGGAATAGAATTTGTGCACACCAAAGTGTATGGCCAGCTTGATCAGCTCCTCTAGGGAGACTAGAGGAGCTGCGACATGGACCTGCATGGCCGTTTGTCTGAGTTCCCACTGGGACTCGCCAGCAATCCCCTAGTTGTGATTCAAGCGAACGTGCTCGAGTGTGGGGGACTCGTGATCAGCCTGCACTTTACACACAAGTTAGGCGACGCATGCACCATGGCAACATTCATGAACTCATGGGCTACCGCACGCACAAGAGGAATCCATGAATTAGCCTCGCCCCATTTCGAGCTGTCCTCTCTATTCCCAGTGATGGGGCCAGTGCAAACTCAATGGCTTCCAAGCCCTAGTGGAATGAAATTCACGCTAAATCGGTTCATATTCAGCGGTGCAGCTCTTTCAGGACTAAAACTAGCTGTGGCTAAAAATGCGCGCATAGCAAGGGTGGAGGTCGTGTGTGCACTTATAAGTAAGGCGTTTTTAACCATGGAGTGAGCGAAACACGGCCGCCTAAGGCCCTTTGTGGTCAGCCAGTCAATGAACTTGTGCAGGGTGCCTTCGGTAACTTCTATACCATGATCGTTGCTCGACACTCGATGGATCAGAACAACCTGAGTTTCAAAGCTTTTGTGGAGGTGATCCATGAAATGTTTTCAAGTGCCAAGACAAGGTTTGGGGCGATTGCGGATAGGGAGTTTGTGCATGGATATGGTAAAGGATTCCGCATCAAGACAAGCCCAGGGAAGGGTTCGCAGTGATGAAGAGAATATGGTGGTCTGTTCAAGCTGGTGCGGTTTCCCTTAGTTTGACGTCGATTTTGGGTGGGGGAAGCAGGAATTCGTGAGCAACACCTGCATTCCTTTTCGTTCAATCCTTCTCATTGATAGTAAATCTGAGGGTGCAATCAATGCATGGATCAGTCTAAGTCAAGAGGACAAGGTTCTTCTTGAGCAAGACCCTGACATTGTTGCTTTCACTTCCTGAAAAATCTATGGGGCGGAGCGGTTGTGTGCACTACTTAGATCTGGGAGTTGTTATTGCCTGCACCAGCGTCAGGCACCAATAAAGGTGGACGGTCCCCACCAAGCTATAGGAATCTTGCTTACTTAGATGCAACAAGCATTTGGGTAATAAGGACCTGCATTTCCTCGATAGGTATTTAATGGCTCCGTATTGAAATAAGGGAATAATCACTTAGTAGGGTTGGTATGATTTGGACAAGATAAATTCAGCAAAGTCCCCCAATCAATCCTCTATGGGATATTAGTACTGGAAATGAATAGTTACTAAGTGTCGAGACCTCTTTTTTCTTCGGCGCCCGCAATCGGGTACGAGCGCCTAAGGAGGCTAATGGCTCGACTGAATTTATTAAGCCCGGACTCTCCCAAGTCCACCAATTCACGACTTAATGGTCTGAGTTTTTAACCTGTAAATCAATTTTTAAATTGGAGTCGCCACCAATCAATTTGGGGTGGGTTGATTAGAAACCCAAGTGAAGTATCGGGAGAAATACTCACTCCTACGCAACTAGAGAAATTAGGATCGGGGACTTGATTACACTAGTTAATCACTAATGCCCTTTCGGTACCTAATCTTGTTTAAACCCTAAGGTTTTTTGGATGTTCGAGGGATTTTCCATGCATTTTTTGGAGGAAAAACATTTTTTGAGTCATTTTCTAATTTTTTGGACATAAAAGGGATTTTTTGGAGTTTTTTGGTATTTTTTTTGGAAAAATACAAGTCTTTTTGGCTTTTTCTGAATTTTTTGGCTTTTTTTTTGGATTTTTGGCATTTTTGGAAAATATGAAATATTTTTGATTTTTTTGATTTTTCGGAAAATAAAATATTTTTTTAATATTTTTGGAAAATAAATTATTTTTTGATTTTTCTCGATTTTTTAATAAAATATTTTCTGATTTTTTTATTTTTTCGAAAAATAAAATATTTATTATTTATTTATTTATTTAAAATATTATTTTATATTAAAATAATATAAAAATCGACTGGGCCGGATCCGCGGGTTGGGTCAGACCTGGGCTAGCGATCCGAACGAGGACGGGCCCGCGTTGCGGGCCCGACTCGGATTTTTTTGTCTTTTTCTTTTCTTTTTTATTTTATTTTATTTTATTTTATTTACTGAAACGGCGTCATGGCCCGTCGTTTTGGGAAGGATCCAGCCCAGCCCGACGACCCGGCCCACGCGCACAGGCTTGTCTCAGGCGGAAACCCTACCCGGTTCAAACCCACGCCCGACCCACTCTCTGACCCAGCTCACAACCGCGACCCGGCTCGCGGAACCCTACCCGGACTCCAGCCCAGATCCGCCCGACTTCGACCCGCTTTCCCCTTCGTCGACCCGGATTTCTGGAGTTCACGAGTCTGGCGATTTGCGGCGCTGATGAGGGACGGAGGGGGTCCGACGGACAGCAGCTCGGCGTCCAACGACGGCGACGTCGCAACCGGCAGGTGGCCACTCAACGGGATCGACGACGGGGCCCGTGGCGCGGCGGTAGGAGACGCGACGAAGGCCCCCGATTTACTGAGGTCGAGATCCGGGGATAGATGGGTTTCGAGAGAGGGGGGTGCAACGATGGCTACGCAACCGGAGGCGGCGGATACCTGGTGGCGGCAAATGGTGGTGGTGACGACGACAGGGCAGCGACGGCAGTCCCTCGACTCTCAGATCCGGTGTGGCGTTGGTGGGTCAGTCGCGGCACGGCGTTGGGCAGCGTCTACGGCAGCTCCTTTCTCCCTGAATCCGACCTTCCCTCCTCCGATTCCTCTCACTCAGGCCAGATCCGAGCCTCAACCGGCCGGATCTGACCCTCTCGAAGTTGTTCGCCGCCGGCCTTCCCCGAAGTCTCTCGGTGGAGGGTGGACTGAGCTCACAACTCGAGCTCTCTCTCGCTCGCTCGTCGATTCCTCCCCCGAAGTCTCTCAGTGGGAAGATCTCCAAGCTTGCGATGATCTCTCGTCGACGGAGGTGCTCCTCTATTTATAGGCGAGGAGCAGGCCGGTCGACGGAGGTTTGGCCGTCGGCTCTCGCACGCCGACCGGAACCTCCCGGCTGAACCGATGTCTCTTCTCAGCATTAAAGGCGCGCATTGAAGGCGCATGTGCGTCGCCCTCCCCTTCGGCGGCCTACCTCCGTGCCTCTCTACCGTAGGCTACCCTTGAGCGCGTCGCCGGCCGCCGCGCGTGATGCACAGAGGCGGATGAGGAAGAAGAAGATAGGAGGAAGAAGAAGAGAGGGGGGGCCAGGTCGTGCGAAAGGAAAAAAAGAAAGAAAGGGGGCTGACTGCTTTTCTTGCTTTTATTTTTTTTTGTTTTTGTTTTTGTTTTTGTTATTTATTTTGTTTATTATCCGAAAAAGGAAAAACAAAGATTAAAAGAAATTAAAGCCTAAATAATAACCTAAATCAAAATTTAGGTGTCAACAGCTGCCCCTCTTTGAAAGTGAGTTCGCAGAGGTTGCATTCAAAGACAAACTGATACCTAAATTTTGTCCGTTCATATGTAGTAGATTATATTTTATTTGGGACCTATTGTCCTATGCAGAAAATGAGCAATATAACATTACACATACTAAGACAGATAAGAAGATACCTGTAGTTACTTACCGGGAGTGAGTGAGATGGGGTGTGAACCCCGAGTTTTGGCAAGTATCAAGGCGTCATCTTACCTGCTGCATGAGGAGATTGCTTTTCCAGGACTCGAACCATTCTTCGGTCGCCTGTTAGAGCAATAAGTGATTTGTCTAGGACCCGAACCTTTCTTCGGTCGCCTTGACGGGGAATTGCTTTTCCAGGACCCGAACCTTTCTTCGGTCGCCTGTTAGAGCAATAAGTTGGTTTGTCTAGGACCCGAACCTTTCTTCGGTCGCCTTGACGGGGAATTGCTTTTCCAGGACCTGAACCATTCTTTGGTCGCCTGTTAAAACAATTCATGATTTGTCTAGGACCCGAACCTTTCTTCGGTCGCCTTGACAGGAGATGCACTGACCTTTCTTAGGGCATCTCATTTGTGGGTGCCTGATTTGTATCGAGGACACCAGTTGGTACCCCGACCTTTCTCGGGAGATGCACCGACCTTTCTCAGAGCATCTGTTTTGCTGGGGTGTCTGATTTCTGTCAAAGACACTGGTTGGAACCCGACCTTTCTCGGGAGGATGCGCCGACCTTTCTTAGGGCATCGATTTGTGGGGTGTCTGACTTCTGTTGAAGGCACCAGTTGGAACCCGACCTTTCTCGGGAGGATGCGCCGACCTTTCTCAGGGCATCGATTTGTGGGGTGTCTGACTTCTGTCGAAGACACTAGTTGGAACCCGACCTTTCTCGGGAGGATGCGCCGACCTTTCTCAGGGCATTGATTTGTGGAAGAAATCTGGACATTCACAGGCATATCAATGAGTACCTGGATATTCACAAGTACTAACCTGAAGGATATTTGGGCCCTTGCCGACATCAAAAGGGGCATTTGGCTGATCATAGGCAATGGATGGGTACTTGGATGATCACAAGTGCGAACTCTTGGAGGATACCTGGACGTTTGCAAGTATCGAAGGGGGTACCTGGACGATCACAGGTACAAACTCTTTGGGGATACCTGAGATATTCGTGTGGAAATATCGAGGATCGGTCTTGCATATACGTGAAGGTCTCTCACCCGCCGGTATTTGGAATATCGAGGGCGTACTCGAGATATTCGTGAAGGTCTCTCACCTCCCGGTAATTGGGAATATCAAGGACGTACCTGAGATATTCGTGAAGGTCTCTCACCTCCTGGTAATTGGGAATATCAAGGATGTACCTGAGATATTCGTGAAGGTCTCTCACCTCCTGGTAATTGGGAATATCGAGGACGTACCTGGGATATTCGTGAAGGTCTCTCACCTCCTGGTAATTGGGAATATCGAGGGCGTACCTGAGATACTCGTGAAAGTCTCTCACCTCCTGGTAATTGGGAATATCCAGGATGTACCTGAGATATTCGTGAAGGTCTCTCACCTCCTGGTAATTGGGAATATCGAGGACGTACCTGAGATATTCGTGAAGGTCTCTCACCTCCTGGTAATTGGGAATATCGAGGGCGTACCTGAGATATTCGTGAAGGTCTCTCACCTCCGGTAATTGGGAATATCGAGGCGCGCACGAGATATTCGTGAAGGTCTCTCACCTCCTAGTAATTGGGAATATCGAGGACGCACCGAGATATTCGTGAAGGTCTCTCACCTCCTGGTAATTGGGAATATCGATGACGTACAGGATATTCGTGAAGGTCTCTCACCTCCGGTAATTGGGAATATCGAGGCGCGCACTCGAGATATTCGTGAAGGTCTCTCACCTCCTGGTAATTGGGAATATCGAGGGCGTACCTGAGATATTCGTGAAGGTCTCTCACCTCCTGGTAATTGGGAATATCGAGGACGTACCTGAGATATTCGTGAAGGTCTCTCACCTCCTGGTAATTGGGAATATCGAGGACGTACCTGAGATATTCGTGAAGGTCTCTCACCTCCTGGTAATTGGGAATATTGAGGACGCACGAGATATTCGAGAAGGTCTCTCACCTCCCGGTAATTGGGAATATCGAGGACGCACAGGATATTCGTGAAGGTCTCTCACCTCCTGGTAATTGGGAATATCGAGGGCGCACGAGATATTCGTGAAGATCTCTCACCTCCGGTAATTGGGAATATCAAGGATGTACCTTGGATATTCATGAAGGTCTCTCACCTCCTGGTAATTGGGAATATCGAGGGCGTACCTGAGATATTCGTGAAGATCTCTCACCTCCTGGTAAAGGGGAATTTGAATGTAGCACGAGACTTACCTAGATTGCCACAGGTACTTAAAAGGGGTGGAACACCTGGATAGCCACAGGTGTACAAAGTACTGGAATACTCGGATGAACACAAGTATTTAATGATATGATCTGGGACCACTCAGGCTAGTCCAAGTGCTAGAAAGCATACCTAGGTAGGCGTAGGCACACAAAGCAGTGGAATGCTTGAACAGCTGCTATTATTTGGGGACAACTCGGGCAAGTTGAGTGTCATGAAAAGGAAGTACTTGGACAACGGTGGGTACTTGACGATATGGGGATACCTAATCAGCAGTAGGTATTCCAAGAGATACTTGGTCAGTCACAAGTATCAATACTCTGGGGATAACTCGAACAGGTCGAGTGTTAGGAAAAGGGAGTATCCGAATGGTGACCGGTACTCAAAGACAATAGGGATACCTAGACAGCAGTAGGTATTCAACGATAAAAAGGGTACTTGGTCAGTTACAAGTATCAATACTCCGAGGACAACTCGGACAGGTCGAGTGTCGTTAAGAGGGAGTACCCGGCAAGTGGTGGGTACTCAAAGACAACGGGATACTGAGACAATTGCAAGCACCCAAACTCAAGGGACGACTCGAATAGGTCGAGTGTCAAGAAGAGAGTACCTGGACAGTGATAGGTACCTTTAGACAAATGGGAATAGAGATATGCTTACCTGGCAATATCTCTGATCTCTGAGAGTATGTCTGCTATTTGCACAGTATGCACACATGATTGTATATGCAGTAAATTCATGAGTTGAAATGGGATTCATGCATGACAATTTTGTCAGTTCTGCATCTTTTGATTTCCACTGGGGAAGATTTTGAAAGACAACCTTCATTTAGAATGTAGATGTCTTGAGCATGCCAAATGAGGGATTTTCAGTCTGAAAGGACTTTCCGCTCACTCTCATGGAAAAGGCTATCCTGACCATTGATGCAGGATTTATAAGGACCACACTATCTCACTGTCATCATGTCAACAGGGGTCCGAGTATTCTCGCAAATGGTACGACTTTACCAATGTGAGAGGTCTTTGTTGAAACTGTGATGAACTCTTGGTCAGCGACTCATCGAAGGGGACCATCAAGGTCAAGGCTTATGAATGGAGTGCCACACGATCGTCTCTGGGTTTGCAAGTCAAGAATCCTGCGAAAAGAGATAGAGTAATCTTGCTCGTACTTCTTCGAGCGATGCTTATGCACATATGAAATCCTACGTTAATTGAAGTGCCCCTAGTCTGAAGAGACTTTTTACAATGGGAATGTAACGTAGACTTGGCTCACATGTAAGAGAGTGAGAGTTGGTGACTGTCTTGGCATTTGTCACCAGTCTTTCTTGTTAGATGGAGGTTCTATGGACCATAACAACAACTTTTCTTGGCTGCATTTTTGACTGGGGGGCATTGGCCTTGCTTTTACCAGGCACACTGCTTCTATCATGCCCCTATTTTTATTCCAGTTCTTCTTTTATGGGCATTGACCTTGCTCTTACCAGGTACACTGTTTTTTTATGCCCATGTTTTTTTCATCCTTGTTGCTTGGGAGCTGATCTTGACAAGTTCAATCGAAACACCGTTATTAGACTCTTGAGTCTTCATCTTCAGTAAGCGCTCCGAGCTATGCTGTTTAAATGGTAGTAACTTCTGTTTTGTCTCAATGTGAGGGTAAAATTACAGACTCACTTGGGTTGTACAATGAATACAAGTGCGTAGAGAAAGAATTGCTCTTCGTCATTCTAGGGCACATAAATTAACGCAAGTGTTCATATGCAATAAGGACACCCGAAGATTGATGCAAGTGCGAGCAAGAAAATTTATATCTCTCTTCTCACCTTGTGATGCTGCTTTGTCTCCGATCTGCCCTAGTGTGGGGTGGTTCTTGACGGGGGTATGAGAGAAGCTTCACCAATGTATGGGGCTTAATGGGGTGAGCGATGGAATGCCTCTCACTGTTTTGATTATCGTACCATTCGCGAGAGAACTCTTTATCCTACAGTCATGGAATCTTCTGCACTCATCTCACAAGTGTATAGATGGGGGACTGTGTATAGGATATGGCTTGCCTTTCATCATTCTGACGCGCCTCATCCAGCATGCTCAATCAATCTTGTATTCTTCACTTAGCTGTCTATTCTGATAATCCTTAGTGGAATCAATGACTTAAACAGACAAAATCATCACGCAAAATTTATCCGGAAATGACATGTAACATTTTAAATATGACAGTGTTTGAACTCTTCAAAACAAGTGAATTGTTTTGACTGAAAAAGACCCTATTGACAACTTTAGGAGTTAACATAATGGTGTTTCCAAATATGTTAGATTTTGAACATCAAAAGGGTTATTCGCAAATGGACGTCGATGGTTGTCCCTATTAAGTAGGGACATGACATAAGAAGGATCAGCCAGGGTTGGGGATCTGATCATGGATTTGACCGGCATTTCTGCTTTTGCCCCTGCAGAAAAGAAGATGTACAAGTAGATCAATTAGTCTGGCTGAGATCAAATGTGAGTTGAGGCTTGAAGGATCTCTGTCATTTGCTTTGGCAATTACTCAGGACGCCATTTCGTTTAGGAGAGTTTGTCATGCCTCTCATTGATTTGTTATCCTTGTTTTTGATAGTCAAGTAATCCTACAACAAGACATGCTTCTCATTGATTTGTTATCCTTGCTTTTGACAGTCAAGTAATCCTACAACAAGACATGCTTCTCATTGATTTGTTATCCTTGCTTTTGACAGTCAGGTGATCCTGCAACAAACAAGAGGGAATGTGTTAGTCATGAACTCTTTTAAGAGTCGAATAACTGGAATCGATACAACTTTACCCTTCACTAGTTTGCAGACAATTGGGTGAACCTGAAGTGAGAAGGGGGACACGAAGTCCTATGTCCCTTGTTTCCTTCGGTCAATTATTCTCTGAATTGGCTCCTGGATGACATGTCTTTTGACACGAAGCCAGGTAAATTTGATATAGGTCATTTCCATGTACTAGCTTGGCCAATATTGATTTGCCTAACCATCAAGTTTTGCTCTTGAATCCTGGTGCTTCCTGCCAATAAGGGGGAATATGTCAAAAGTGAATTCAAAGAAGGGGGAGTATTGGAAACGATACCAAATTACTCTTCTCCAAAGTTTGTATTTGCTGACTCGATGATGTTTGAATGTCGATGACAGCCTTTTCGTCTTGGCATAGTTTGACATTTCTTTCGATTGGCCTTCCTCACTTGTGACCATGTATGCATGATTGCTGGTCATTGATTCATCTTCAACGCCTTCCTTTCGTGGAATTTCTCCTTCGTCTTTAACTATAGCATCATTGGGCAAAAGTCATGTACCTCAAGCTTCTATGGAGTCCGAGATGGACAATCAAAACCTCCAATTCTCGATGGCAATTACTTCTTGCGAGAGCATGCGTCTGAATAGGAAGTCAGGTTTCCAGGTCCTCATTTTGAATAGGGGCTAGAGACCGCTTCAACTGTCTGGATTTCTTCCTTGTTGACAGTAGCCAATTCAAAGAAAGAGAAAAGATCCCCTCCTTGTGCTTCTGGGCTTGTCGAAGCTAGAAGACCCATTGATGAAACCACGGCATTTGGTTGCTCAGGCACATTGTGGGGAAAAGATATTGCTCTGGCTTGTGAAGGAGTTGGGCAGGAGCAAGGTGGAGTGTACAGAGCTCTTGGGAACGGCTTGATTCCCAACCGTATGCCTGTACCTATTACGTCCTATTTTTCGTTTCCTGTAAATAGAAGAGAAAGAACATCATTTCTAAATTATATTCAGAGAATAAGACTTACCCTCTTTTGGTGTAGGATGATTCTTTCTATTTGCCCCTGTTTTCTTGGCATGGTGTCTTTGAATTTGGCGAGTTCACCTGATGCGCTTGCTTCAAATGCCTCCGGTCACACTAAGTCAAAGGGGATAGGAATGATCTTCTGAGACATGAAGTGAGTGAGTCAGAAAGACAAACATGATTAAATTTATCATCTTGTTTTAACAAAAGCTTTTGGGTGATGAAATATTTTTTATTTTCAAAATACGTCTTTGGGGGAGAAAAAGCATGAGGAAGCCCAGCCCTCAGTATTCTCCTTGGATGATATATTTTTTTTCATGGTTGGATAACATCACCGGGCTGGTTTGGAGTACCGCCTCATGCTCTCAAAACAAAATATTATAACTGTACAATAGAGTACTTGGAATGGAAAATACAACCGTAGCACACTAGATAAGATAAGAAACATGAAATTATAAAAACAAGTAAAACCCATGAAAACTCCTGTGTAAAGGAGTGCTTTGGTAGTGTCGGTTCTGAAATCAAACGCCCTTGAGTTCCTCGCCTCTAGTAGACTCGAAGTATTCGCATGAGAGGACCACTTCATTGAAGTTATGGAAGTACAACCCATGCAACCAACAACGATGCTCGCGAGGCAAAGTCCTTATGAACAACTTTATCATTTCTTCTTCGGCCAGCTGAGGGTAAGTTTGCATCATAAAAGCCTTCCACCTCCTTGCATACGCTCGGAAATCCTCCATTGGTCTTCTTCTGAAGTGGACCAAGTTCTGACAAGGCACTTCAGTCCCAATCTGGCTTTGATATTGAAGCAGGAATGCAGAAGACAACTCATTCCAATCTCTCATGAGGTAGATGTCTGCTGTGACGAACCATTGTAATGCAGACCCCTGTAAGACTTTCTTGGAAGGCCTGAGTTGTGAATGACATCGGGCCATAGTACCGACTCATTTCAGCATGGAGGTACTGCAAGTGGGCCACGGGGCAAGTTGTGCCGTTATACTTGCGGAGATTAGGTATCCACATCTCTCCAGGGGTCAGGATCCTACGAGGGTAAGACGAGCCTGGTATGTCTTGGTTATGCCACTGGTTTTCCCACTGCATATTCGTTGTAATGGTGAATTCTTCTGTTTCAGGGAAGTTGGACTCTACCGAAATTACCCCGCTACTTTCTTCTGGATTAAAATTTCCAAATGAGGATGAAGTATTAAAACTATTCTCATGGTCAGAGGACGAGCTTAGTACTTCGTTAGGATCGTAGCGGATAAAGACGTATGCTTCCTCTTCTGACGGGCCTTCATCCCCGGATGAGAGTATGAAACAGTTATATGATGAATCGTCAGTTTCATTGTCGAAATAACGCTGGAAGCTCTTGGGATTGTATACCGGAGCCGGGAAGTCTTCAGGGTTGCACTCTAGGGGATTGTAGCATTCAAAGCTGTATTCTTGGGAATGCTCGAAGCCTTGGTGCGGTGGCTCGTCGGCAGGTGCTGTATTGATCTGCTTAGGCTTTCTTTTCTTGGCCTTTAGTCCAGACCTTTTGAGTAAGGCCCTTCGTTTTGCCAGCTCGATTCTGTCAAGGGAAGTGAGAGACATTAGAGTTTCACTGTTTGATTCGCTTTCCAATTTGATAGGGGTCAGTATTTTTTGGACCCTAACTCTTGGAGTAAGCTTGGGGAGTCGTCCAGTCATGCCCCGGTCTTGAACATGCTCTGTGTCTTTGATCTCGTACAAAGGCTCCTTGCCTTTCCTAGTGGGAAATTTTCCGACAACAGGGTGTTGTTCAGCTGCCCATTTATCATGCAAGGTTTCATTGACATGCTTTATCTTAGCGACTAACGGTTCCTCATGCTCCGCGATCATCAGTTCTTCGTAGGGCAAGGCTATGTTAGGGCTGATGTCAATGTCATATTCTTGGTGAAAAACATGAATTAGTTCCCTCCATGTTTTAAGGGGACTAATCTTCCTGATAATGTACCATCGCAAGGCAGGGCCAGTCAAGCTCAATTGGTACGATTGAATCATCCTTCGAACCAAGTAGGCTTGCAAGTAGGTCTCTGGGCGGGAGGTATCAGCATACCTTTTGCATTCAGGTGCCTTGAGTTTTTCAGGAATCTCAATGTCGGCGTAATTGGACAGTCCATGGGATTTCGCTCCCGCACCGGCTTAACTTTTTCATGATCTTTTCAAACTGTCTATGGTACTGGCTATTTTCTGGCAAATTTGCAGGTGTCATGACGGTGTTTGAGGCAACTATAGAGTTGGGCTCAGCTTGTGTGGATTTCATTTGTCTTGAGAGTTGTTGAAGGACAATGGACATCTATCCTACGCCGTCTTCAATGTTAATAAGGCGATTTTGTACATCATTCTGATCGGGCCCTATTGCATGAGGCCATTCGCGGGTGATTGGTGGTCGGCGATTCATAATTACCTGCTCGTGGTGAAAACAATGAATGAGCACGACAGTAAACAAAGATTGACCCATGGCAATGGTCTAACTGCTTTCTTATTTATCAAAAGAGGATTTTATAGACCGCAGACTTCTGACATCTAGAACTCGCAATTGAAAAGACAGAATGAAATACTAGATATTAAACAAAAGTCCCTAAACAATGGGACAAAACCTTCACAATATTAACACTAAGGGGCACATGATTGCCAATTTATATGCGACAGGGAGCCTTGTTCTTGCGAGGATGCCTGCTTCCTTGGGCTGGCTCTGAGGTATGCATCTAGTCCATTCCCAAATCCCTCTCCATGAGCTCTGCTTGCTCGTGCGGGCTGCTCTCTCTGATCGAGTGAGGGACTAATGGCTTCCATTTTGTCGGGATGCGATGGTTGTGGATGTAGGACATGGAGGCGTGGTGGGCTTTTTCTTCTCCCTCAAGCCCTTCAGGTACCACGATCCTTTTGCGATGGCACTTGTCCCAAGTTTCTTGAGCGGTAGAAACTTTGAATTCGTAGTCACGGCTTGTATTGAAAAGAACTGAAGAGACCTTCCTGATGGAAGACGATGGGATCTCCTGAAGGGCTCCATATTGTCGTGCCACCCGATAAGGGTGATAGAGAATGGCGCCGGTGTGGCCAAGCAACGGAATTGGGAGGTCACGCTTATAAGCGAAGCGAGCTCTTTTTTCATGGAACCAACCGGCACACCATTGGAATGCCTCAGGAGCTGGGTCTCTTAGGGAGCTTATCCAATTTAAATAGCTTTGATTGGGAATGTATGGTCCTAAAACCATAAATTTTTGTAATGGATTTTCAAAAGCATTCGTTTCAGATGATCGCATGAAGTCTCGAAATTCGCTTAAGTGAGAAAAGAATCAGACTTGTAAAATTTCAGGAGAGGCTCGCATGATTTTCTCTGAGTTGTCTTTAAAACGATTAAAGGACAAGAATGTTTCAGTTAAAATCATGTTGACATAATTCCCCCCTCTTAAGATCTGATCAACTATCCATGCCATCTTGGGAGTTATGGCATTTCTTTGATGGGGGAAGATGATGAGCCCGAAAAAGGCCAGGAGAAAAATCTCACTTTTCTGGGTCATAGGCTGATTTTGGAAACATGCGTTCATAAATTCCAATGGGCAGGTTTTATGGTTATCCTCAAGAATTTGTATCATAGTATGGACTTCAGTTCTTAAAAGCCGTGCTAACCCACGTATCGGGATGATGCCTGTTGATGGTTTGACAAGCTTTTTCTCAAGAGGCATTCTAGTGATGATGTTGTATTCTTCCAGGGTTGGGGTTAGCTCAAACCTACCAAACATAAAAGTAACCGTCTTTGGGCACCAGAAATGTGCCATGGCTTGTATGACTTCAGGGCAAACAGTGATTTGGATAAACGATAGGAGATGACCGACTTTAGCCTTCACACGCTCTTGGGCAAACTGATCTAACTGACCCCACCATCTGAAGAGCTTCGCCTTGGGAGTAGGAATGAACTGGATATCATCTTTCCCCATCGCATATAAACTGGGACTTGAAAACCTTATCCTAAATTGCCATGGGCCAAATAAAAAGACTGAGTAAAATGAAATAAATTGCTTTGCTTTTAAGGAAAAATGGCAAGCACAAAGACATGCGCATGGGACGTGCGGCTCGATTTCTAACTGAGAAGGATTGGTGAGATTAAAAGGATATCTGCCCGTCGCAGTCTCGCGTTAGCAACACACCCTCCTAACCTCGGCTAAGAAATTCAGGGAAAAGAAAGGCAACCTCTACATCGCAGTCTCGCGTTCGAGGTCGTATCTTTCTTAACACCATCCTAGAAATCCTATGGCGGCCTAGGTCCGGCAGCCGGGTTGTGTGTGCCATGTGTAGTGCTAAAACATTTAAGGATGCATAGCAGTTTATAATTACAAAACAATCTATTTTAAGCAAAATTAAAATAAATTTCTAAGCTTTTGACCTGCATGAAGAAAAAAACCTAAGTCAGTAAAGAATTTAAACAAGACAAAAAAGGCCTAAGTCCTCAAAATCCCCAGCGGAGTCGCCAAGCTGTCGCGACCTCTTTTTTCTTCGGCGCCCGCAATCGGGTACGAGCGCCTAAGGAGGCTAATGGCTCGACTGAATTTATTAAGCCCGGACTCTCCCAAGTCCACCAATTCACGACTTAATGGTCTGAGTTTTTAACTCGTAAATCAATTTTTAAATTGGAGTCGCCACTAATCAATTTGGGGTGGGTTGATTAGAAACCCAAGTGAAGTATCGGAGAAATACTCACTCTGCGCAACGCAGAGAAATTAGGATCGGGGACTTGATTACACTAGTTAATCACTAATGCCCTTTCGGTACCTAATCTTGTTTAAACCCTAAGGTTTTTTGGATGTTCGAGGGATTTTCCATGCATTTTTGGGAGGAAAAACATTTTTTGAGTCATTTTCTAATTTTTTGGATATAAAAGGGATTTTTTGGAGTTTTTTGGTTTTTTTTTGGAAAAATACAAGTCTTTTTGGCTTTTTTCTGAATTTTTTTGGCTTTTTTTGGATTTTTGGCATTTTTTGGAAAATATGAAATATTTTTGATTTTTTTGATTTTTCGGAAAATAAAATATTTTTTAAATATTTTTTAAATATTTTTGGAAAATAAATTATTTTTTGATTTTTCTCGATTTTTTTAAAATAAAACATTTTTTAACATTTTTAAATAAAATATTTTCTGATTTTTTTGATTTTTTCGAAAAATAAAATATTTATTATTTATTTATTTATTTAAAATATTATTTTATATTAAAATAATATAAAAACTGACCCGGGTCGGATCCGCGGGTTGGGTCCGACCCGGGCTAACGATCCGAACGAGGATCTGGATTTCTGGAGTTCACGAGTCTGGCGATTCGCGGTGCTGATGAGGGACGGAGGGGGTCCGACGGACAGCAGCCCGGCGTCCGATGACGGTGACATCGCAGCCGGCAGCTGGCCACTCAACGGGATCGATGACGGGGCCCGTGGCGCGGCGGTAGGAGACGCGACGAAGGCCCCCGATTTATTGAGGTCGAGATCCGGGGATAGATGGGTTTCGAGAGAGGGGGGTGCGACGATGGCTACGCAACCGGAGGTGGCGGATACCTGGTGGCGGCAAATGGTGGTGGTGACGACGACAGGGCAGCGACGGCAGTCCCTCGACTCTCAGATCCGGTGTGGCGTTGGTGGGTCAGTCGCGGCACGGCGTCGGGCAGCGTCTACGGCGGCTCCTTTCTCCCCGAATCCGACCTTCCCTCCTCCGATTCCTCTCACTCGGAGCCGATCCGAGCCTCCACCGGCCGGATCCGACCCTCTCGGTTGTTCGCCGCCGGCCTTCCCCGAAGTCTCTCGGTGGAGGGTGGGCTGAGCTCACAACTCGAGCTCTCTTTCGCCGCTCGTCGATTCCTCCCCGAAGTCTCGGTGGGAAGATCTCCAAGCTTGTGATGATCTCTCGTCGACGGAGGTGCTCCTCTATTTATAGGCGAGGAGCAGGCCGGTCGACGGAGGTTCGGCCGTCGGCTCTCGCACGCCGACCGGAACCTCCTGGCTGAACTGATGTCTCTTCTCAGCATTAAAGGCGCGCATTGAAGGTGCATGTGCGTCGCCCTCCCCTTCGGCGGCCTACCTCCGTGCCTCTCTACCGTAGGCTACCCTTGAGCGTGTCGTCGGCCGCCGCGCGTGATGCACAGAGGCGGATGAGGAAGAAGAAGATAGGAGGAAGAAGAAGAGAGGGGGGGCCAGGTCGTGCAAAAGGAAAAAAAAGAAAGAAAGGGGGCTGACTGCTTTTCTTGCTTTTATTATTATTTTTTTGTTTTTTTGTTGTTATTTATTTTGTTTATTATCCGAAAAAGGAAAAACAAAGATTAAAAGAAATTAAAGCCTAAATAATAACCTAAATCAAAATTTAGGTGTCAACACTAAGATTTCATTTATTTCATGAAAAATGTGACATTTCTGATTAATATTTTTCAGTATATGGCCAAAATCTAAAAATGAAAAAAGAAAATATTTTTCATTGTTTGGAAATAAAAATGACTCTGAGCAGAATTATCCTCGAATCAATTTTTTTTTTTTTTTGGCCAGAAATGCTAATACTCAATGAAAAATTTCTAAACCCAATCAATCTTACTGTTCAAGAAAGAATAAGATAGAGAAGAAATAGAAGCCCCATGGTGGACTTTATCAAACAGGTCACGCGCATAGTATATCCTCCACCACCCTCTCGCCGACCAAATCACATATATGAATGTGGAGTGGAGCAGCTCTTATGAGATTCAAGGATTTTTGTTGTAAGCTCGAGTCTCTAAAGCGCTCAAGGACAATTAGGCACACGCATTGCTTATTAGCGTGAACTTGCGTTGAATAGCAAGACTTGTGGGGATTAACGTAATTAGTAAGAACTCTAGCTTAAAACAAAAATCCTTGGATCACGGAAAAGCTTCACCATTGATTCTGTAAGTTATATCTCATTTTTCTAAGTATGGTTCGAAGTCCAAAAGACAATAGATTCAATGCATCACACTCTAATGTGAAACCAGCCTTCATTCCTCCTTTGTTTTGATCAACCTTTTTGAAATATGTCGAAGATAATTGTAGAAATTATTTTAAATACCTTGATTCCTTTATCTTCACGGTCCGTCCCAGCTTGAGAAGTTCTTTTTGTTCACTTATTAATAAGTTCAGTTTACTACCTGGTAAAAAAAATGTTTAGTTTGCGCACACGAGCTTGTGCCAAACCAAATTAAAAAACTTTGATTTTTTATTTTTACCAGCTCTATTTATTTATTTTTGTCTCGCGACCTTATTGAAAGAATTCTCAGACAATTCCTATGGAAATGCTCGGAGTTAGGAAGAGGGGGTGCAAAGGTTTCCTCGGAGGACATGTGTTGCCCAAAAGAAGAGGGGGGGGGGGGCCTTGGCATCCGTAGGTTTCGGGAGTATAACAAGGCCGCCATGTTAAAACATATCTGGATCCTGTTTGCTGATAAGGAATCTTTATGGTGCAAATGGATTCACTCGACTTTCTTAAAAGGGTCGAATTTCTGGGTCGCCAAAAAGCCAACCTGTTGTTCGTGGGCTTAGAAGAAGATCCTCAACTCAGGACTGAGTTTCGAAGCTCCTTCTATTGGAGAATTGGGGATGGTTGCTCGGTGTCCTTCTAGTTTGATAACTGGCACCCCAAGGATCCTTTGAACTTGTATTTTTTGAACTCAGCCATATATACATCTAGCCTCTCTAGGCAGGCGACGGTGGCAGACCTATTCACCGACCGTGGAGCTTTGACCAAGTTGGTCTTGGACTCTTGGGCGGAACCCCTTTTCACCCTTTCCCACCTCTCCGATTGTTTTGGTTGGAAGGGAAACACCTCCCACTTGTTCACGGTGGCCTTGGCTTGGGATTTGACTAGGAGGAGGAAGACTCGGGTCTCTTGGCACACGCTCATATGAAACAACTCGATCACTCCAAGGTACCAATTAAACCTTTGGCTTATTGCCAAACACAAGCTTCCTACCCAAGCTCTATTATTATCTTATGATAGGATATATAGTGTCTTGTGTCCCTTCTGCAATGAGGTGCCGGATTCCATAGACCACCTATTTTTTCGATACCGCATCTCTGTTAGCGTCGCCGTCTTTTAGGCCTCTGGGTGCAATCTACCATGGCGGAACAGTTTGTGGGTCGAGAATCTCAACTGGGCCGCCTCCTTCCTTGTGGGCAAAGACTTTTACAAGTGTATTGCTTGCTTCTCTTTTGGTGCTCTTTGTTATTTCATTTGGAAGCAGAGGAACGGCATCTTCTTTAGAGAGCAGTGCTTATCCATTCCAATGGTGAAGAATCAACTCATCAAGGTCGTTAGAGACAAGGCCACCACCTTCAGGAGCGTGGATGATACTTATAGAAACCGGAGATTACAGTGTAGCTGGGATATTGATCCGATCATTTTATTAGTTGGGGAGTCTTCTACTTCAGCAGGGCCCTAGCCTGGTGTTTGATATCTGGATGCTCTTCCTCTACATGGGTGCTTCCTTGATGGCTCTTCACTTTTGTAGTTGGCGAATGCGAGCATACATTGTGGTTCATCTGGCCTTTTGTGGCCTCCCGTTGCTTTCCTTTTCCTTTCGCCATTGTTTTGGTTATTTCTGCTTCCTCAGGCCCGCTCTTGCGGTCCTAATTTGCATCCGGCTCCCTTCCACTCACTCTGACTTGTTGTCTTGTTGAGTGCAAGCTTTGTGGCGTCGAATCTTTTATAATTATTGGTTAAAGCTATATATTCTTACCCTTTACCAAAAAAGAAAAAAAAAAGAAAAAAAAAAGGGAAAACCTATTCACTATAAACCTTTGATGTTTGTGTTTTACCAGGTCAAAATGGCTGTTGTGATATTCAATTTGCTACCGTTTCTTTTTTCGTTTTGCTAGCCGTCTTCACATTAATTCTCCTAGCTATTATGACATTTAATTCGCTAATTGTTTCTTATTTTATTTTGCTAGCCGTTTTCAACTTTTTTCTCCTATAAATATTACCCGTTCTTCTTAGATCTACGCATTAGAAATAAACGACAGCCTCTCTTATTTCATTCCTGCTATAACCGAATAGTTTAGTGCATACTAACCGGAAGTTCTATTGAATCTTGGAAGATAGTTGCAACCCTCTGCATTCTCGGAAGAATGGTAACTATCCTTGAAAACACTGCTTGTACGCCTCAAACTTTCGTGATTTTTCCATCTACATGCAACGGTTCTTAAAATTTTCACAACAGATCTAAGTTAGGTCCACCTATGTTTTCATGAAGGCCACTTTAGATTTAGTTAATTATTTGCATCGTACACTCTATAAGGACAGGTATAAAGAATTGACTATCTATAGTTTCACGGAACGTTCTCTGAGTCCATGAATTAATTAAGTCTGGATCTGTATAGGTGACTCTAAATGAGAACAATTTGCACACAGTTGATAAAAGTTGAACCGATGACTGCAATTTCTGAACTGGAATTCCAGGGACGTTCTGGCCAACTTGTGTTAAACCTTGAGGGCTGGCCCCATTAAATTTACGTCAGACCATTGGCTAATTGCATTTAAATCAATCACTGCCATTGATAGAAAAATTAACTTTTCGACTTATCTAGTAGCTGCGTCGTCATTCTTTTCATAATCGGAGTCACAATTTTATTGGGGTCGTCATCACATGGTTCTGACACTATCCCATCGGTTTCTCATCATTAAAGTATTTTCATGCAAACGGACAGAGCATAGTCTCCGAGTCTGCTCGATTGCTAGTGTCTAATTATTGATTTACCGCAAGTTGCATCCCGTCCTTTTAGGAAAATGGAACTTCTCCGAATCAAAATACATCAACATGGCCTATAATCACATAAATAGTTTCGATAATCTGATAAAGAATGAAGAAAGATTAAGATTATTGGTGATAGAAATTTAATTTGTTGGGCTTCAATTAAGGCCTCTTGTACAAGAAAATCTATGCCAAATCTAACGATGGGCTTTTCTTAATGACATCCTTTTACTACCTTTAATAGATTAGCTAAATGGATCGTTATCTAACGAGCATCTATATGACCAATCTTTACCGACCAGGTTTGTGTGCACCAAAAAAGGTAATCCCAATTTGTTGGGGAATACTGGAGCGATCGGAAGAGAATCGAGTATGAAGGTCGAAGTGCAAAGCAAGAAACTGATCAAGCCATCCACCCCGACGCCGAACCACCGTCGAAAGCTAAACATTTCAAGCATAGATGAGCTTCAGCATCCAGGCTATGCCGGTTTCCTATTCTATTACCGGGTCGATGGCGAAAACCATGAAGATGATATTCTCCAGAGGGTTCACCGTTTAGAGGAGTCGCTTTCAGAAACCCTAGTGAGCTTCTACCCTCTTGCCGGTCGGTACGCCGAGGAAGGGCTCTTTATCGACTGTAACGACCAAGGAGTAGAATTTGTGCACGCGAGAGTGAATGGCCAGCTCGATAATCTCCTCCGGGGAGACTTCGACACGGACCTGCTCGGCTGTTTGTCCGAGTTCCCAGTGGGACTAGCTGGCAATCCCCTAGTCGTAGTTCAAGTGAACGTATTCGAGTGCGGGGGACTCGTGATCAGCCTGCGCTCTTGTCACAAGTTAGGCGACATGTCCACTATGGCGACATTCATGAATTCATGGGCCACCGTGTGCCGGAGTGGAACCAACGAGCTAGCCTCGCCATATTTCGGGCTGTCCTCTCTATTCCCAGGGAAGGGGTCGGAAGCCGCACGTTGGTCTCCACTCCGTGGTGGAGTAAAATTTACAATAAATCGGTTCGTATTCAGCGGCGCGGCCCTATCAAGACTAAAATCAGCTGCGGCTAAACAGGCGCGGATATCGAGAGTGGAGGTCGTGTGCGCACTCTTATGTAAGGTGTTTGTAACCATGGATCGAGCGAAACACGGCCGCCTAAGGCCCCTTGTGGTTTGCCAGTCCATGAACCTGCGTGGGAAAGTCAATATCCCGATACCAACCAATGCGTTTGGTAACTTCTACACCATGGTCGTTGCCCGACACATGATGGATCCGGACAACCTGAACCTCGAGGCGTTTGCGAGGGTGATCCACGGTACATTGGCGACCGCCAAGGCAAGGTATGCGGCGGTAGCGGACGGAGAGTCGTGCGTGGACATGGTGAGGGATTCCACAAGAGAATCCAAGGAATGGGCTCAAAGTGATGGAGAGAACGTGGTGGCCTTCTCAAGCTGGTGCGGATTCCCATTCTATGACATCGACTTTGGGTGGGGGAAGCCGGACTTGGTGAGCAACACCTGCATTCCTGTCCGCATGGTTTTTCTGATCGATAGCAAATCCGAGGGTGGAATCGATGCGTGGATCAATCTAAGCCAAGAGGAGAAGGTTCTGTTCGAGCAAGACCCTGACATTGTGGCTTTCACTTCCTGATCGATAAAGGTGGGCAAGCCAGCCCCACCAAGCTACATGTTTCTTGTGTATTTAGATGCAAGCATTGGGTGTGTAACGAGAAATTACATTTGCTAGACAGGCAGTGGCCATACTTTAAAATAAATAAATAAATAAAATTTAAATTTAAAATTTAAAAATTTAAAAAATTAAAAAATTAAAAAATTTAATTTTTTTTAATGAGAAATTACATTTGCTAGACAGGTAGTGACGTAAACAATTTTCTCTATCTCTGTCCCAAGCGGCCAAACCTCCCTCAACCGCAGAGCAACCGGAGCCACCTCGTCCTTCGCTGCTACTGCCCCTGCGAAGGCAAATCTGCTGCGTTCTAGGCTGGCGCTGCCACCATGTCGTCAATGCCGTCGTCATTATGTCGGATCTTGAGGCCATCCTCTGTTTCTCTCACATCACCGGGACTTAGTGAGACGCGACCTCACCTCAGCGACCAGTCCCAGGCGAAGACCAGCAGGGGTTGCCATCTGCTGAGGCCGCCGACCAGCAGAGAAAGATTGAAAGAAAAGAAAAGAAAAGAAAAGAAAAAGAAATTCAAAATTTAAAATTGCAAAAATTGTTTATGTTATCGTTGGCCACACTTAGATGGCCAACGTCGTGTTAGCAATTATTAGCCAAATTGCAAATGTTTAAGACTATATTAGTTATATTAAAAAAAATTATGATTTAATAGACATAAGTATAATAAACTTAATTTAGTGCTCTACTGCTGCAATGACACCATAACCATTTCCTTTGCCGTGATGGGGCCTGTTAAGCTTATTGAGCTCCCTCTTTTAGGGCTTGTAAAGGAATGGGCCTTCCCCTTTGCGCTTGATGTGAGGAATAATATTATATGATCACCACAAAAAAAAAAGAAAAAAAAATGGTAAAATGATTGAGAGAATTATCCAAAAAAATTCTAAACATATTACTCATTCCTAAATTTTTCAATTTGATCAATATAATCTTAAACATTTTGACATTTTCTGAAAGTAACCCATCTAAGCAAATTCAAGTCAAAAATTGCTAAGGTGACGATTTAATCAGCATTAACTGTCACATATGGTACGGCCAACAATTGGTGTTGACGATCATAGATGAAATGACCTATCATTTTGCTATTTTTTTTCAAAAATTTCTGAAGGTTTTTTTTCCCTTTGCTTTCTTTTGTTTCTTTACTCTCTTTATTTCCCTATTCTAATGCTCATCTTCTTCTCTTTGTCGATCGCCAGGGCTTTCATTATGGCCAGAGAAGGTCATTGGTCATAGGTTATGTTGACACTTAGATTTTGGTAAGGGCCGTGATGCTCTCACTTGATCTCGGTCCTTGTTGGCCAAAGACGAGATGACGACCCTCCCCTCAACTAGGTGAGGACTTATCTTAGCCTATTGGGAGTGCGGAGTAAAAATTCGATATCTTAACCTGGGGAGATCATCAAGAGAAAGCTCAAATCCGAGTCTGTCAAGATATCTAGTTGGATTCACATTTACTCAAAATCTTAAATTAAATGAGTTATGGGCCAACTATAATGTTTTAATTGCTCAACACTACACTAATTCTTCAATGTGTGACCAACACAGTTTTTGAGTGGTGGGCTTTGTAATGTAGCAATGCAGGTCCCACAGACTTCATGGTTTTGGAGAAAATGACTAGGGATAAAGTTGAGCATTGATAGAGATTCAAGTTGAAATATGTTGACGCAAAATGATACTTGACTGAGGTGGAGTAAACTTAACATTGAGCTCATATGTAAGAGCAAAATTATTGAAATGCACGTGTGAGTTATGTTAGAAAAAATAGCACATCCAAGAATTGATGTGATGTGGAGTAGTTAGCATATTCAAATTGACCCATAACTTATTGGCTTAAACTTTTAAATGAAGGTGGGTTCAATTGGATATAATGATGGGCTCAGACTTATATTCCCGAAAGAATATATTGGGTTTATGTTGAACGTTCCCAAAAAGCCTACTGTAAAGATCTCCGAATCACTAAAAAATGAAGCTTGTGCCTAGCATTATTTTGCTGCTTATCCCGTCAAAAAGATCTCTGAATCACTAAAATAAGAAATAATACAAACTTTTGTGTTATGATGCTTATGTAAGAGTCTTCTTAATGTGGACTACATTAATTGATATTATAATTTACCATTTTATAGGGTTGGTTTAAGGTGAGATAGAAGATTTTCTAATTAGTCTAATATGGAGCTAGCTAGTTTGGGACAAGTTAAGTCTGGCTCTAATGAAAGGGCATGGTAGAAAACTCTATAAATAGTGCTCAAGCCTCTCTTCTAACCCTAACACACATAATTATGCTCACATAGAAGTGTTTACTTAGCACGAAAGGGTGATGGGGCCGTCTCAATGAACCAGTGATATAAAAGGTACTAAAGGAGAAGGATTTGCGTTTGGATTATCAATTTTCCGCATCAAGAATGATAGATTCCAAAATGGGTGTGTTAATTTTTCTACGCAATTATATGTGTTCTTGTTCTAACTATGGAGATCGTGGGTTTGTGTTTTTGCGTCTAATATCTTATGCATCAAAAGATGTCTACACAACCTATCATAAGGATTAATGAGAATCACATTTCCTTCACTTTATATGTAGACTTGTTTACATATGGTCTATTTGGGAAAGCATGACTACACTATCAGTTGTGTTGTAGATCCGGTGACTTATATAAACACTGTTTCTTGTCCTCAATCAAATTTGTGGTTGGATGCACTGAAAGATGTGGTGCAATCAATATAATGGTGTTTGGGAGCTTGTTGAAGTACTAGAAGATTACAGACCCATAGGTTGCAAATGGATTTATAAAATTTAAAGGGATTCTAAAGGAAATATTGAGAAATTTAAAGCTAGACCAGTGGCCAAGGGCTTCACTCAAACAAAAGGAATAGACTATGAAGTAACTTTTTCTCCAATCTCTTCTAAATATTCACTTAGAGTGATCATAGCATTAGTAGCTCATTTTGGCATGGAGTTACATCAGATGGACTTTAAACTGTTCTTTTAAATGGAGGCCTTGATGAGGAAGTCTATATAGTGCAACTTGAAGGTTTTATAGCAGATGATTTAGGTAACTTTGTATGTAAATTAAAGAAGGCTATTTATGATTTCAAACAAGCTTCTAGATAATGGTATTTGAAGTTTCACAATGTCATCATTTCCTTTGGTTTTGTCGAAAACAAAGTAGATCGATGCATATACTGCAAGGTTAGTGGGAGGAAATTTATTTTTCTCATACTTTATGTAGACGACATTTTGCTTACAAGTAGCGATATTGGATTAATGCATGAGATAAAACAAATGTTGTCGAAGAATTTTGACGTGAAATACCTAGGTGAGGCATCATTCGTTATTGGCATTGAGATCCACAGGGATTGTTCTCGTTGTATGTTAGATTTATCTCAGAGGGCATATGTTGATCGTATTTTGAAAAGATTCAACATGCAGCATTGCAAGCCATGAACTGTTCCTATCATTAAAGGTGACAATTTGAGTCTCTCACAGTGTCCTCAATTAGATTTTGAGAAAGACCAAATGAAGGATATACCTTATGCTAATGCACTTGGAAGTATCATGTATGCTCAAGTTTGCACCAAACTAGATATTGCCTTTGTAATAGGACTTTTGGGTAGATGTTAGTCGAATCTAGGACATGATTATTGGGTTGTTGCCAAAAAGGTCTTGAGATACTTAAAAGGAACAAGAGATCATATGCTACTTTAAAGATATCTCCCTGATTTGCAACTGTTAGCATATTCAGATGTAGACTTTGCTAGCTATGAGGATGATAGAAAATTGACAATAGGATATATCTTTATGTTAGCAGGAGGTGTAGTATTGTGGAAAAATGAGAAATAGAAATATATATATATCATCCTCTACCATTCAAGCGGAGTTTATAGCATACTTTTCTGCTACTACTCAAGCTATTTTGCTACAGAATCAAATTAGGAAATAGACCGTGTTTGATTTTGTGGATAGATTCATACAATTATATTATGATAATAACTTTGTTGTGTTATTTGTCAATAACAACAAAAGTTTCAAGGGATCAAGCATGTGGAGGTCAAGTTTTTAACCATAAAGGAAATGGTACAAAGTGGTGACATTATGGTAGAGCATATTTCCATAGATGATATGTTAACAGATCCACTAACGAAGAGCCTTCACCCTTGTGTATTTAAGCAACATGTCATGAGCATAGACTTGGGAGAATAATTGAATACTATCTTTTAGTGGGAGCTATTTCAGATTTGCTCTAATAAAGTTTATGTCTATATTTTATTACATTTGGTAACATTTTGATATATTTAGATTTTTGTACAGATTCTTATTGAGTTATATATATATTATCTAATGAAAATGTTAGGGTATTATGTAAACCTTGAATGAAGGCTAGGGATATCCAGTTATTAGCTTTGTACATATGTCTCAATTACATACGAAGAAATGTTAACCATAAATATAAGACATATGTGAGTTTATTAGAACCATAAATATATTCTTTAGTGGCACATTCGATTTTTTGTGACACTTAAGATAAGAGAATAATGACCGACAAAAGGGATAACACATAAGCTATTACTCTTTATGAGGTGTTATCAATTTGCCACACAATCATATTGAATCTATATCAGTAAAATTAAGAGCACTCATGACCATGGAAGGCTCTGATATGTATATGCAATTACCGTCATGATCTAGTATTTGAGACTTTATGGGATCGAATTGACTATTGAGAATTATCTCCAGATCAACATAAATGTGTGCACATACAGTACAGTCTCAATTGATATAGCCAAAGTAGGAGAATGTAAGAGAGTTTTCCTGATGTGGGCTATATCAATTGAGATTGTAATTTATTGTTTATATGGAATTGACCTAATTAGGTAAGATATAAAGTTGTTTGATAGTCAAATATGGGCTTAGTTTGTGTGGGCTGAGTTGGGTCCGGCTTGTGATGAGAGGACTCATACAAAACTCTATAAATAGGCTAATGTTCCTCCTCTAGCCCTCACTTTTTGTCGTTCAAAACGCATACACCCACTACCTCACATAAGGAATGTCCATGAGAGGCGGCCTCATCCCTGTTTTACCCTCTAGCTGGTCAGTACATTGAAGACATGCTCTTCATCGACTGCAATGACCAAGGGGTAGAATTTATACAAGCCAAAGTGGATGGCACTCTAGATCATCTCCTCTAGGGAAATCTTGACCATGACCTTCTCAACCGCTTGTCAAAATTCCCGCTGCAAGCAACAAACAATCCACTGGTTGTATTTCAAGCGAACAGCTTCAATTGTGGCAAATTAGCAATCAGCTTAAGCTTTTCTCAAAAGATAGGCGACATGTGCACCATGGCTACATTCATGAAACTCGTGGGCCACTGCGTCCTGGAGCAGAATCCACGAAGTAGCCCTGCCGAATTTTGAGCTGCCATCTCTATTCCAGGTGGAAGAACTTGCATTCACACAATGGCTTGCACTCCCCTTCAAGAAAGACTTGGCACTGGCTAGACATAGACTCAGCTGCCTAGCCTTGTCGAGATTGAAAGCTGCTTCCAATGCTTCCAACTCATCGGATTCAACAGCTAACAACAATCAAAAGTCACAGATGGAAATTGTGTCTGTGTAGATATGTAAGGCTCTTATCAGTGTTGATTGTGCGATAAAAGGCATTTAAGTGTTCATTTCTTATCATATTGTGGCACTTAAGTATGCCTTTCAGAAGTTTTAACATTTATGTGTCCACCCGTGTCAAGTTTTGGTATTGGGAGTGTCCACGCCTCAAATATTTATTTTTGGCAAATTCGGCTGAGTTCTATGTCTTAAATTTTTAATTTAAAAAGGTTGGCCACAATGAAAATAAGGAAAAATAAAAGAAAGAAAACAATCGCAATTTAGATACTTACATATGAGATGATTTATTTGTTCCAATTTAGCGTCATAAATTAACTTGATTACTTGCTTTATTATCAATCTTCTGATTGAATTTTAATCTTACATTATGAGAAATTGTAAAATAAACATAATCAAAAGTTATATTTGATTTTTTGGTCTGTCTAAAATTATTTTATTGTGATTTTATAACTGATGGCCACAAAAAAGAACTATAAAAATTTCTTAGCTATTTTCCTTTATTTCAAAATTCTGAGGCGATCTTAAAAATTACTATAGTAAATTATAAATCTCATTAGGACTCCATAACACATGTAAAGTGAAATGCGTATTTGACGTGTTCTAATATCATAATCTCTTTCTTGTATTACCAGTATCTATAATTGAATAATTTCTCTCAACATCTGCAATAATAAAATTTCATCAACAAACAATTGTCAGACAAATTCCTTCTTTTGAAAAATATTTAAAAAGATTAATTTTATCATCTTTATGTCAAGATGTAATAAATATGCTGATAGATTACAACTAAAATTCTACGCTAGATACCTCTCATTTTCTTTTGAGAAAATTAAGAGAGATTGGGACTTTTCTTTTCTAGAAAGAAAGATAATTTCAATTTAATGTGTAAATAAAAGAACTTTTGTTGTTTGTATGTAAATACACACAAAAAAGAAGACGTGAAAGTCCACAATCTACTATCTTTGCAGAGCATAATTAGTTTTTGTTTTCGGTGAAATGCCTGTTGTCCTTTCCATCTAAAGTGAAATATGTGGTTGCCCTTGCAACATTGCTAGATTTCTATCCTAGAAACCTATTATTTTCTTTTAAGAAAATCAAGAGAGATTGGTACTTTCCTTTTTTTTAGAAAGAAATATTAATTTAAATTTAATGTAAATAAAAAAAAATTGTGTTGTTGTGTATGTGAATACACACAAAAAAGATGTGAAAGTCCACAATCTACTATCTTTCCAGAGCATAATTAGTTTCTGCTTTCGGTGAAATGCCGGTTGTCCTTTCCATCTAAACTGAAATGTGTGGTTGCCCTTGCACCGTTACTAGACTAAAATAACTGTACAGTTATACTAACACTGTCCTTACTCAAAAATCATCAATGTCTATTCGCCATGGAAGTTTCTTGGTCAATGTTGATATAGATCAAAACTCATTGGTTCATTATTGAGTTTTGTGCTTAATATCACGAAAAATTCAATGTCTGAACCCCTTTGAGCAAGTACTATGTGCCACGTCATTTGGATATGCACAAATAACGTTTCTTATATATCTAATTCTGCGAAAGGAGAGGTTATTCAAATCTACCCTTATGGCATACCATGGGCGGCTATAAAGGCTATTTGCCTTTGTCCCTCTAGCCCATGAGTTAAGTCTTGCTCCTCGTTAAGCTTCATGCTCAGTATTATCTGAAAAAATAATTGGTATAGAATAGAGTACGTGAGAAATATTCATATTATGAGCTTAAGTTATAGTAATCCTTTTAAATTATTATATTGTCTATTCTTTGATAAGGGTTGTTGTTGATTGATCTATCTATTGTTAAGCACATAAAAATAGTCTCATATTGGCGATATAGTGTAAATAAAACAATTAATATATTACAATTGACCCATAACCTGTTGTCTTAAACTTTTGAATGAAGGTATGTTCAATTGAAAAAGTTAATCAGCTTAATCTTAGGTTCTCTCTTGGAGATCTTCTCAAGTGAAGTTATCATGTTTCTAGTGTTGACAGAACAAGTGGTGTCACAGCAATTGGTTGATAAGTGGCCCATTTTCAAAATGCATCAGTGTATGGTGAATATCTCAAAGAAGGAAAATCTTGAATGTAACTCAAGCCTATGAGCCCATCCAAACTTGCAGAAAAAATTTCCAACCCACGAAATATCAGTTTGTTTGCTTAGATCACAGTTGAAATAATATAATCCAGCTACTTTAAGTGTTATTATCCAAGATAAAAGTAATGTTCTATGGGAGTCACTTTATTTCATAGTATGATGTTCAACTGTTAAATTACACTTTCCAAACATAGTCAAAATACAAGCAGTGTCTTTTAGATGTTGACATTTAAATTTTACCTCCCGTGTATATTGCATTAGAGAAATAGGGATTGATCCCAACCCATAAATATATGTATATATATCATTTACACCATCATATCTACATTGCCGCTTTTTTCTAGGATACATTCCTTGCATTTTTGGACTAACCAATGTTACAGGACCAGAGGTGAAGTTGAAAGTAGCCCGAAGAGAAATTCGTGATCATGGCGGGGAGATGAGCTTGAACTGACAATTCCAACATTCTTGGAACCTGAACTTTAAAGATAAGATCGGGGTTTGAATTTCCTCTAATATTGGAGTTCAAATTTGGATCCGAAAGGTAGGGTGAGGCCCGAATTTAATACTATGGAAGCTCGAAACTAGCTTGATGAACTCAACAATATGCTTTTGAAGATTCTGGGAATCGCAGAATCTTGGATAGTAACTTGAATGATTTCAAGATTGTGAGAGACGGATAAGGTCTAGACATAACAAATAAGTAGTATTGCATGTCATTACGTGACAAGATCCCGGGCATCCATGAGCCTTGAAATTCATGGCCACATGTGCATTTTGCATGGCCAATGTTCAGATGCCTCACATGACTCGATCATGTGCCATTCGCACGGTTATTCTATTGCATCTCCATGAACTATCACACACCAAAATAAGCGCATAGCATAGGAGGTCATGTGCCATGCACATGATTTTCTCACGTGTAAGTCACATGGCCTCTCAATGGATGATACCGCGAACTGTCGCATGCACAATCAAGTCATTAGGTGGCTGGCCATATAGGGGGATTTTCCCCTACTATGCTACACATTGTTGATAAGATTCGATTGCTTAGTTGTCCATTAATCTAACGGTTGCTTTCGCTACCTAACTCGCCCCATCTACACACGCCATTGGATCCAAGTGCGTCTTATATTCCTATTATGGTTGACCACTACATCTAATGCTCACCGTCCGTCCTATGTTCATTTCGATCTCGACCGTTGATTCATATTGTACACGTTAGCCTTCAATTTTCTGTCGCAACATCTCTAATTCTAATTTGAGCTGACCTTTAGAGCCTATAAATAGACCCCTCCATCATCCGTTATGAGGACACACGCTCAATCAGAGCTCTCAAAGCAACCCTGAAATTTTCTATACCTCAGTGGTTACGATGCTAGGGGTCAACGCATTGTCTCGCCCAAACAGATCATTATTTCAGACCAAAATAAAAGAAAAGAAAAAAGAAAACAGATCATAATTTTTGTCGAGGAGATTATATTCGAAACAAGTTCTTCGAGTTGTGGCGAGTACCTGATTTTCCGCCCAATCAAGTGGCCATTTCCGTAAAAATCTAGACAGGCAAATTTGCATGCTCATACTGGTTAACCATCATAATTTGGTATAGCAATACAAACTTACGGTGTTTAATATTATGCAATTTTCACTTCCATTTATTATGCCAAGAAGATACATTTCAAAAAGGTTTCAGCTTACATCCATCAGTACTGTATGGTTCTTGCACCTTGCATCACACAACGTTAAGCGTTTCATACTTTACCAAAAAGAAAAAACATCAAACGTTTCATAAGGCTGCTCTCGAAAGAGTCCAAACAGACTAGAAGCAATAGACAATCACACATTCATTTTTAACAGAATACAGCACAACAGTAGGCTGCACAAATCATATCTTTACCGGGTTCGGGCACAACCCTTTATGGAGTACTCTCCTCTGTTTAAATTCCATGTACTCCTTGTAATTCATCGAGATGTGTGTGGCCTGGTTGTGCTCGCCATCCACCAGCTGCTCTGCTGGCACAACGACAGTGTCGGGCGATGGTCCAGTAGAGAAAGGGATCGATATCCTTGAAGCCTTGTTGTTCACGACAGCTCGATGCAGAACGCTCTTGTATTTCCCATTGCTCATAATCTGGCATAGTTGAAAAGTGTCAACTTTTTAGCTGATTAATATCCTGTTAAAGAAACAAGGACGATAGAGTACGTTTCTGCACATTTTCAAGACAACTGTATTTTCTACATTTCTATGTTATAACAGTTTTCCTTCTATAAATACCCGCACTGTATCTACATCTATAGTTCTATGTATAACAATTTACCTTCTACAAACCAAGGCACACAGTGCACACCAAGATTTGAAATTAATTGGACCTCTCTTGCAAGACAAATAAGGGAGATCAGAAAGATAAAACGTGGATTTCTGTATGCTTACCTCGAGCTGATCAGCGGTGTTGACCACAAAGGCATTCGGAATGGGATCAACTTTGACCCACTTCCCGCCATGGTGCACTTGGAGGCCGCCAATATCATTCTGCATGAGGATGGTCAACAGGCCATAGTCCGAGTGCGAGGGTAGACCCATAGCAAGTTCTGGCTGTGGGCACGGCGGATACAGATTCGCTGCTAATATCTGTAGGCTTGAATCCATGTTCATTGCCTCGTCGATATAGCCTGGTCCGAGTCCTAGGCTCTCCGATATACCCTTGAGCAATTCCCTGGCTAATTTCCGGAGCTCCCCAGTGTACTCTGCTAAAACTTCACTGCAACAAATATTGGTCTCATTTATGAGAGGAAATGCCGTGGTGGAGTTTTTTCATCTTTAGGGATTTCACAGGTTTCTATCACTCTTATCTTTTTCTTTTTTTTGGTAAGAGTAAGTATAGTATAGACTTTGAATCACTCTTATATTTTATCTGGGGTATTACCAATTATTTTGCCCCATCAAATTGAATCCGCACTTTGCTTATTTTTCTAGGCATACAAAATTGTTCTTGTCTGACATCAAGATGATCCAAAATAATGGTATCCTAACAAAAGAATCACGTACTTTCTATTGCTATATTTCAAGACTGCCAGATTTCTAGGTAAATATAGATCTATTATAAAAAACTAACAAACCGGAACCAAAGATGCTGAAGAGCTTGCGCATTAGATGGATTGAGGTTGTTCAAGTTCAGATCCCACATGATTAATTGAGTGGTCAATTGCTTCCTGTAGATATGGCAAATCTGGTATCCAAATCACGCCGTGTCGTATATAGGTAACTTTGGAACTCAAATCTGCCAACCAAGTGGACAGTCTTATACATAGACAGAGATTGGAAATAGTCAAGTTGAAGATTCGGATTCTTGTGTTACCAAGAAGAATTTGTTCAAGTTCCTCATCATGTTTTCTTTTTCTGATATACCTGACAATGTTACACTGTGCACTAAGATCTGGATGCGTTGATAACTCTGAAGTACCAAGTCAAAGATTGATAACCCTGAACATTATTTTAGCACGACATGGTGAGAAGAGTACGTACTCTTCAATTTTTTGCTCCCTCAAGATTCTGTAATTTCATTCTATACTCGATTGACAAAAAAATGTCCACAAGGGAAAGGTTCAGTTGCTGCTTGGACTGTAGCATCAAAGCTACAGTAAGGAAATATAGTTGTCATTACCGCTATTTGTAACCTAATGATCACTCACCCACGAAAAGAAGAAAAGAACTAAATAGACAAATGATATCAAGAAAACAGAAATTTCAGTACGTATATGCAAACTGAGAACTTGCACGCAAAACCGAGGTAGGGAGAGAGAATGGATACCTCAATCCTTCTGGCTTGGGAGGGCAGTGAAACTTTGGATGCACCATCATCTTCAGAAAATCTCTCCAGAGGAGCACTTTGTCGATCGAAGCTTTAAAGCTCGTCCCGTATATTATGGGATTCAACACGTGCTTCCCTAGAAACTTATTCTTCTCCTCCTCTGTCAGATCGAAAAATCCCATCAGCGCGTCGACCGTCGCCTTCATTTGACTCTCAGGCACTCCGTGGTTGATCAGCTACTCACATATACAACCATGGGCTCTTATCAATACTTAGCAAGCAACACACCGTCGAATCATGTATAGAGAGTTTATGTCATGCTGATGACGAAGAATGACTCCAGCTTTGATACCAATCACGAAAAATAGATTTAAAGAGACAAAAGGGGTCGGGTTTGATTTACGTGCAGCGCTCAATCTCGTGCAGGCTGAGCCATGAGAATAATTTCACATTATTTCTCTTTAGCTCCGGCATGATGAAACCATCAGTTGAATCAATCAAATCAATTTATGTTGTTGCTAGCCTTTTAAGGAGATACGGACACCTCAAATCTTAAAACTTGATACAGGTGGATATTTAAGTACCAAAACTTCCAAAGCATATACATAAATGTCAAGATCGGAGAAGAAAGAAGCACTTAAGTGCTAACGGCGAGAATTTCCAGCCAAACAGCATATACATACATATATATATATATATATATATATATATATATATATGTTGTATATATATCCACATGGCACTGACGTGGCTAAATAATCCAAAAATGATATCGTTTTGGTACAAATTTGATTTTTAATATAAACATCAATTAAATTTAATTTAAACAACTAAATTACCTAAAAAGAATCAGATCTAGGGTTGTGGAGGCCCTCACTACCACTGTCCTACCATCACCAGAAGGGGTCGACGATGGTGGGGTGAGGGTTGGCTAGGGTCGCAAACCCCAAGCCATTGGCCAACAACCCTAGCTGATTGCTAGGCCTTCAGCTAGATCTGGGGCAAGGCTTTGTGGCCAGGGTTGCTGCTTACATCGAATGTCTGGTAAGTCTTGCTAGAGTTGGCATTTTAAATGTCCAATTTTCAAATAAAATTGCATTCAAGTGTATATTTTGAAAGTTTTGATACATATTTGTCCATTCGTATCAAGTTTTGATACTTGAGTGTACTCCTTGTTTCTTTTAAGTATTAATAATGACTTTGACAAGCGAAAGCTGATCAAAGATACCGACTGTTTGTTTCACATGTTCGCGATGAGATCTAAAAAAAGAAAAGTTCTATGAAGCAGATAATGAACTAGCTAGGAACATGTGTACCCTGAAGACGCCCCAATCTTGACAAGCCTTTGCAAGATCGGAGACGGCTTTAGACCGTTGATCGGGATTACTCGAGGAGAGGAGAGAGAAGTCGATGACGGGGATGGAGTCATCATGGTCGGCATGAACGGCTTGATCACCGGAAGTGGGGGTGGTGAAGACGTAGTGGGAGGGAAGGGAAGTGAGGTTGGAAGATTCAGCTAGAGTCTTTGCACTGGTTATCTGAAGCCGAGGAGCACTAGCTTCTTGATGTAGTTGAGTGACTGGAGGGATGGTATCCATTTGAGGCGAAGCTGACTCTGTTTTGCCGCAATGACACTGTTGTGATCGAATGGTACGTATCATTAAGCAACGATTTCTCTTATATAAGAAAATGGATAGATAATCTTATCACCCAAACCATTTAATTAAATAGCCAATGGCTACACGTGACCACTTGATTAATCAACCGACCAACAAAATCCGCATTAGATTCCCCGCTTCACAATTTAAATTTATTAGCCCACGATAAAATAATGCCAAACTAGTGAAGCACATCGAATTGCGAGAGTACGATAGTGCCATTTTCATAAACAATGCGAAACTTGACATACCGTATTATCTATAGTCTATAGTATTCTTTAAGGGAGAGATCTCTCTTTTGGTCACTAAATTACCTCAAAATCAAGTTGTGATAATAGCTGGAATTAACTTTAAATGAATCCATGGGTTATTGTCACATAGCGCACTAGAGAGTGAAAACTGCAACTTGCCGCCACTTTCCACTATCTAGGTGTAGTTAATCTGCGGAAAAAAAAAAAAAAAAGTGCAGTTAATCAAATGTCAACATATATATATATATATGCAATTGCACCTTTTAATGAGCAAACTATTTATCATTTGAAAAATTTTAACGGGGATTGCCCGCCCAATTTAAAGTTAGTGACATGAGTGCAACATCACTTCCAACTCATTGGATTCAACAGCTGAAGAAGTCATGTTTGCGCTAATTGTCACGAGTTGGCAGTTCCTTGGCCTCAAAATAGCCTGTGCAGCTGAGTGGCAATACCAAGTCAACCTTTTTTTCTATAGTTGTTTCAAAAAACAATACAGCAAATAACTTCCTCGTATTAGGTTATACCACGCTCAGCTTAGTTTGAGCATATAGTTGCTAATATCACTTTAGGCTCAACAAATGGTTTGCCCTCGATGACCACATCAGGAGACGGCATCAGTTCCCAACCAGTTTGTGCATGGGAGATTAATCCCACTTTCAAAGCTTCGTAGAGATATATTCGTTCTATTCTAGAACTCCTAGCACCAACCATATTGACTTTACTCCCACAGACCAATTGTTTCATCCTCTCTAACCCCAAGCTCCATTCACAAGGGTTCATGAGTATTAGAAAATCATAGACTGTGACGTTATCCCCCACTTAATTCCACAATGCCCTCATTGTGAGCTGTTTTGTCGCTGTCCTTAACCATTGATACACCACTTTGTATCACACATCGTGTTAAAATATGTCTCGAGTTCGAGCGTTTATAAAACGCGATTCGCTGGAAAAGAGAAAATAAAATAGAATGTATGTGCAGCAAAGTTTTCTTTCCGTTGCAAAGGAGGAGCCGAAATTTTATTGAGCCATGGTGGGGCCTAAATGGACACACATAAATAAAAAGGAAGTTCTCTGCACATTGAAGAAGTGGTGGGCCCAAAGTCAAAGTGTTGACTGTGGGCACACACACACGCAAATAAAAGAGGAAAGAATCCTCACGCGTAAGAAGCCAACGGTGGTGGGCCCTCGACTTTGGGCACACGTATAAAAGGGTTTCTTCTTTGCTGGAGAGTGCCGGCCGAAACCCTATGTAGAAGTCACAGAAGGGAGGCGCGAAAGAGGTCTTTTTCGGGGTGTTGTTGCTACACCCATACGAGAGAAAAGGAGGAGCCACATGTCTTCAAGCTGAAGCGCAATCAAGAAAATGAGTTCTTTTTCAGCGTTTATTTTGAGCTCGTGTGATAATTTTGTGCCGTGACTTGGGTTTGGATTAAATTGGGGCCTGGGAAACACCGAGAGAGTGTTTGAGTGACTTAAGTGTGTAATCTCCTTATATCGTTTGATATATAGTGAAATTTACTGTTGCTCTCCCCGTGGACGTAGGCCTTTATGACTGAACCACGTAAATCTGGTGTCTGATTTATTTTTCTTTTTTTTGTCTATATTATTGTTTAATCGCAACAAGTGGTATCAGAGCAAAGCTTGGCTAAGTTGAAGCGAATCGATGGTGACAGAAGAAGTAAAAATGAGAATCGACAAATTTGATGGAAATGATTTTAGTTTCTGGAAGATGCAGATTGAAGATTATCTTTACTAGATGAATCTGCACTTGCCTTTATCTGGGGAGAAACCAGAGACGATGAAGCAAGCTTATTGGGATTTGTAGGATAGACGAGCTATGGGTGTTATTCAGTTGACGTTGGCTCGTAACGTCGCATTTAACATCCTGAAGGAGAAAACCATTGCTAATTTGATGCAAGCCCTGTCGGATATGTACGAGAAGCCCTCTGCGATCAACAAGGTCTGTTTGATGCGACGTCTATTTAACTTAAAGATGAAAGAAGGTGCATCAGTTGCAGATCATATCAATGAATTCAATGTGATTGTTAGTCAATTGAATTCAGTTGAGATTGATTTTGAAGATGAGGTACGTGCTCTGATTCTATTATCCTCATTGCCTGATAGTTGGAATACTACTGTTACTGCTGTTAGTAATTCCTCTAGGTCAACAAGTTTGACGTTTGATGGGGATCGAGATTTGATTTTGAGTGAGGACATTCGTAGAAGAGAATCTGGCGAATCAGTATCTACTGCTTTAGTAAGTGAAAATAGAGGAAGATCTAGAATACGTGTGGGTAACAGTAGTACTACTATGAATAGACGTAATCAATCTAGGATTGCTAATATTGTCTGTTGGAACTGTGGCAAGAGGGGGCATCTTAGAAGGGATTGCCTTAAGTTGAAGAATGATAAGAGTAAGAGAATTATGGTTGATTCTGCAGATAGTGTTGCAGCTGTAGCAGATAATGCCGATTATGTCTTGTTTGTCACTAATGATTCATCACTTGATGGATGGGTTATGGATTCTGATTGTTCTTTTCATGTCACACCAAATAGAAATTGGTTTATCACTTATCAGTGCACTGGTAGTGATAAAGTCTAGTTAGGGAACAACGCTGAGTGCGATGTTGTGGGTGTTGGTGATGTTAAAATCAGAATGCATGATGGTATTGTGAGGACATTGACTAGAGTGAGACATGTTCCAGAATTAAATTAGAACTTAATTTCCTTGGGTGCCCTAGATTCAGCTGGTTGCAGGTATCCTTCAAAATGTGGAGCTCTGAAGGTTGTTCGAGATGTCTTGGTAATAATGAAAGGAATCAAACATGAAGGCCTGTATAAACTTCAAGGTGAGACAATGACAGTCTTTACCCCAGAGACGTCGGATGCATTTGTTCGAGAGTCTTTTGACTGCTCGAGGAAGACCTAGATGTTTGTGCCAAGGCATAAGTTTGATGCTGGTGTCAAGATCTCGCAGTCAAGAGCTTTGATCGAGAGGGAGACTGGTAAGTCGATCAAGCATGTGCAGACTGACAATAACATGGAGTTCTGCTCGGAGCTGGCAAATAAATTTTGCATGAAAGATGGCATAGTGAAACATCACACTAGTGCTAATAAATCACAACAACTTGCAAAATTGACGAGCAGAACATTACTAGAAAATGGCTTCAAAAATTATCTCTAGTGCTGGTATTGCTAAGAGAATCCTAGCTGATGTGCTTAGTACGATAAGCTGCCTAATGAATAAATCCCCATCAACTGCTATTGAATGGCGGACTCCTAAAGAAGTGTGGTCAGGTAACACTGCTGATTATTCTATTATTAGAATGTTTGGTTGCCCGTGTTATTTTCGAGTGAGTGATGGTAAGCTTGATTGAATGGCAAGGTGCATATTCCATGGCTATGCACAAGGTGAGCAAGGTGATCTGTTGTGGTGCCCAGATATAAATTCACCTATAAACAGTAGAGAAGTTACCCTTGATGAGTCTCAAGTACTTCTGGCTAGGAGTGATTATAGCAGTGTTAATACAGATCTGGACTATGTTCAGCTTGAGGTGGAGTTGCGACCAGAAACTCCTGAGGTAGCAAGTACGGGTACTAGCAAAGTAATCGACATAGATGGTGCTTGTAGTGAGGTGGAGCTTATAGAGCCAATAGTTGCTGTAACTACTGAAATTAACAAGGTACGTATTCGATTTCCTGACAGATATGGATGTAACAATGGTTTTACTTTATCTGTAGTTGAGGAGGTTGTGTTAGAAAATCTTTGCGAAGTAGTTAAAGGTCTATGTGGAGTTAGTATTCTGATGAGGTCCTCAGTTATGGCGAAGTTCAAGTGAGGCTTAGACTTGAATAATATCTATGGCGGTTGAGCCCATTGGGGGCTATGGGAAAGTAGCAGCATAATTGAAATTTTGCGAGCGATTGCGACTTGGCTCAAACGTCGAGTCAAGGTGGAGATTGTTAAAATATGTCTCGAGTTTGAGCGTTTATAAAATGCGATTGTTGGAAAAAAGAAAATAAAATAGAATATATGTGCAACAAAGTTTTCTTTCCATTGCAAAGGAGGAGCCGAAATTTTATTGAGCCATGGTGGGGCCTAAATGGGCACACATTAATAAAAGGGAAAGAAGTTCTCTGCACGTTGAAGAAGTGGTGGGCCTAGAGTCAAAGTGTTGACTCTGGGTGCACACACACACGCAAATAAAAGAGGAAAGAATCCTCACGCGTAAGAAGCCAACGGTGGTGGGCCCTTGACTTTGCGCACACGTATAAAAGGGTTTCTTCTTTGCTGGAGAGTGCCGGCCGAAACCCTATGTAGAAGTCGCATAAGGGAGCCGCGAAAGAGGTCTTTTTTGGGGTGTTGCTGCTGCACCTGTACGAGAGAAAAGGAGGAGCCGCATGTCTTCAAGCTGAAGCGTGATCAAGAAAAGGACTTCTTTTTCAGCGTTTGTTTTGAGCTTGTGTGATAATTTTGTGCCGTGACTTGGGTTTGGATTAAATTGGGACTTGGGAAATACCGAGAGAATGTTTGAGTGACTCCACTGTGTAATTTCCTTGTATCGCTTGATCTATAGTGAAATTTGATGCTGCTCTCTCCGTGGACGTAGGTCTTTATGACTGAACCACATAAATCTGGTGTCCGATTTATTTTTCTTTTTCTTTTTATATTATGGTTCGATCGCTCGCCTTTAATCGCAACACATCAAATGGCAATGCTTACCCAACAAAACAGGTCACTTTACTGTTAGCTTCTTTTGATCGCAATTGTTTGAGCTCCTTCGATCCCTTGCGCTTTTCCTAGCAAGTGTGGCATTTTTTCACCAACTACATCTTTAGGCAGCACTATATTTTGCCTATTAAGCTTTTCTTGCTTAATGGAGGATGTTTTCAAGCAAGATCCAGACATTGTGGCTTGTACTTCTTAGCGACTTCTTCCTAGATATGTTCTTATTAGAAAGAACCCTAAAATAAAAGTGAGTATTACTAACTCGGGCATGTTCACATAGTAAGTTCACCTGTTAATTTTCTTTTCGCTGTCATTCTATCATATTCTGCTCATTTTCTGAATTTCGGATACTTCCGAGTTTGATGTGTTGGACTTGGGCTGCCCTTTTGTGTTTGATGGGAGGAATAAAGTTATATGATCACCAAGTAAAACATCGTAAAAAAATCGCCATTAGAGAGAGAGAGTGGGAAGAGCCGAATCAAATGTTAGGTATCATTAAGCAACATTTAAGTGAACAAGAAAAGAAATAGATAGATATATCACCTAATCATTTAATTAAATTTTCATGGCTACGCATGGCCCCTTTATTAATCAAGTGATCGACAAATCCACATTAAAACTCCTGTATCTACATTATAAATTTATTAGCCATTGATAAAATGACGCCAACCTAATTGATAGTTCGAGAGAATAGAATAATTCTCAATGTGAAGCACATTGAATTATGATAATACCATTATCATATAAAATGCATAATTTCTAGGGAGAGATTTCTCTTTTGGTCTCTCCACCGAAGTTATCTTAGAATTAAGTTGTGTTAGTAGCTTGAATTAACTTTAAATGAATCCATGGGCTATTGTCATTTAGCACTCGAAAAATGAAAACCGCCATTAATTGACCCTATCTACTACTTTCCACTATATAGATTGCACTTTTTTTAACGAGAAAACTATTCATTATTCAAAAATTTTCAATGGCAATTGTTGTGGAAAATAAGGGAGTGCATGACAAACCAGAATTTCTGTTCCAGAAACAATATTTCTATTCCAGACCTATTTTTGGAATAGAAATCCATTTAGGCCCTGTTTGTTAACGTTCTTTATTTATGTTTATGAACAAAATTTCTGTTTTTTTGTTCTAAGGAATAAAAAAAGAACATAAATGCGTTTGTTTGTGTTTTTGTTCTAAATCTATTTTTTTGTTCCCAGGAACACATTTAGAACAGAAACAAGAAATAAGAAAAACGTGTTTCTTGTTTCGGAACAATTTTTAAGAACAAATTTTCTATATCCTCTTTTTTCTTCTCTTTTCTTTTTTCTTCTTTTCTTTTTTTTTTCTTTGGCCAGTCGCCGGCTGGCGACCGGCCGTTGAGGGCCAGCGACCTCGCTGGAGTGTCGCCAGCCCTTGGCAAGGCTCGACCTCTCCTTGGTTGGGCGAGCCCAAGCTCGCCCAGATCCGACGAGCCCGAGCTCGCCCAACCACCGATGAGGCTCACCAGCCTGGCGGTGGCCCGGCGAGGCTAAGCCTCGCCGGCGTGGGGCAAGGTTGGGCGAGCTCGGGCGAGCCCAGCCAAGGTGAGGTCGAGCCTCGCCCAACTACGGCGAGGCTCGGCCTAGCCGGGGGCCGGCGAGCCTCGCCGTGGCTGGGTGAGGCCGCCGGCCAAAAGAAGAAAAAAAGAAAAATATATATTAAAAAATTAAAAGAAACAAAAAAAAAAAAAGAACACAAATTTACCAAACGTGTTTCTATTCATTTTTAATTCCCGGAACAAGTTTACCAAACGCCTTCTTCTGTTCAAAAATTGTTCCCCGTAGGAGAAATAGTTTTTTCTATTTATGTTTCCTAGAACAATTTTTTAATAGAAACATTACCAAACGCGCCCTTAATAAACTTATTTCGTTTTTCTATTTCTGTTTCCTGGAACAATTTTTTAATAGAACGTTACCAAACGCGCCCTTAATAAACTTATTCCGTTTTTCTATTTATGGAATAAATTTCTGTTCCAGAAATATGTTTGTAATAGAAATTAGAAGTAGAAATTTTCTACTTCTCTATTTTTGGAATAGAAATGAGAAATAAAAAATTTTCTCATCGTTCGTCAACCGATCCTTCATCCATTGCCGCCGACCACCATCCATCGGTCGCCAGCCGCTCGCCGGCCCCCGCCGCTGCCGCGGCAAATCACCATTGCCACCGCTGGTCACCACCGCTGCCACAACCACCGCTATCCAAGAAAGAAATTTTGTGTCGCTATCAAACGAATTTCTATTTTTAGAGTAGAAATTTTGTGTCGTTATCAAACGGTTATTTTTGCTTAGAAACTCTTCTAGAAATAGAAATAGAAAAATTTATTTATATTCTAGAAACTATTTCTGGAACAGAATGATTGTCATGCGCGCCCTAAGCAACCATACAATAAAATAGATAGAATAAGAAAATAAATCGAAGACTAAATTTATGTGATTCGATGGTAATGGTAGATGCCTATAAAGAAAGTAGTGCTATATTCTATTATAAATCAATTAATATAACATAGATTACAACCATACTCAAATACTCTTAATATTTAGCTTTAAATTTCTCATGAAATAATTTGTTATTCTCACAAAAGAATTATATACAAATTCTCATTTAATCGGCTATATATACTAAAAATTCTTGTTGTTATCGTACGAGCAAAACCAACTAAGAAACCAACAACCAAATTCTCTTAAATGGCGCTTCAATATTTCTTCGTCCACAGTGGCACACCTGGCACTGGCACAAAAAACGATGCTTCAAGGCTTTATTATCAACAATGGCACGCCTAGGATCGCATAATGGCTAGGGTGCAATCCTAGACCCATCGATTTCTCTCCTCTGCAGGGAGAGTTCAGCTCATAAGGTCAGTACTCCATGCAATCCAAGCCTATTGGGCTAGTGTGTTCATTATTCCTATAGCAGTCTTGGATTGTATCAAGTAGATTTTTAGACAGTTCTTATGGAAGGGGCCTAGCCTTGGCAGGGGAGGAGTTAAGGTTTCCTGGGAGGATGTTTGTCTCCCAAGGGAAGAAGGGGGTCTTGGGATTCGGAGTTTGCGAGAATACAATAAGGCGGCGATGCTCAAGCACATCTGGATCCTCTTCACAGATAAGGAGTCTCCTTGGTGCAAATGGATTCACTCTACTTTTCTGGGAAAGACGAACTTCTGGGTGGCTAAGACGCCGACCAGCTACTCGTGGGCTTGGAAGAGGATCCTCCACCTGAGATCCAAATTCTGCCTCAACTTCCACTGGAAGATTGGAGATGGCCGGGGACATCACTTTGGTTTGACCATTGGCATCGAGAGGTCCATTTGGATCTTATTTGTTCAGAGTAGACTATCTCTGACTCGGGGCTGCCTTGGTATGCAGTTGTTGCAGATCTTTTTTCTTCGGCGGGTCAGGACTTCGGGTCATTGATGGATTCCTGGAACCAGCTCCTTCTGGTTCTCACAAGGGTTCCGGATAGATTTATAAGGAGGGATAATCCTTCTGGTGTCTTCTCGGTCGCCTCAGCTTGGCATATACTCAGAAGAAGGAAAGACAGGGTCGTGTGGTCATCCTTTATTTGGAGCAAGGCTATCACTCCGAGATACCAATTCAATCTCTGGCTAATCACTAGAAACCGGCTTCCTACCCAAGCTTTTCTTATGTCTTATGGGAGAATTGGGAGTGAAGTATGTGCCTTTTGCAAGCTCACGCCGGATTCTATTGACCACCTCTTCTTTGGTTGCTGCATCACGGCTAGTATGGCTTACTTTTAGGCTGCCGGGTGCAACCTCCCATGGAGAAATGGGACTTGGACAGAAAATCTTCAGTGGGCGATGAGATTCCTCTTAGGTAAGGATTTCTATCACACCATTGGTCGTTTCTCTTTTGGAGCTCTGTGCTATCTCATTTGGAAGTATAGAAACGACATTCTCTTTAGAGAGCATCCAGTTATGGTTGCGGCTATCAAGAAGCATCTTATTAAAGGGGTGAAGGGTAAAGCCTTAACTTTCAAAAGCGTGGAAGATTGCTCGAGAAATAGAAGGTTACAAAGAAACTGGGGCCTTGACCCATCTATCTTCAGCTCTCCTATGCCGACCCTTAGGTCGCCGTAGTCTAACCTTGTGGGTTGTTCTTCTTGGCCCTGCGTGGCCTTTTGGTTAGTTTGTATTTTTTAGTTTGTTCTCGGCCCTGCGTAGCTGTTTTCTTGGGCTTCCTGTCTCGGCCCTGCTTGAGTTGACCGCTTTGCGATGTTTTGTGTCCAGCGCCCTTTCACTCGATGAGACGTCTGTGTTTTGTTGAGTGCAAATTTTGTGGTGTCGGATCTTGTATATTTATTGGTTTAAGCTCAATATATCATTACCTTTTACAAAAAAAAAAAAAAAAAAAAAAAAAAAAACAATGGCACGCCTAGCACTGGCGCACAACTAGCATTGGTACAGAAAGCGACGCTTCAAGGCCCTACTGTCAACGATGGCACAGAAAACGATGCACGACGCTTCATGGCTTTATTGCGCTGTTACTTGCAATAAATATATATATGTGCGCAAGCGTAATACACGAAAAACAGAGATTTAAATAACAGCCTGGAGAAGAGAAGTGCACCAAATCCTTGAAGATAAGCTACACGCAGACGCACGTTTCGACCGAATTAAAAAAAAAAAAAAAAACCTACACGTACGTACCGGGTAAGGAAGCAAATTAGAGTGAGATTCGGTCAACATCTTGCACTTTCCTCTCCCTCCTCTGACACAGATCTACTCTCCTCTTATTTTATGGCTCGACCAACATCTTGCATATAAATTAAAACGACGCACGACGCTTCAAGGCTTTATTGCGCTGTTACTTGCAATATATATATATGCGCAAGCATAATACACGAAAAACGGAGATTTAAATAACAGCCTGGAGAAGAGAAGTGCACCAAATCCTTGAAGATAAGCTACACGTACGTACCGGATAAGGAAGCTAATTAAAGTGAGATTCGGTCAACATCTTGCACTTTCCTCTCCCTCCGCTGACACAGATCTACTCTCCTCTTCTTTTATGGCTCGACCGATTCCTGTAAAGAAATAATATGCCCACCTTCCTTTCTTTGCAATTTCCACGATCAAGAAACATTTTATTTGGGCCGGATTTTATCAAGCAAACTCAAATTTGAGACATTTTATAACAAATCACCAGCCTAATATAAGGTAAATGACGAGCTTTTCTTTTATCTATTTTCACTTATTCATTTCTGATGTGGCGTTTTTTTTATATAGGATTGTGTTATCTAGTATGAAATTTATGTGGGCAAAACACTTGGTTGCTTTAAGATTTTAAAAATAATCATGCAGTTACCATCCTTCCGTACAAAAGAACACAAAGCAACTATAGAGCACCACAATGTCAAAAAATAATCTATTTATATAGCCACATTAAGGAATTTATCAATGCGTACTTTCGGAACACTCGTAAAATAAGTATTCAAGGAACTATAACAATTTTCAATGGATTAATTATTTTAGTATAATATCTGACAAAAAAATTATTTAAGTATAATGTGAAATCAGTATTTTGAAAATTGATTTTTCTTATAATGCATGTTTTAACAAGTACCTGAGGATTATTCACTATTAAATATATAAAGCGCATGAAATGAAAGTTGGATATCATTCGGTGTCATGGGTGCTCTCGAGTTGCTTCAATACATAGTATTGGAAAATACTAACATAATATTGTTAAGATCACTTTTATCGTATACATGTTTTGGTTGATCATAAATAAATGCTGAATCTCGGAACTTAGAACTTGGCGGCTTCTTATGGATGATGATCCTTGAATTTAGTTTGGGGAATAGGAATTTGTTGGTTGTGGAGTTAGGATTTGGGGGAAGGGACAAATCGAGGCAACATGGCTGAATTTCAGTGGATCATAATAGCGATGTGACATCCTGGAATTCGACCCAATTTCGATAAAATGAAATGTGCATTTCGTCGACGCGTCTATGGTCCTTTTTCTTTGAGCTGATCACTCACGAGTTAACTAACTTATTAGGTGAAGCCGTTAAGGGATATATCCGCGGTAAAATCCCTAAAAGCTACCTAATTTGTTGGATTGGACTAAATCACGTCCGGTCGATTTTAATCATGGAATTTGATTTGGTTTCGGGAATCGAATATTCGAGCGTGTCACAATTCAAATTTTTGGACCTCGTCTCATCGTCCGTCAAATTATTGACGAGCCTGAAATTTCAAGAAAGAAATTATCAGAGGAAAAATGGAAGACCAAAAGAGAAAAGAAAAATAAGAAAAATATGATTTTTGAATTTCTTTTCTCTCTCTCCCTTTTCTCTCTTTTCTCTCTCTCTCTCCTCTCCCCTCCCCCTTCGTGCGGACGCCCCCTCCCCACCGACCGAATACCCTCTCCTCTTAGCTGTCTTCCTTTTTCTTTTCTCCTTTGACTAGTCAAAAAGTTATCTCTCTCTTATCTTCTCTTTCTCTCTCCTCTCTCCTTCTCTCTCGGTACACTCTCTCTCTCCCTCACCATTCGAACGAAGACAGAGGCAGCAGCACCGAAAGAAGAGGAAGACCGGAGCAGCTCGCCGAAGCCGTCGCCGCCGCTCGCTGCTTCGCCCGCCGCTTGCCTCTGCCTCTCCTTCACCCCCTTCAGCCACCGTGGAAGCTTTCTTTTTATTCTTCCCCTCTGTTTCGTGCGAAGACCAGCAGAGACAGAAGCGGAAGCAGCCACGGACGTCGCCTGAAGAGCAGCTCGCCGGACCGCCGTCTGCTCCTCCACCCGCCGCTGTTCCACCGTTCACCCGTGCGCCGCCCCACCGAACTGCCGTTCGTCCCTCTCCGCACGCCTGTCCAGCATCGTCCAGCTCCAGGCGCCTATACCCAGCCCCTGTTTGGCCACCACCGGCGGTTGCTCGACCACCTCCGGCCGCCATTCAACCCCGCCGGACTTCCCCGGCGTCCCCCTCGTCCTCCGCCGGCCTCCCCTCGCCGTTTTGGCCGCCGGAGCAGCCCCGACCAGCAACCCACGAAATGGGTTTCCAGCTGGTTCGGGCCCGCTTTTGGGCCGTTTCCGGGCCCCGAACCCGAGCCGTGCTTTGGGAAGAGTTGTTCCTCGCGTCGGCCCCGTCATATTGATCCGATTTGCGCGCGATTTGGTGAGTAATCTCACTAATCCAAGATTAGTGGCTAATTATGTTTAAGATTGGTTTAGTTTTAATTAATTATGTTTAGGTTGTTAGATTAGAATAAATTAGCAATTATTAGTCAATTGTGATGCGATTTAGATAAATTGATTATGCAATTAGCAAGTAGACGTGGTCTACTAATTATTGGAAGTGCCTCGGGATTTTTCCCGACCCTTAGTGGGCTCCAATTAGGCTTTTCGGGCATAAATAGAATTTTTAGTATTTAAATATTAATTTTCGGAATTAAATAAAATAATTATTTATTTTCCGAAAATTCAACTGAGATGTCCCGGAACCGGAAAATTATGCTGATGACCGTGGTGAAGTCTGTTTATTTAATCGGGCTTTATTTTGAGCTAAATTGAATTTTTAATATTAATTATTTAATTTTCGAAATTAATAAATTAATTATTTATTTTTTGGAAATTAAGATTTTGATGGTTGACGACCGAAATCTCGTGCTGATTGTCGTGGCGCAGCCCGTTTATTTATTTGAGCTCCACGTTGTATGGAATTGAATAAATTGTGATATTTTAGGGATTTACCCTAAATTGATTGGAATTGATTGAGATTGAATTGTTGATGAGTAAATGGCCAAGTATGTTATTCAGCAATTATAATGCTTTGTGAGTTGATTTAATTATTTGATTGAGAAATCGTTGGGCATTGGTTGTCGGTTTTGAAAGTAGATTGGTAATCACTTGAAAGAGGGCACGTGGGCTCGGTGAATTGGAATGTCACCTGGAGAATGCACGTGAGTTCGGTGGTTGAATATGTCACCTTGGCGAAAAAGGTTGCCTAAGAGAATGCACGTGGCTCGGAGGCTCGGTATGTCGTCTGGAGAATGCACGTGACTCGGTGACGAGTTTGGCATCTAAAAGGACACGTGGGCTCGGTGAATTGATCATCACTTTGGTGAGATAGCACCTAAGAGAATGCACGTGGGCCAAGGCATCTAAAGGGCACGTGGGCTCGGTGAATTGATGCATCACTTTGGTGAGATAGCACCTAAGAGAAGAATGCACGTGGGCCGGCATCGTAAAAAGGACACGTGGCTCGGTGATTTGATGCGTCACTTTGGCAAATTAGTGCCTTAGAGAATGCACGTGGGTCCAGTATTTGAGAATGACATCTAAAAGGGCACGTGGCTCGGTGACTTGATGTATCACTTTGGCGAAGAGGTCGCCTTAGAGAATGCACGTGGGCCCAAGGTTCGAGGCACGTGAACTCGGAGACCTGGAATGTCATCCTGGAGAATGCACGTGGCCTAGCTTTTAAATATCCCACAGTGGGGATTGAATTGTATGACATGTAATCGACTGGTTCAATTTGTTTTGAGTAAATGAGTGCCTATTGTGAATTGTACTGACTTGCAGGTGGGATCTGAGGCTAAGGTAAGTCCTCTGCCCTGTGCGTATTTAGGCAGCCTTTAGTATAATGGTTTACTAATCGGGCTTAGTGGGGTAGAACTCGCTGAGATGTAGTCTCATCCCAGTTTGGGGAAACCATTTCAGGACCCCGCTGAAGAGTTGAGGAGGAGGAATCCGAGAAGGAGAACTCGGAGGTGAGATCTGAGGAGAAGGATTTTTGGAAGAAGAAGATAGTCCCGAGAGGGGCCTTGAGTACGGCCCAGATGGCTGAGAATTTATCTTCTTTTGAGATCTCCTTTTTGATGTGATTAAAGTTTAGAGTAAAAAGTTGCAGAGTGCTCTGGTTTGTGTTTTGTATAAAAGTTTGGTTATAAATTTCAATATGAAAAATATGGCCCTGCTTTTCTATCCCATCGTTTTATTGTCTGGGGATTTTAACTGCTTCCGCATGTGTTTAAAAATGAAAGGGTTGGCGATACATTGTCCTGGGATATCGCATTATAAAATTGACCAAGTGAGACGGATGTGTGCGTGCCTGAGGATCGGGGCATGACAAGCGAAGCCACTCTACCTCTTACAATACCATACCATGTATTTAAGTTGTCTACAAAAGATTCTACTCATCATTTAATAGGAATTGTGCTTCAAGGCGCCTCACATAGTTCATATGTTGTGAGGGCTTCACCAACGATACATGCCCTTGGGGGAACAAGTTCCCTACTGTAGGTTGGCAATACCTCAATAAGTTTTGTGGCAACATAATTGTTTAATGAGATAAGTATAGAGGGAGTGAATACCTTAACTCTTTTTTTTTTTTTTCCATTTACTTAAGTGCCACATTAGAGTAAAATCGATTATTTGAGTATCATTTCCAATACATCCTCCTATGTGGATATTTTTATTAATTTCCCATTTCGACGTGGTTTTTTATTTTAATTTTGAATTTGTATTAATTGTTTACATTAACACCAGTGATGCCCACGTAGGACGACTAGCATCCATGTTAGATTTTCCAGTGAAGCAGATTGCTGATGGCACTTAAGTAATCGATTTTTCAAATTTGTGGCACAAGGGAGTGTTGTATAAAAATTCTGACACTCCTAATGTGCTTAACCCAAAAATGCTTGTACATGTATCCATTAAAGGAGTGATTAACATTTCAATTTCTTAAAAATTTGATCCAGTAAGAACCTCAATTGTAACAAAGTTCTCTTTTACAAAGAACATGACTAAAAATAAGCAATGTATACAATTAGCATCATGTGAGTATTGTGTATCTTGAAATTGTACAAATACAAATCCTGAGAGTTACAAATATCATCATATGAACATCTTTTAAAAAAACACATCACATGCAGTTGTGCACATTTCACATGATATCGACCATGAAAATATATTCCAACCTTCATGAATTCATCATCTTTGGGTTTAAACCACTAAGATTAGTCACTCCTCAAACATTTATTGTACATGTACCCCTTCATGAACCGATGCACGATCACCTCTTTAGAGTATGACCACAGACTAAGACGAGATGTCCTATCAAAATATAAAACCGATATTTCTCAAACCCACTCAAGTATGCCACAGTGACATTCTTTTGCCCAAAAACTCGTATATAGGGTAAAAATAGAAAAAACTATTTCTAAATAGAAATTGTTTATGAGAACAAAAATGTTACTATATGCACCTAAAGAGAGCTTCATAGAGAAAAAGAGAGAAATGATATTGATATATGCTATAATACGCTGATGCACGTGCATAAATGCATTTGCACGTGACTCAATTTTTCTTCAATTTCGATTGCCATTGATGAGTAAGATTTTGCCATATGAAATTGACTATCCATATGCTTGCTTTTTTATATGAATTATTTATCCAACAGAAGTAGTACAATATATCGAAAATTTTTAGAATAACAAAACAGGTCGACTTTTTTTTTTTTTTTTTTGTAAAAGGGAATAAAAAGCTGATTTTCATTTATATTTACATAAAATTTAGAAATCTTACGAAAGAGACGAAGAAAAAACACTTCCGTAGAAATATAATGCTAATTATTTGATAACACATTTATCCTCGTGTTTTTGTAATTTGAGAAATTGGGTATTATGATGATGATGAAATGTGTGTGGGAGTGTGGAAAATGAAAGATAAAATTATAGAAGGACGGCAATTAGAACTGATCTTACTTTAAGAAATAATAAAGAATGGTTCTTAGGCCGATATATGCTCATTGTATCTGTCTCTCGAGCCCGTAAGCTAAGTCTGGCTTTTCATTGAGTTTTGTTCTTAATATTATGAAAAACCCAATGTCTAGCCCCCTCGGGGGTGTCCACACAAAAAATGTTTCTTATATTAGGGGTGATCGGTTTCCGGTTCGGTCCGGTTCCAAGATGGAACCGGGAACCGAACCGGGAAACCGGTTCCCAATTTTGGGAACCGTCGACCGGACCATCGGTTCCGGTCCGGTCCGGTTCGGTCCAATAGGATCGGCACTTTCTTTTTTCACTAAATAATGACCATTCATTAAAGAACGACCATACTCCGAACCGATCAATCCAATTCGGTTCCCGGAAGATCTAATAAAACTACTCACACATGTTTTCATGTGCAAAATATTCAAACTTCACTTGAGTGAATATTAATCATAATTTACGTGTTTCACTCTTAATTTTAAGCATAAAAGCCATGAACAATTTGAGTAAAATCTGTGCTTGGCTTAGGTTTTATAGACAATCTCTCTTCTATGCTTTGAATGTTTAGTCGATGTCGGACTCTTTGAGGCTTGAAGTGCCTTGTCGTTTGCAAGTGAGGGGAGCAAGAGGGAGAGTGAGCATGAGGAACTCCTAGAGCCTTATTCCACATCAAGTAGAATATAAAACTAACAAATAAGTTTTCTAAGAACTTTGGTGGTCTCTTGGCCACATAAGAGGTTGTTACCTCAATTGCAATTCCGATTGCGACAAGTTTCACATATAATATTCATATATTATATGTGTTTATATATTATATGTATATAAATTATATATAAAAAAATTTAGTCCGGTCCGATCGGTCCGGTTGGTCCGGTTCCCACCTTGGAACCGAGAACCGGACCGCCGACCGTGGGAACCGCCCAAAACCAGCCGGTCCGGTCCGGTCCGGTCCAGTCCCGGTTCGGGCGGTTTCCGTTGCACACCCCTATCTTATATGTCCAATTCTGGGAAAGGAGAGGCCATTTAAATCTCCCCTTATGTACCCTAGGCCGCTATAAGGCTACTGCCTCCGTCCCTCTACCCTATGAGTTGAGTCTTGCTTCTCGTTAAGCTTCATGCTCAGTACTATAAAATAATAATAATAATAATAAAACAAAAGAAATTGCATAGAATAGAGTACGTGAGAAATATTCACAGTATGAGCTTAAGTTATAGTAATCTTTTTAAATTAATATATTGTCTATTCTTTTATTAGGGGCGTCATTAATCCATCTACTTATTGTTACAGTGCATGTATGAGGTTGCTGGATAAAAGCAGTCTTACATTGGTAATATGGTGTAAATGAAACAATTAATATATCTCAATTGATTCATAAACCATTGTCTTAAACTTTTGAATAAATATGAGTTCAATTGAAAAATCTTAGGCTCTTTTTTGGAGATCTTCTCAAGCGAAGGCATCATGTTTATATTGCATTGACCGAACAAGTGACGTGGCCTCCTTTCAAGATGCTTCAGTGTATGATGAATATCTCAAAGAAGGAAAATCTTAAATGTAACTCAAGCCTATGAGCCCATCCAAACTTTCAGAAAAAAGTTTTTAACCCACGAAATATCAATTTAACCAAACCCACACTAGGTAAAAATTTAAGATTTGACCCGACAGATCTACCAAATTTGCTTGTTTGGATCATAAATGAAATAATCATAATCCGGACATCTTAAGTGTTATTATCCAAGATGTAAATAATGTTCCGTGGGAGTCACTTTATTTTATAGCATGATGTTCAATTGTTAAATTACAATTTCCAAACATAATCAAACTACAAGCAGTGTCCTTTAGATGTTGACAACTAAATTTTACCACTCCTATATGTTGCATCAGACAAATAGGGATCCCAACCCATAAAAGGAATATCATTTACATCATCATATTTATATTGCATCTTTTTTCTAGGATACTTTCCTTGGATTTTAGGACTAACCCATGTTACAGGACCAGATGTGAAGTTGAAAGTAGCCTGAAGGGAAATTCGTGATCATGGAGGGTAGATGAGCTTGAACTATCAATTCCAACATTCTTGGAACCTGAACTTTAAAGATAAGATCGGGATCTGAATTTCCTAATTATTGGAGTTCAAAATTGGATCCGAAAAGTAGGGTGAGCCCAGAATTAAATTTTTAATAATATGGAAGTTCGAAACTAGCTCCATGAACTCAGCAATATGCTTTTTGAAGAATGTAAGAATAGTAAGGACTTGGATAGTAACTTGAATAATTTCAAGATTGTGAGAGACTGATAAGGTCTGGACATAACAAATAAGTAGCATCGCATGTCACCACGTGACAAGATCCCAAGCATCCACGAGCCTTGAAATTTATGGCCACATGTGCATCTCGCACGGTCAATAGTCACATGCCTCACACAAGACTCGATCATGTGCCAGTCACCTGGCAAGATAATGTGCCATCCGCACGACCATTCCATTGCATCTCCATGAACTATTATGCCCCAGAATAAGCGCATAGCATAGGAGTTCATGGGCCGTGCACATGCTTTTCTCACATGCAAATCACATAGCCTCTCTATGGATGATACCGCGAACCGTCGCATGCTCAATCAAGTCCTTAGGTGGCCGGCAATATAGGGGGATTTTCCTCTACTATGCTACGCATTGTTGATAAAATTTGATTGCTTGGTTGTCAATTAATCCAGCGGTTGCTTTCGGTTACCTTACTTTCCCCATCTACACACACCATTGGATCAAATTGAAATTTTATCTTCCTATTTTGATTAACCACCATATCTAATGTTCACCGTCCGTCTTATGTTCATTTTGATCTTGACCGTTGATTCATATTGTACACATCTCTTATCCTTCAAGAAACATATCGTTATTTTTTGTCAAGGGGATTATATTCGAAACAAGTTCTTTGAGTTGCAGCGAGTATTCGATATTTTCTGCCCAATCAAGTAGCCATTTCCGTGAAAATCTAGACTGGCAAATTTGCATGCTCATGCTAACCAACCATCATAATTTGGTATAGCACTACAAACTTACGGTGTTTAATCAGACATTATGCAGTTCTCACTTCCATTTATTATGCCAAGAAGATACATCTCAGGAAGGTTTAGCTTACATCCCAGTACTGTATGGTTCTTGCACAATGCATCACATAATATTAAACGTTCCATCAGGTTGCTCTCCAAAGAGTCCAAACAGACTAGAAGCAGTAGACAATCACATCCATTTTTAACATAATACAGCACAACAATAGGCTACACAAATCATATCTTTACCTGATTTGGGCACAACCCTTTATTGAGTACTCTGCTCTGTTTAAATTCCAGGTAGTCCTTGTAATTCATCGAGATGTATGTGGCTTGGTTGTGCTTGCCATCCACCAGCTGCTCCGCTGGCACAACGACAGTGTTGGGTGACGGTCCAATAGAAAAAGGGATCGATATCCTTGTAGTCTTGTTGTTCAAGACAGCTCGATGCAGAACGCTCTTGTATTTCCCATTGCTCATAATCTTGCACAGTTGAAAAGTGTCAAGAACAAAAAAAAATAGTATCTGCAATAAGCTTGATCTATTCGATGGGAGAAACAAGAGTAAATCACAGAGATTCATATCAACTTTTTTACTGATTAATATCTGGTTAAAGAAACAAAGACCATAGAGTACGTTTCAGAGCAACTTTTTAAGACGCTTTGTATTTTCTATAGTTCTATGTATAACAATTTTCCTTCTATAAATACCTACACTGTATCTGCATCTATAGTTCTATGTATAAAAATTTTCCTTCTTTAAACCAAGGACAGATAATTAATTGGACCTCTCTTGCAGGACAAATAAAACATGGATTTCTGTATGTTTACCTCGAGCTGATCAGCGGTGTTGACCACAAAGGCATTCGGAATGGGATCAACTTTGACCCACTTCCCGCCATGGTTCACTTGGAGGCCGCCAATGTCATTCTGCATGAGGATGGTCAACAGGCCATAGTCCGAGTGCGAGGGTAGGCCCATAGCAAGTTCTGGCTGTGGGCATGGCGGATACAGATTCGCTGCTAATATCTGTAGGCTTGAATCCATGTTCATTGCCTCGTCGATATAGCCTGGTCCGAGTCCTAGGCTCTCTGATATACCCTTGAGCAATTCCCTGGCTAATTTCCGGAGCTCCCCAGTGTACTCTGCTAAAACTTCACTGCAACAAATATTGGTCTCATTTATGAGAGGAAATGCCGTGGTGGAGTTTTTTTCATCTTTAGGGATTTCACAGGTTTCTATCACTCTTATCTTTTTCTTTTTTTGGTAAGAGTAAGTATAGTATAGACTTTGAATCACTCTTATATTTTATCTGGGGTATTACCAATTATTTTGCCCCATCAAATTGAATCCGCACTTTGCTTATTTTTCTAGGCATACAAAATTGTTCTTGTCTGACATCAAGATGATCCAAAATAATGGTATCCTAACAAAAGAATCACGTACTTTCTATTGCTATATTTCAAGACTGCCAGATTTCTAGGTAAATATAGATCTATTATAAAAAACTAACAAACCGGAACCAAAGATGCTGAAGAGCTTGCGCATTAGATGGATTGAGGTTGTTCAAGTTCAGATCCCACATGATTAATTGAGTGGTCAATTGCTTCCTGTAGATATGGCAAATCTGGTATCCAAATCACGCCGTGTCGTATATAGGTAACTTTGGAACTCAAATCTGCCAACCAAGTGGACAGTCTTATACATAGACAGAGATTGGAAATAGTCAAGTTGAAGATTCGGATTCTTGTGTTACCAAGAAGAATTTGTTCAAGTTCCTCATCATGTTTTCTTTTTCTGATATACCTGACAATGTTACACTGTGCACTAAGATCTGGATGCGTTGATAACTCTGAAGTACCAAGTCAAAGATTGATAACCCTGAACATTATTTTAGCACGACATGGTGAGAAGAGTACGTACTCTTCAATTTTTTGCTCCCTCAAGATTCTGTAATTTCATTCTATACTCGATTGACAAAAAAATGTCCACAAGGGAAAGGTTCAGTTGCTGCTTGGACTGTAGCATCAAAGCTACAGTAAGGAAATATAGTTGTCATTACCGCTATTTGTAACCTAATGATCACTCACCCACGAAAAGAAGAAAAGAACTAAATAGACAAATGATATCAAGAAAACAGAAATTTCAGTACGTATATGCAAACTGAGAACTTGCACGCAAAACCGAGGTAGGGAGAGAGAATGGATACCTCAATCCTTCTGGCTTGGGAGGGCAGTGAAACTTTGGATGCACCATCATCTTCAGAAAATCTCTCCAGAGGAGCACTTTGTCGATCGAAGCTTTAAAGCTCGTCCCGTATATTATGGGATTCAACACGTGCTTCCCTAGAAACTTATTCTTCTCCTCCTCTGTCAGATCGAAAAATCCCATCAGCGCGTCGACCGTCGCCTTCATTTGACTCTCAGGCACTCCGTGGTTGATCAGCTACTCACATATACAACCATGGGCTCTTATCAATACTTAGCAAGCAACACACCGTCGAATCATGTATAGAGAGTTTATGTCATGCTGATGACGAAGAATGACTCCAGCTTTGATACCAATCACGAAAAATAGATTTTTCTTCTTCTTCTTTTTTTTTTTTTATCGAGAAAGCAGGATATCATTACAAGCTAAAAGTCTAAGCAAATAGCATGTGCATCAGTACAAAGTAAATCCAAAAGAACAGGGGGGTTATTGGCCCAGTTTCTAGGAAGAAAACCAATGAGAATAATTTATCATTACTTCTCTTTAGCTCCGGCACGATGAAACCATCGGTTGAATCGGTCAAATCAATTTATCTCACGGACACCCCAAGTCTTAAAACTTGATACAGGTGGATATATAAGTACAAAAACTTCCAAAGTATATACATAAATGTCAAGATCAGAGAAGAAAAAAAAAATACTTAAGTGCCAATAGCGAAAATTTCTGGCCAAACAGCTCATATGATTTTTTCCAGTGAAATTATTAACTAATGTGGTAATTCTTTTAAAAAAAAAATTATCCACATGGCACCGATGTGGCTAGATAATCCAAAAATGATGTCGCTTTGGTACAATTTTGATTTTTAATATAAATATTAATTTAATTTAATTTTAAAAAATAAATTAAGTAAAAAAGAATTAGATCTAGGGCTATGGAGGCCCTCACTGCCGCTGCCCCACCATCACTAGAAGGGGTCAACGACAGTGGAGTGAGGGTTGGCTAGGGTCACGAGCCCCGGGCCACTAGCCAACAACCCTGGTTGATTGCTAGGCCTTCGGCCAGATCTAGGGCAAGGCCTTGCGGCCAAGGTCGCCACCTACGTTAGATGTCTAGTAAGTTTTGCCAAAGTTGGCACTTTAAGATTCCAATTTTCAAATAAAGTTGCACTCAAGTGTACATTCTGAAAGTTTTAATACATATGTGTCCACCCGTACTAAGTTTTGACACATGAGGTGTGCTCCTTATGTCTTTTAAGTATTAACAACGACTTTGACAGGCGAAAGCTGATCGAAGATACCGACCGTTTGTTCCTTACCAAAAAAAAAGAAAGATACCGACCGTTTGTTTCACATGTTTGTGACAAGTTCTAAAAAAGGTAAAGTTCTATGCAGCAGATAATGAACTAGCTAGGAACGTGTGTACCATGAAGACGCCCCAGTCTTGACAAGCCTTTGCAAGATCGGAGATGGCTTTAGACCGTTGATCGGGATTACTCGAGGAGAGGAGAGAGAAGTCGATGACGGGGATGGAGTCATCATGGTCGGCATGAACGGCTTGATCACCGGAAGTGGGGGTGGTGAAGGCGTAGTGGGAGGGAATGGAAGTGAGGTTGGAAGATTCAGCTAGAGTCTTTGCACTGGTTATTTGAAGCCGAGGAGCACTAGCTTCTTGATGTAGTTGAGTGACTGGAGAGATGGTATCCATTTGAGGCGAAGCTGACTCTGTTTTGCCGCAATGACGCTGTTGTGATCGAATGGTACGTATCATTAAGCACCGATTTCTCTTATATAAGAAAATGGATAGATAATCTTATCACCCAAACCACTTAATCAAATAGCCAATGGTTACACGTGACCACTTGATTAATCAACCGACCAACAAAATCCGCATTAGAAACCCCGTTTCACATTTTAAATTTATTAGCCCACGATAAAATGATGCCAAACTAGAGAGAATTAAATATAATCAACGTGAAGCACATCGACTTGCGATAGTACGATAGTGCCATTTTCATAAACAATGCGAAACTTGACATACCGTATTATCTATAGTTTATAGTATTCTTTAAGGGAGAGATCTCTCTTTTGGTTACTAAATTACCTCAAAACCAAGTTGTGATGATAGCGGGAATTAACTTTAAATGAATACATGGTTATTGTCACATAGCGCACTAGAGAGTGAAAACTGCAACTCGCCGTCACTTTCCACTATCTAGGTGTAGTTAATCTGCGAACCAAAAAAAAAAGTGCAGTTAATCAAATGTCAATATATATATATATAATTAAATTATGCAATTGCACCTTTTAACGAGCAAACTATTTATCATTTGAAAATTTTAACAGGGATTGTCCGCGCAATTTAAAGTTAGTGACATGAGTGCAACATCACTTCCAACTCATTGGATTCAACAGCCGAAGAAGTCATGTTTGCGCTGATTGTCTTGGCAATTCCTTGGCCTTGAAATAGCCCGTGTGGCGCTTGGTGAGCAGTAACACCAAGCCAACCTTTCTTCTATAATTGTTCTAGAGAACAATACAACGAATAATTTCCTCATATCAAGTTGTACCACGCTCAGCTTAATTTGAGCATATAATTGCTAATATCACTTTAGGCTCAACAAATGGTTTGCCCTCCATGATAATATCAGGAGAGCAGCATTGGTTTCCAACCAATTTGTACATGGGAGGCCAATCTCACTTTTAGAGCTTCATAGAGATATATTCGTTATATTCTAGAACTCCTAACACCAATCATCCTAACTCTACTCCCATGGATCAATTGTTTCTTCCCCTCTAACCCCAAGCTCCATTCACAAGGGTTCACGAGTATGGGAGTATCATGAAATGTGACATTGTCCCTCGCTTAATTGCACAACGTCCTCGTTGTGAGTTGTTTTGTCGCTTTCCTTAACCATTGATACACCACTTTGGATCACACATCGAATGGCAATGCTTACCCAACAAAACAAGTCATCTTACTGGTAGCTTCTTTTGATTGCAATTGTTTGAGCCCCTCTTGCGCTTTCCCTAGCAAGTGTGGCATTTTTTCACCAACTACATCTTTCAGCAGCACTATATTTTGCCTATTAAGCTTTTCTTAATTCCAACGGACCAATGGAGGATCTTTTCAAGCAAGATCTTGACATCCTTGCTTGACTTCTTAGCCACTTCTTCCTAGATATGTTCTTATTAGAAAGAACCCTAAAATAAAAGTGAGTATTACTAACTCGGGCATGTTCACATAGTAAGTTCACCTGTTAATTTTCTTTTCGCTGTCATTCTATCATATTTTGCTCATTTTCTGAATTTTGGATACTTCCGAGTTTGATGTGATGGACTTGGGCTACCCTTTTGCGTTTGATGGGAGGAATAAAGTTATATGATCGCCAAGTAAAACATTGTAAAAAAATCGCCATTAGAGAGAGAGAGAGAGAGAGAGAGGGAGGGAGGGAAGAGCTGAGTAAAATGTTAGGTATCATTAAGCAACATTTAAGTGAACAAGAAAAGGAATAGATAGATATATCACCTAATCATTTAATTAAATTGTCATGGTTACGCATGGCCCCTTTATTAATCAAGTGACCAACAAATCCATGTTGAAACTCCTGTATCTACATTATAAATTTATTAGCCATTGATAAAATGACGCCAACCTAATAGATAGTTCAAGAGAACAGAATAATTCTCAATGTGAAGCCCATTGAATTATGATAATGCCACTATCATATAAAATGCATAATTTTTAGGGAGAGATTTCTCTTTTGGTCTCTCTACCTAAGTTATCTCATAAATAAGTTGTGTTAGTAGCTTGAGTTAACTTTAAATGAATCCATGGGCTATTGTCATTTAGCACTCGAAAAATGAAAACCGCCATTAACTGCCCCTATCTACTACTTTCCATTATATAGATTGCACTTTTTTAACGAGAAAACTATTCATCATTTGAAAATTTTCAACAGGAATTGTTGCGGAAAACAAGTGACCGTACAATAAAATAGACAAAATAAGAAAATAAATCGAACACAAAATTTACGTAATTTTGTGGTAATGATATATACATATAGAAAAAGTAGTGCTAAATTCTATCGTAGATCAAGCGATATAATAGAAATTACAATCACACTCAAATACTTTTAGTATGTAGCTTCATATTTCTCATGAAATGATTTTTTATTCTCACAAAAGAACTATATACAAATTCTCATCATAATAATTTAATTGGCTACATTTACTAAAAATTCTCGCTGTGATCGTACGAGCAAAACCAACTAAGAAACCCACGACCAAATACTCTCAAATGGCGCTTGAATATTTCTTCGCCCACAATGGCACACCTGGCACTAGCGCAAAAAAAAACGATGCTTCAAGGCTTTATTGTCAACGATGGCATGCCTAGCGCTGGCGCACAACGAGCACCAGTACAGAAAGCGACGCTTGAAGGCCCTAATGTCAACGATGGCACACCTGGCACTGGCACAGAGGGCGCCGCTTCAAGGCTCTATTGCCAACAACGTCATTATTCTCAACAATGGCACGCCTAGCACTGGCGCACAACTAGCACTAGTACAGAAAGCGACGCTTCAGGACCTAATGTCAACGATGGCACACCGGGCACTCGCGCACACACGAGGTACTGGCACAGAAAGCGAAGCTTCAAGGCTCTATTGTCAACGACGGCACACCTAGCACTAGCACAGAAAACGACGCACGACTCTCCAAGGCTCTATTGCGGTGTTACTTGCAATAAATAAATATATATGTGCGCAAGCATAATACACGAAAAACAGAGATTTAAATAACAGCCTGGGGAAGAGAAGTGCACCAAATCCTTGAAGATAAGCTGCACGCACGTTTCGACCAGAAAAAAAAAAGCTACACGTACGTACCGGAGAAGGAAGCAAAATTAAGGTGAGATTCGGTCAACATCTTGCACTTTCCTCTCCCTCCTCTGACACAGATCTACTCTCTTCTTCTATGGCTCGACCGATTCCAGTAAAGAAATAATGTGCCCACCTTTCTTTCTTTGCAATTTCCACCGTCAAGAAACGTTTTATTTGGGCCGGATTTTGTCAAGCAAACTCAAATTTGAGACATTTTATAACAAATCACCAGCCTAATATAAGGTAAATGACGAGCTTTTTTTTTTAATCTATTTTCACTTATTTATTTCTGATGTGGCGTTTTTTATATAGGACTGTGTTATCTAGTATGAAATTTATGTTGGCAAAACAGTTGGTTGCTTTAAGATTTTAAAAATAATCATGCAGTTACCATCCTCCCGTACAAAAGAAGACAAAGCAACTATAGAGCACCACAATGTCAAAAAATGATCTATTTATATAGCCACATTAAGGAAATTATCAATGCGTACTTTCGGAACACTCGTAAAATAAGTATTCAAGGAATTGTAACAATTTTCAATGGATTAATTATTTTAGTATAATATCTGAAAAAAAAAATGATTTAAGTATAATGCGAAATCAGTATTTTGAAAATTGAATTTTCTTATAATGCATGTTTTAAATAGTGCCTGAGGATTATTCACTATTAAATATATGAAGCGCATGAAATGAAAGTTGGATAACATTCGGTGTCATGGGTGCTCTCGAGTTGCTTCAATACATAGTACTGGAAAATACTCATATAATATTGTTAAGATCACTTTTACCGTATACATGTTTTGGTTGATCGTAATTAAATGCAGAATGCTCGGAACTTAGAACTTGGTGGCTTCTTATGGATGACGACCCTTGAGTTTAGTTTGGGGAATAAGAATTTGTTGGTTGTGGAGTTAGGATTTGGGGGAAGGGATGAATCGAGGCAACAATGGCTGAATTTCAGTGGATCATAATAGCAAAGCCACTCTACCTCTTACAATTCCTTACCATATATTTAAGGGTGTGTTTGGTAACATTTCTGTTTAAAAATTGTTTCTAGGAACATAAATATAAAAAAGTATTTTTGCTTTAGGAAACAATTTTTGAACAAAAAAACAAGTTTGATAAATCTGTTCTAGAAATATAAAAAGAATAGAAACACGTTTGGTAAATTTGTATAATTTGTATAATTTATTTTTCATATTTTTATTATTTATTATTTTTTCTATTTCCATTCTTTTTTTTCTTTTTTCTTTTTTCTTTTTTCTTTTTTCTTCTTTTGGCCGGTCGTTGGCCTCGGCCATGGCCGTAACTGGCCGACGAGGGCCGGCGGCCTCGCCCGGCCACAACGAGGCTTGTAGGCCGCCGGGCGAGCTCAGCCTCGCCGGACTTGGGCAAGATCGAGCTCGCCCAACCTGGCGTGAGGTCGACCTCGCCTTGGCTAGGCGAGCTCAAGCTCGCCCAGATCTGGCAAGGTCACCGGCCCTCGACTGCCGGTCGCCGGCCATGGCCGAGGCCGGCGCGGCCAAAGAAAAAAGAAAGAAAAAAGAAGAAGAAAAGAAGAAAAAAGAGAGAAGAAAATGGAAGAGAGAGAAAAAGTGTTTCTAAATTTTGTTCCAGAAACAAGAAACAACTTTTTTTTTTCTTGTTTCCATTCCAGATGTGTTTCTAGGAACAAAAAAATAATTTTAGAACAAAAACGCAAACAAACGCGTTTCTGTTCCTTTTTTGTTCCCAAGATCAAAAAAATAAAAATTTGTGTTCCTAGGAACAGAAACACAATTTACCATGCAAGGCCTAAGTTGTCTACAAAAGATTCTACTCGTCACATAATAGGAATTGTGCTTCAAGGCACCTCACATAGTTCATATGTTGTGAGAGCTTCACCAATGATACATGCTCTTGGGGGAACAAGTTTCTTACTGTAGGTTGGCAATACCTCAATAAGTTTTGTGGCAACATAATTGTTTAACGAGACAAGTATAGAGGGAGTGAGTACCATAACTTCTTTTCTTTTTTTTCATTTACTTAAGTGTTACATTAGAGAAAAATTGATTATTTGAGTGTCATTTCCAGCACATCCTCCTATATGGATATTTTTATTAATTTCCCATTTCAACGTGGTTTTTTATTTTAATTTTTAATTTTTTATTAATTGTTTACATTAGCGCCGGTGATGCCCACGTAGGACAACTAGCGTCCATGTTGGATTTTCTAGTGAGGCAGATTGCCGATAGTACTTAAGTGATCGATTTTTTAAATATGTGGCACTTAAGTGAGTGCTATATGAAAGTTTTGACACTCCTAAAGTTCTTAACCCAAAAATGCTTATACATGTATCCATTAAAGGAGTGATTATTTAAGTATCTAGGAAAATCAACAATTTAGTCTTAAACTTATTGAATAAATGTCAATTCAATTTTAACTTTCCAATTTTATCAATATAGTCATACACGTTTGCGTAATATTTAAATATAGTCTTTCCTGCTAGTTGTCATCGGAAATTGCGACGTGGAAATCAACAAATTGCCTATGTTAGCATGCCACTTTGGACGGCCAATGATAACTAGACGTCATGACAGCAATTTTCGATGCTAATTAGCAGAACAAGCTACATTCAAATATCACTTGAAAGTTTAAGGTCACTAGGGTTTACCCCACTAGCCATATTTCCCACATGGGAAGGGGGAGTTGAGGAGTTCGATTCTCCATCTTCTCAAAGGGTTGGAGGTAGGGACGTTTAGTTTCAAGTGTGGGGTTTAATTTCCATACTTTCCAAAGAGGTAAGGCAAAGCCTGAAAGTGAGTTGAGAGTTCAAGCATGACAGACCAAATGAAATATGCATCAAAATTTCCAAAGAAAGAGAAGAAAAAAATTGAGAAATGATCTTAAATCTTGGACTTGCAAGTGATATTATGGTCAATTTAAGATAATAGAGGGCATCGAAAGTAAAAAAAAATGGACGGAAAAAGTGAGAGCCTTTATGCATTTATCATTTTTACACAATTGCTCATTTAAATGCTAAAGATAACCTACTTATTTATATTTGAGTTCGTGCGAGTAAAATACGGAGAGAGTATGCTGAGTTTCTAGCATAAGGGGCTGTACGAAGGTTGGGAAAAAGGAGAGGCGAAGGAGGTAACTTATAATTAATACTGCTTATTAATAAGTACATAAATTGTTTTGATGATATTTTAATTTACGTTGAAAATTAAATTTAAATATTTTGGATTTTACATGCAATGGGCTTCATCATGAGAAGTAGTTTATATATATGGTACCCACTTCTATTAATATGTATTATAAAGATTTAAATAATGCAAGTCATTCATCTACGTGGGACTCTTGTGGCAAAGTTGAAAGGGATAGTTGCATTGATTATCCCTTCCCATCATTTTCACTTATAAATAAAAATGCTTAAGGGCATCGGAAGTGCCAAAAAAAAAAAAAAAATTCCTCCCTTAAATGCCACATTAAAGTAAAATCGATTATTTGAGCGTCATTTCCGACAAATCGTCATACATGAATTTTTTTATTAATTTTCTATTTTGACATGGATTTTTTATTTTTTATTTTTTTTTAATTGTCCATGTCAGCACCAGTGATGTTACATAGGACAACCATCATCCACGTCAAATTTTCTAACCAAACAAATTGTTGATGACACTTGAGTGATCGATTTTTCAAATTTGTTGCACTCAAAAAAGTGGAAACAAAAATTATAACACTCAAGTGAGTATTGTAGGAAAGTTATGATACTTCTAGTGTACTTATCCCATTGTTTAGCACATTATATATTGGATAAAGAAGAAATGAACTGTTCTATGACAACTTGAGATATTGGGGCAACATATGTTGGGGGCTAGATCAACTCTCCTCAAATTGTACTTTTTAGGTAATGGAGAAGTATAATTGCACCAAATAACTCACACGGTGTTTGGCCTTTACAATTCCTTATGAAACAATCTCTCAATCTAACTAAAAAAAAGTCACAAATCTTACTACTAGATTTATTAGCTTCAAAGCACCTATAACTTCTTCATGATATAGTTCACGCACTTTGTCAAATTCAGTAGCTATGGCAATTGTTGACTTTACAGCCTCGCCTCATTACAAGCATTATCTCTATTGATGACCGTGCAAGTACCCACTACTTAAGGCATTTTTCATTACAATTCTACCTTTAGTTTTAACGTTGTCCAGATCTTTATAATTAATCATCACTATCACTCTTACCTGAAGTAGTAGGAATTCGTCAAATGTAACTTCTCTACTAATAAGAAGTGATTTTGATTTCGGGAACTACAACGTTCACCTTGTTCATTGCCAAGCAATGTATACCTTTTGCCCTTCTTTCAAACTTACCATCAATCACTTTAATGTACACATGGACAATAAAATACTTAAAGAATAAAATAATCAGTAACTATTGAAGATACCATTGCCAACTAATTGATCTTGTAGCATCAATGATGCCGATTTTAATTGATGCTGATTAGTCTATTGATAGAAAATTAGAATATTGTGTATTAGGGAATCTTTTTTCTCTATTTTTTGTATATTTTTCTTCGTTGGATAGTTTTGCTACTACATATTATAAATAGGATCCATTTTGTACATCATTAATCAATGAAAGCAATACATAATACATTTCTCCCAATATATATATATATATATATATATATATATATATATATATATATATATATATTTTAATGATCCAGGGAACCCGCGCACTGTACCAACATGGACAGCCCGACAAGCCCGGGGTAACAGGAGGTAAACCCTGGGGCGACGCTAGTGGAGGACCCACCACCCTGACGTCGCACCTAAGATCTCGTGCAGCCAGCGGGATTCGAACTCCTCTCCTCTCACAGAGGATCATGGGAGTACTTATCCAACTAGGCCACCGCAGGCGGTGGTATTTCTCCCAATATCTTTATATTTCTTTTCACTCACTTTTCTTACATGGTATCAGAGCGTTCTTTTTAACTTCCACATATCGATTTTTTCCCAAGCCTCAAAGCCTTTTCCATTGTCCTTTATTGTCCAAACCACATAATTTCTTCAACCTTCAACTTTCTTCACACAAAACCTGTGAAAAATATATTTTTGCTCATACCTTTTTCACAAAGGGAGAAACCATGCCCAAAAATCAAGCTTCAAAGTCTAGAATGATCGAGGACTCGGGCGTTTTTTTCCAACAATCAAGGAATATAAAACTTTCCCTCTTATCAGTAATCACCCTTGGAGGATGAAAACCTTGCAGGAGGGGGCCAGATACGGCCCAACAAAGGGCTCCAGGACCCAAATCAGCCAATGCAAGGCATTTTTTTCAGGGACCATATGTGCAGTGGATCCCTATTCAAGTCCAGCCCGCCCAAAGCATTATGGGCCCTACGGAAAAGGCTCATGCGGAAAATAGTGGACCAAGTCTCGGGTCAGGAGGAGGCCCAACTTTTGCCACTAGGCACAACCCGGCATCCAACATGGGTTGGCCGTACCCAAATCAGGTCGGTTCAAGTCCAAGGGGTATCCCTTACCCATGATTTGGACCCGGTTTCTTCCCCTTCGCAGGAGATCCCTTGTACACGAGTGCCGTTGATAGGAGTTGTCTTCACAAAGTTTCAACACATAGATTAGGTTAAATTGGAATTTGGGAATGAATAAGGCAATTTTTAAGAGTAATGGAAGGACTAAGTTGAACGTCTCCAATCTTTTCGAGTCATGGCGAGTACCTAATATTTTAGCCCAATGAAGTGGCCATTTCCAGTGAAAATTTAGACTGGTAAATTTGCTTGCTCATACTGACCAACCATCATAATTTGGTATAGTACTGCAAACTTACGGTGTTTGATCAGACATTATGTAGTTCTCACTTCCACTTATAATGTCAAGAAAATACATCACAGAAAGGCTCAGCTTACATACATCAGTGTTGTATGGTTCTTGCACCTTGCATCACATAATATTAAACGTTCCATGAGGTTGCCCTCCAAAGAGTCCAAACTTTCTAGAAGCAGTAGACAATCACACGTCTTTTTAAAATAATACAGCATAACAGTAAGCTGCAAAAAATCATATCTTTACTTGATTCACCCACGATTTCCCATCTAGTACTTTGCTCTGTTTGAATTCCAGGTAGTCCTTGTAATTCATCAAGATGTACTTGGCTTGGTCGGGCTTGCGATCCACCAGCTGCTCCTCTGGCATGACGACAGTGTTAGCTGATGGTCCGGTAGAAAAAGGGATCAATATCCTTGTAGCCTTGCTGTTCACAGCAACTCGATGCAGAACGCTCTGTATTTCCCGCTGCTCATAATCTTGCACAATTGAAAAGTGTGGAGAAAATAAAAAAAGTTGCGATAAGCTTGATCTGTTCAATGGGAGAAACAAGAGTAAATCATAGGGATTCGAATCACCCTTTTTACTGCTTAATATCCGGTTAAAGAAACAGACAATGAAATACGTTTCAGCAAATTTTTAAGACGACTGTATGTAGTATAGTTCTATGTATAATAGCAATGTCCCTTCCATAAATACCTATCTCTAAACCCTATTTTTGGTCTACTCTATATCTGAACTTTGCCCTCATCAACTTAGCTTGTGGCTTGTGGATATCAAGAGTCGATCATTGTTTAGTGTCGATACTAAGGTTGTGCTTTCTTCGTTGGTTCGACCGAATCTTCTCTTGTGAAGCCATCACCGCCAATTCTAGCCCCCCGCTGGCGGTGCTCCTGCTCCGATCTGTCCTCAAGCTTGTCAATCGCCTATTTGTGGTTTGGTCCTCATTGATTAGTCATCGGAAGAGCATCAGCGACCTGATTTACTCCAGCGTCGTCCAAACCGATCTAGTTTTGGACCGATTCTATTTTCGAAGCTGTTCCTTACTGTCCAGATCTAGTCTTTGGCGGTTTGTGGAGGTTTGATCAAAGTTTTGGCGAAAACTTCAATTGATTTTGATCAAAATCAACCAAATCACGATAGAAATGTAAATTGTCGGTCTCGAATCCCATAAAGCGAGGCCGGATTGGCCAGTCAAGACTAGGGTTCAATTTTAAGTAAATAAATGATAATTAGATGCTGGATGATGGATTTAGCTGATGATTGGCTGCAATTGAGTGTTCTTTGATGATGAACTTGAATGATTGTGGTTGATTTAGGTGAAATCTGCAATTTTGTAATTCTAGAAATGACCTACTGTTTTGGCCAAAACGAGGTCCGAAACGACCTCATTTCAACTCGAGTCCTCTTAGGCTTAGATAATATACATCTCAAGCTTCAAAACGATAGGTGTTATGTCTCAAGTGAGTGTCTTTGACCCTCAAAAGACACCTCCAATGAGGAGCAATTCTGCAGTAGTTTAAGAGAATTTTGGTTATGTTCTTATTCCAAAATGAGATTTTACTATTTTTTGCGCAACCTTTTATGATAATTTTTGGACAATCTTGCCTTCATGATTTTTGTTTTAAATCGTCTTTTGCATGTTCTGTAATTTTTTTAGTGATTTTTAGATCTCTTTAACTAGGTCAAATCTGTTTAGATCCAAGCCTAGGTTAGTCTATTCTGTGTTGATCTTTGATTTTTCCATTTTTTTACAAATTTTTATGGTGAGTTCTAGAATAATTTTTCTTCATGAAAGTTTCTCGTATTAGTGTAGAGCATGTTTTGTATTTTTTCGAAATTTTTAGACATATTTAACTAGGTCAAAATTGCCTAGATTTGAACATAGGATGGTCTGCCATGCATTGATCCGAATTGTGTTTTGGTAAAATTAAGTCCACAAATGAGTTTGTTTGGTCTTAAATCCTCCATGAAAGTTAAAATACATGATGTATATGTTCAATTGATGCATGCTTTGCAAAGTCTTGAGTTAATGTGAAAATGTGCCGCAATAGTACATAATTTAAATATTCTTCTATGTTTTGTCATTTTTGCTATGATTCATGCGATCACATTTGGGTTTTTAACTCTTAATGAGAAGCGTTCATCATTGCATATTCTGTATGTAAGATTTTTTGTAATATTTTTGCATGCCTTGAGATGGCTGAAATCATGCAAGTGCTATGAAGTTAATGCTGAAATGAAATCTTGCCATATATGTATTTTACCATGCTTGTTTGAGACATTTAGAAACTAAATTTTGCGATAATGTCTTCTTGACACTTAAACTACATGTTACAAGGTTTGAGTACATGCTCATGTCATTCCATTTAAGTGTCATTTTGCATGATTAATATGTGTTGTAAGTGCACATGTTTACCTAAAAACCCTCAAGCATTTCATTATGAATCTTGAATCATTTCTTATTGTCATCGAATTGTATGACATTTTCTCATGCTGACTTAGGATTAGACGATCACATTAATTGTTTGTCGCATCCAATTCTATGTCGCATGCAATTTCTTCATGCCATTTGTGCATTACTTAAATGATTTTGAGATTTATTAATGTATATTTGTTTTCTAACATGCGCACCTTTAGAGATTTTGATCTTAGAGCACTTAATTGACCTAGTTTGGACTTGAGCCCTTCTAAGAAGTTATAAGGCACACTTAGAGGTTTCCAATGCGACTAATTTCACATAAATCGCTCATCATTTGGACCATTTTGCATTTTTTTAAAGCTATATTAGAATCTGGACATGAGATCAAATTCAGACCCCTTTTTTAACCCCTATTTGGACAGATTTTTGATATTTTTGTTCCATTTTTTCTATTATGATTCCGTACTTAGCCTTGTAACAAAACTTGTTTGTCAACATATTGGCTATATCGTATGAAAATTTGGTGATTTTTATATTTGTTTTGATAGGACAAATCTTTGTGATATTAGCTGAGTGTCTTGCTATTTTGACAAGTTTTTGACATGCTATTATTTGTCGTCTAATTTTTGTAAAATCATGTGTAGCTCATTTATAAAAACTTTTTGCATGAAATTTTTTATTTATTAATTATATCCTATATATTAGAGAATTTTGTCATAACTAGATTATTGATGGGCATTATTCAATTTTGTTATAACATCCTGCTTGATAAAAAATTTTCCTGATGTGAATCTTCAATTGTGTTTGTTTAGTCATACCTTTTAGGCTAGTTTGCACATGAAATTAGGCCATGTCAACCTCATAGAAGTTGTTCTAAATGCTTTGATTTTTGTTGTTAAAAAATTGGCCATTCCAAATTGCATCTGTAAAAAAAAAAAAAAAAATACTTTGGTACATGTGATGTTTCCCAAAAATAATTTATAAGAAATTCTTTTCCAAAGCTTGATTTGGCTTAAGGATAAATGGTGGTTTGGATCATATTCAAAATGCTTGTGACGCTTGTGAGTGCATTAATGCAAGCCCCGGGCTAACCTTAGCAATTGAATGTCCATAGCCTAAATATTCCTTAATCCTAAATATTTTCAAATCTTTTTAAAATCCTGATTTGATATTGTGAAAGTAGCGGTTTGAATTGTATTCAAAATGCTCACGATACTTATGAGTGCATTTATGCAAGCCTCGAACTAGCCTTGGCAATTGAATGCCTTTCATAATCGAGACATCACTTTGTCTCAAAACAATTTTGTGGATGATTTCAAAAGATGTCTTTGAGACATCACATGTACCTCCATGCATACAATTATGTCATATATTTAGAAGTGTCTGTATTTGTGATTGGCGCGTGCCTTTGGTAATAAGTGACTCCCCGACGGTTCACAATCTTGTTTGATTGGTTGAGAAACAAGGTCTAAAAGACTTGCATGCATGTTTAATTTCTACAATACATGTGACGTTTAGATGTATAATTTGGTCGATGCATGATATCGAGGGAAAACCTTGGGATCACATAGATCGCTTGGTTAAGAGACTTAAAAGCGTTATTGGCCATAAGAGAACACAATTAGTCAATAATGGTTATAAATCACAAAAAATGGATTGTGTAGGTGCCTTAGTAGGACCTACGTATGAAAGACAAAGGCCGACCTCGAGGCCTCAAAAAAATATGATTTTCACATTGAACTTTTTTTAAGTGATTGATTTTGACATGATGTCGTGTTTTTAATTGTTTTGATGTGTATGCTTGTTTCTTTCTATTGTATATACATAGTTATAGATTTCTAGATTATGTTTAGATTAGGATCTCGAAGATAGAGAAAGCACGAAGACGATGGAGGTCGATGTCCATTCCAACCATTACCATGTAATATTCATTTCCCTGACATATGTCTCGAGTTCCATTTGTTGTATAAAACCTGACGACTTGTGGGTTTTCTCTCTTCGTCTCATCTTTTTCAATTGTGCTTCTCTTTTATATCTTCTAGGATTGCATGGTAGATTTACTACTTTCCTTGATTATTTACTTACTGTCTTGTAATTTCAATTCCATTGATTATTATTTTTTCTTGTTTTCTAGAAATAAAGTAGTATGAAAATGACCAATCATGCATGATTGCTTAGTTAAAGACTAACGATCCTGAAAATGTAAGAAGAAATGCATGGACACGTTAGGTAAACACAACATACTGTTTAAGTACCAAAATGACGCTAATAGAAATATTAGCGTAACTCAAGTTCCTGAAGCTAGATATTTGGTTGCGTAGGAATCGATGGAATAGTCCTGACTCTCGATAGGGTTTTCTAACCGACTCCTAAATGAGGCTAGTGGCAACTTTGGTTTTATTTTTAGGTTGTTATAAACAACTAAACCATATAAATGAACCTTTGCGCAAGGTATGAGTTTTGATGAAACTCGCCATGGTTTAGCATACTTGATGTGGCAGTACTCCAAAGGATGAAGTGATGTCATTCTTATGGGTGAAGGGTACTATCGAGAGAGCTACCATGGTAAAAGTATCCTTAAATCCAATATTCATATCCAACTTCCTCTCTTGAAATATGTCGCCTGTGTGAGTATGGGTTGACACTTCACTATCACACAGGGTACAAGTTTGGGAGAACTCGCAATCTCGTGAAAGGAACTCACGAGAGGTTTGACCTGAAAGATGAGGTGATGACATCTTTCAGAACACAAGCCGTGAGAGAACCCTCGTGATCAAGTATCCATAAATCCAACCTTTCCCCCATTCCTCTCCTCGTGGTGAGGGATCAAGGGCGGCGAGATCGGGTCGCGGCAACTTACCACCTTCCAAGAACTCGTAAAGGACACCTTAAGCTTTTTCACAATGCCTAGTTTGTCCAATTTTCCCACTATTTGCCCTTTTTTTCCATTATTTTCAAATTTGACCTTTGAAATCTAGAATATGTCCTGACCTGAAATACTGCTATGTCTCTGTGAGTCTGACAATTTGCCAATTTTGTATGATTTTATGCTTGCTGATCTTAAGGCTAAGTCAAAAAAAAAAAAAAAAAAAAAGATCTTAAGGCTAAAGTCCTTAATGAAAGTTGTCCATAACATCCATGTCTATCACTTATAAAAAATTGAGAATTTTTTAGCATCATTAGACAGGGTCGAGTAGCCTTAGGACTCAGGTCTTACTCCTGTCCTGTTTTATCCCTGATTGACCTATATGTTTCTATGATTTTTATAAAATCATGCGTAAGGAACTTGGAGATGCTACCTCATGAAACTTGTTCCTCACATGTTGATTTACTTGCCATAAAAATTCTTGACTTAGATAGTCATTGATCGTGCATGTATAGATTTCACATCAATGCCCTGTTTCTATGGTCTTTGTTTTGGCTGATTGACATGCTTTTGTTTGTGAATTTTAATATAATCATGTGAGATGAATTAGGTCTTGATGTCTTCTTGAGAATTGATTGTGATATGCTTTACTTTGTCACTGTAAATTTTACAAAATAAAAATGTGATTTGATATTTCTACCATTCATCCGAAAGTTGTAAGATGTTCCAAAATTCTGATTTCCTAACATGATTTCAAAATCATTCCAAGTTTTGATAGTTCATGTGATGCCCATAGGAAAAGTTCCTTGACATTTTTTGAACTATAATTTGATATGATCTTATTAAGTTCTTGATTCACGCGTAGGAAGTTTGAGACGGGTGACTAGTTGTGCTCTTAATGCACCCGAGCTCACTTTAATCACTAGACATGATTTTTGATTTGATAAAATCATGTCCCTATTTGATATTTTTCTCAAGTTAAGATTTGACATGATCTTCATAGAAATAATAGTTCACATTTAGAACATCTACAAATCTTGATCACTTGTGCCCTTGATGCGCCCAAACTTGCCTTGATGGCTATATATGTTCCTTGATTTGATGAAATTATGTTATCTTTTCATCAAATCCTTTTGAAACGATGTCTTCTCTTGTCGATTGTCTACAATATATGTTTGGGCACCACATGAATTACATATCGATTGTCTCGCTTGTCATGAATATATTCATTACAATATATTTGTTTTTAGAAACAAAAATTTTACCAAACAGATTTTTATTCAAAATCTATTCACGGGAACAAAAGAATAAGAAATTTTCATTATTTGGCCAGTTGCCAAACGCGCCCCAACTGTCCCAAACTTTATATTTTTCCTAGCTTTTTAAGTATTTTAAACAAGTTTGACCAGCGAAAGCTCATCAAAGATACCGACCGTTTGCTTCAGATGCTCGCGACAAAATATAAATAAAGAAAATTACTATGAAGCAGATAATGAACAAGCTAGGAACATGTGTACCATGAAGATGCCCCCAGTCTTCACAAGCCTTGGCAAGATCCGAGACGGCTTTACACTGTTGATCGGGATTACTCGAGGAGAGGAGAGAGAAGTCGATGACGGGGATGGAGTCATCGTGTTCGGGATGAACGGCTTGATCGCCAGAAGTGGGGGTGGTAAAGGCGTAGTGGGAGGGAATGGAAGCGAGGTTGGTAGATTCAGCTAGAGTCTTAGCACTGGTTATTTTGAGCTGAGGAGTACTAGCTTCTTGATGTGGTGGTGCGACTGGGGAGACGGTATCCATTTGAGGCGAAGCTGACTCTCTTCTTCTCTATCTCTAACCTCTTTTTTTGGTCTGTTCTATATCTAAACTTTGCTCTCATCAACTTAGCTTGTGGCTCGTGGACATCAAGAGTCGGTCGTTTTATACAGTGTCAATACTTGGGTTATGGAATCAAGCTGTTCCCAGATTTCCAAGATCCTCCTTCCAGTCTCTCGTTCGGATTATTCGTTTCACCATACTCAAAAAATTGTCACCCAATATTTAATTAAATGATCAATGGTTCCCTATGTTCACGATATTAATTTATTAGCCAATAATGAAATGAGAGAGTAGAATACACTTAACGTGAAGCAAAAAATACAATACTACAATTTCAATGTAAGATCCGAAAGTTTACATATTATCTATCTATAATAATATGGAGAAACTTGACAAATGTCAATGGGCATCACATGCCCAATCTAGCATAAAAGTCCTATTAGTGAGTCATTTTATTTTTCATGTGGCATTTTCTATGTTAGAAGAAAGTGTGATTAAATATATAATTATGTTATGTGGGCCACTGCCAGCTATTCTATTATTAAATGAAGGCGCGCCATACTCAAAAAGTTGTCACCTAATATTAATTAAATGGTCAATGGTTCCCTATGTTCAAGATATTACTTTGTTAGCCAATAATGAAATGAGAGAGTAGAATACACTTAACGTGAAGCAAAAAATACGATATTGCAATTTCAATGTAAGATCTGAAAGTTTACATTTTTTTTTTTTTTTTTTTTTTTTTTTTGGGACGAGGAACTAGCTTGCAGCCGACAGCCGCGCTGTAAACCCCCCGGTGACGCTAGCGCATGACCCACCACCACGGCGTCACACTTAAGACCACTAGCGACTACGCTGGGATTTGAACTCATCCCCTTCGTGAGGGGGATGTAAGCCCAAGCCAACGCAACCACCACATGGGGTGGTAAGTTTACATATTATTTATCTATAATAATATGGAGAAACTTGACAAACGTCAATGGGCATCACATGCCCAATCTAAAGTAAAAGTCCTATTAGTGAGTCATTTTATTTTTCATGTGGCATTTTCTATGTTAGAAGAAAGTGTGATTAAATATATAATTATGTTATGTGGGCCACTACCAGCTATTCTGTTATTAAATGAAGGTGCGCCATACTCAAAAAGTTGTCACCCAATATTAATTAAATGGTCAATGGTTCCCTATGTTCAAGATATTACTTTGTTAGCCAATAATGAAATGAGAGAGTAGAATACACTTAACGTGAAGCAAAAAATACGATATTGCAATTTCAATGTAAGATCCGAAAGTTTACATATTATTTATCTATAATAATATGGAGAAACTCGACAAACGTTAATGGGCATCAGATGCCCAATCTAGCGTAAATAACGCGAATTGCATCTGGTCTATGTTCCTAAGAAAGTCCTATTAGTGAGTCATTTTATTTTTCATGTGGCATTTTCTATGTTAGAAGAAAGTGTGATTAATTATATAATTATGTTATGTGGGCCACTGCCAGCTATTCTGTTATTAAATGAAGGCACGCTATACTCAAAAAGTTGTCACCCAATATTAATTAAATGGTCAATGGTTCCCTATGTTCAAGATATTACTTTGTTAGCCAATAATGAAATGAGAGAGTAGAATACACTTAATGTGAAGCAAAAAATACGATTATGCAATTTCAATGTAAGATCCGAAAGTTTACATATTATTTATCTATAATAATATGGAGAAACTTGACAAACGTTAATGGGCATCACATGCCCAATCTAGCGTAAATAACGCGACCTGCATCTGGTCTATGTTCCTAAGAAAGTCCTATTAGTGAGTTCATGTGGCATTTTCTATGTTAGAAGAAAGTGTGATTAAATATATAATTATGTTATGTGGACCATTGTCAGCTATTCTAAAAGGAAGGAAGATCTCTGTTGAGACTGAAAGCTAGTAGAAGAGAGCAGAGTGCTGTGACTGCCACTTTCACAACTGATGAACCTTTCTCTGTGCCAAGCCTAACCTGCACATGAAATTGTAGCGCTAATGTCTGATTTTGTTTTACCAAACCTCATAATAGGGAGAGAGAAGTCACCAGAGGTGATATTTTTCCGACTTCGGTATTTTCTTCCACCCGAAAGATAAAATGACCGACGGTGAGTCTTAAGTTGTGATCCCAAGAATTGTAAGAAAATCTGGATCAAGTAGAAAGTACCTGATGAAAATGACTGCAGAAGAGGATTAAAGAGGTTGTGAAGCCAACAAGGAGAGATGCGCACAGAACAGTTCCAGTTAAGGGAAGATAGCTCACGCTACTGTCAAATAAAAAACATATAAGCAAAACACCTGTCATGATCGTGGAGCAGCAGATTTTGAGTCGAAAATCACATACAATCACCTGTTGTTGCCCATTAACGAGTAAAAGCCCGTAGTAGCAAAAGGTCCAAATGCTGCGAAGCACAATGGCTCTCCAAGTCCATGGTAGCTTAATCGAAATGGCGGACACTGCAGATGGGAAAATTTGGGTAAATGAGAAAGAACAGTCTTTGAAATGGATCAAGGTGTGATGAGTCTTGAAAGACGAAGTTGCTGCCCTTTGAACATCAATCCTATACTTTCAACCTCACAAGATCAGCCCAGACGCTTGCGCATTCCAACTAAACAAAGTACAAGTTTTTACGAACACTTCCGAGTACCTACGTTATATATATAACCACAGACAATAGCACAAGTGAGTAACAGCATCGCACGCAAATGTCCTGCCTTACGTGATACCCATGTCAGACCCATCAAGCCAAGGACAAGAAACAAATAAGCTGCAACAAGAGTTCTTGTTCGGCTGCCAACATGTATCCAGAAAAGCAATTGTCAACGGTTACGGTCCAGCAAAAAGATGTGTAGTAATAGATAGTGTAAAGGATGCAAAGGCAAATAGACTTGTTCATTTGAATAAAATGTTTGTCAAGCAGTTTGGATTTAAACCTATCCACTAATATTCGAGATGATCATGTTGGTGCGTAATTATTGAAATAACAATAAACAACCAATGAAGCATTAAATAAATTGTAAAGGAAAAGCAAGAATATAACGCTAAGAAAGTAGAAAAATGCAGATCCAAACTAAGCTAAAGGGAACCACAATCAACATATTGGATGTGCGCAATAAAGTGATAATCGAAATAGAAATGAAACAAGTTAACATTTGTTTCTAAGAGCATTTAAATTTTATGGCAAAGCCAAAAAGAGTTTGTTCAATTTTGAGTGTTATTTTTTATTAAGGATTTTCGCACATTTTAAAAGAAATGTACTCAAAAACTAATTTTTAAGCTTTTTTTTCTAATTTTTTAAGAAATAATTTTTAAATAATTTTTTTTAGAAAATAATAATTTTTAAAAAAATATATAAAAAAAAAGCTTTAAAAATTTGAGTAAGAATTTTTAAAAATTAATATAACCCGAAAGTAGGGAATCAGGTCGGACGTGCGGTCCGGCCCCTTTCGAGATCAGCTTGGGTCAACCGATCCAGGTCACAGGATCCTCAGTCGGAGTAGACTTGATTCACAGGCCCAATCCAGCTCAAAAAAAAAAAACGGGTCCAAACCGCTAAAAAACTTAGTGAATTAAGCCTGGCCCAAGAAAGTAAAATAAGCCCATTATGCCTAATTCAACCCAGCCCGCAAACCAAACCCCAATCAGTCCAACTAAACCCCTAACCCGACATGCTCTCGCGTCCCCTTGCTATTCATTCGCCCCCTCGATGAGAATGGCCGAAGCGAGCGACACCGCACGTCTGGAATTGGTTGCATGCCCACATCGGCATCGCTCGCCCTCTGCCCGTCCAGCCACCGTCACTAATGGAGACTAGGCTCGGCCTCCTCACTCCCAAAGTTCGGCCTGGACTGTGCTCGGCCTCGGCCACGTCCAACCACACGCCCGGCCTCGACACAACCACTACTTGACACCCGCCCGAGTCACCACAGCTAGGTCGGCTCAACTCCTCCGGTCGAGAGCCCCACTCCCGGCTAGACACCAAAAATGACGAAATAAAGAGAGGCCGAGACGAAACGACACCACGAATGTCCCCAAAAACGCCGGACATGATTGGCCCCCAGAACACCTAGCGGACGCCACACAGGCGCCGGACTTGAACATGAACAAAGAAGACGGGCAATGAAATTCACATAGGCATTTCATCGAACACCCGTTATACAAGAATAGAAAGAGGAAAATCGAGCCGATTAAAGCTCGACTCCACGCCGACAGTCGACACCACAACAGACAATAAGGCTTGCCAACACTCGAGAAAAGGAAAGAAAAGAAAAGGAGCTGGGCCAAGAGGAAGGTTGGGCCGAGAAAAGGAATAGAGAAAAGAAAGGGTCGGGCCCAAGCAGGGGGAAGGAAAAGTAAGGAGGCCGGCTGGTACGTGGGCCGAGCCTAAGCGTGCCAGGTCAAGCCGGCCTGGTTCAGTTTTTTAAAAATTTCATTTCTTTATTTTCTTTTTCTTTTTTCTCTTTCTTTTTAACTAAATTTTAGTAGATTCTATTGCTATTAATGCCAATACTCATAATATCTATATGCTTTGCAATTTAATGAAAATTATTTTGCTCAAAGGCTAAAAATTTATTCATAATTTTAGATGCAATTAATAAATGATTAAACGGATCGTTAAAATTTGGATGTTAACAGCTCACAATTGTTTATATATTAATTTTTCATTTAAAGAGTGGCGGTATTTAAGAAATCAAACATGTTTAGAATGTTAATAAATAACGGAGAAAGTTTAATTTCCTTAGAAGTTCTGATCTGATAATTCTTATTGTAGTTTCAACAATTACAATTGAAATTCTCATCAAACAATTAGCTTAATTATGATGTTGCTTCTATATTTTAATTATGATTTCATTGACCCGCGCAAGGAGCAAACCTAAGATAAGTACCTAATCAGTGTTTGTCCGTTAATGGTGGAAGAAAGGATGAAAGATGCATTTGGCCTAATGTATTAGTGGTGGAAATGGATGAAAGGACCATTTGCAATGGCAAAGGATGAAATGATGGTAACTCAGCAGTGTCTATCCATTAGTTGTGGAGGAAAGGATGGAGACATCGACATTGATGATGGTGACTGGTCCAGTGAAGAAACAATAGTGCATAAATGCATCCATTTCTATGACTAAGGGATTGATAATTGCTTAGTTAAGGCCTAACTAATGTCAGGTTAATAAACTCCATAGTCTAAGCCGAACTCCTCTTTCTTCCTGGTGATTTGGTGATTTGGGTCTTTACTAAGGTTCTAAATTTTTTGATCTCCGGTACTAAAACTCAACTGTTGATAATCAAATATTCCAGCGAAAAAGTTTTGTTTACATCACCAAAATCCCAAGACCATGGACATGTCAAGAACAAAATATGACTCACTCGGAAAAGAAAAAGATAATGCTTAGATCTAAAGACTCGCCCTCTATTACCATTTATTGAGAATAATAGACGTTAATGGAATCCCTTCAATAAAATAAATTTGGAGTTAGACCCCTTGGAGAGAGAGAGAGAAGGAAGCACCATTACGCTTTGAGAATATTCGTGTTATGTCCGACACACTTCGACACATAATTAATGTGTTAGAAAATCCAACATATGGTCAACGCTCCCGACATGTAAGTTTAGAATTTTCACTCATATGGATGCAAATTTAAAAATTTTAAATAACAAAGAGTTAAAATGTTAATATGTAAAATAATAAAATAATAAAAATAATAAATGGGAAATAAGAAAAACCTAATCTTATCTTTTCTTTAACTTTCACTTCTCAGGACTCATGATTTTTCATGTAAATTCATTTTACTCTCTCTTTTTTTTTTTTTTTGTGAATTTGAATCATGTTAATTTGAATAATGATAATTTATCATGTATAAATAAAGAATGTACATTTAATATATGTGTCCTAACATGTCAAGATTCTTTATTTTTTGAGAAATGTCGTGTTATGTTACATACTCTGTCTCGGTGTTGATGCCACTTTGAAGAGAAATAAGAGCTTTCGGTGAAAATGAAATGGACTTTTTATCTTGCAAAAAGGGCCGTTGCCAAAGACAATCACTACGTACAAGTTTCGAAGAAGACCTCATATAGAGCTCGAAATAGTAAATATATATTACTAATATAAACCATAGCGTGGGGAAGACGCTGGGCTTGGTCTAAAGGCACATTTCTGACATCAAATGCCATGATTGCGCTCGCCACAGCTAGCAAACACTCGACCGAGCATTTTTGAAAGACAATACATGAAAAGTCAAGGCTTATTTTAACCTAATAATCATTATTTTTAATTTTTTCTTCTTTTGTTTTGGATTAATATCACGAAAAATAAAAGTTAATATTTTTTCTGACAAATTTATTCTAAATTAATATTTTGACCACCAAAAATCCTATATTGATATGCTAACAATAAATATATATTTTATTTACTTCTGTCAAATTTAATTGTTAAATTTACTGACTCAAGTGATGCATGGTGATGTGTTGGGGTCCACATGAAAATCCATAGGATAAATATCACCAAAAACACTAAATTGGTACATCTGTGATAAATTTAACGATACTCATATGACAAATTTAACAATATACCTATGACAAATTTAGGATTTTTTGTGACATTAACTTTATGGATTTCCACATGGACTTGCCACATCACCATAACATGTCATTTACGTCAGCAAATTTAACGAAAAGACTTAACGATAGTTAATAGATGGTATAATTGTCATAAGTATATCAGTTTGGAATTTTTGCAGTAAAAGAATTAGTTTTGAGTACATTTGTCATAGATGTACTAGTTCCTGATTTTTTATGGTCACAGAATTAATTTGATTAAATTTATCATAAATGTATCAATTCAAGATTTTTCGTGATATCAACTATTTTTTTTTTTTTAATAAGGACAACGTAAGAGCTTTGATTTCAATGGAAAGACGCTCTTCTCGGCACATTTGCCGGACTTTACAATGATTTTTGATTGTGATTGTGATTTTGGGGTTCTATTCAGGTAGGCTTTAACCAGGAATGGGTCGTTCTCTTTTCTAGGTTTGTCTTCTTTTTGGCACCGTAGATGAGGTTGACTCATTTAAAAAGCAGCTTTAGGTAAAGACTTCTCATTATTGAAATGAGGAGTGCTTTGCCAATAAGAAGATATAGGGTCCAAGTTAAGCCCATGACTAATATTTCAATAAACAGAATATCATACAAAATTGCTGTTGGAGACACAAATTTACATTTTAGAACCATGTGATCTGGATTCAATTTTTTTCATATTCAATTGGCTTGATTAATTTTCTTTCATTTTTGTATGATTTCATTGTTTGTTCGATTCTCACGAATCACGTGCAAATTATTCTGAGTTAGAATCACCCACAAAAGCCAAAAGCGTGAGATTAATCGGCTCTTGGGGTTTACAGGACCTTTACGTCATTTTGATGCCTCTGCACCGAAAGATGTCTGCACAGTCGGTAATAAAGGTCAATGACAATCACCTACATTTCCTCCGCCATAAACTCAGGGCTTGTGTTCTCTTCTTTTTCTGGCTCATAACCTCGAGGTGTGCATGAAGAAGATCCGTTGAAATACCTAAACGGGTACCGAAGCGATCTGACAGTGTATCAAACATGAAGGTCGAAGTACAGTCCAAGAAACTGGTCGAGCCATCTGCTTCGACGCCGAATCAAAGTCGAAAGCTCGGCCTGTCCTTCATTGACGACCTTTTATTTTCTGAACATGCCGGCATCATTTACTACTATCGAGCTCGCGAAAGTACGCACGAGATCCATACGCTTCAGAGGCTTCACCGCTTGGAGGAGTCGCTTTCGGAAACACTAGCCCTCTTTTACCCTCTAGCCGGTCGGTATGTCGAAGAAGGGCTCTTCATCGACTGCAACGACCAAGGAGCGGAAGTTATCCAAGCCAAAGTGGATGGCACTCTAGATCAGCTCCTCCAGGGAGATCTTGACCATGACCTTCTTAACAGCTTGTCGAAATTCCCGCTGCCAGCAGCAAACAATTCACCGGTCGTAGTTCAAGTGAACAGCTTCAATTGTGGCGGATTAGCGATTAGCCTGCGCTTTTCTCACAAGATAGGCGACATGTACACCATGGCCATGTTCATGAACTCGTGGGCCACAGCATGCCGGAGCGGAATCCAGGAAGTAGTCCCGCCAAATTTCGAGCTGCCATCTCTATTCCCGGTGAAAGAACCCGCACTCATACAATGGTCCACACTCCCCTTCAGAAAAAAATTCGTACTGGCTAGACTCAAATTCAGCGGCCAAGCCCTGTCGAGAATGAAAGCCGCTTCCGATGCTTCCGACTCATCGGATTCAATAGCTAATAACAGCCAAAGGTCACGGGTGGAAATCGTGTCTGCGCTGATATGTAAGGCTCTTATCACCGTTGATCGCGTGACAAAAGGCCTGCTGAGGCCTTTTGTGTGTTCCACAGCTATCAACTTGCGTGAAAGAGTACAATTAAAGATGCCGACGAACGCGTGCGGCAACTTCTTTGCTCAAATCACCACTCCACTTGCTGTAGAAGAGACAGAGCCCTCTTTCAATGGAATACTGAATCAGCTAGGCAACGCGCATAGGAATGCCAAATTGAAGTACGCCGCGATAGCAGACGCTGGTGTGTTGTGCTCGGTGGTGGCAGATTCGTTCAGGGAATTGGTGAGTGTATTAGGCAGAGATGGAGCAGACGTGATTCTAATCGATAGCTGGTGTAGATTCCCGCACTACGACAGTGATTTTGGGTGGGGGAAGCCAGACATGGTGAGCAACTCAAGCCCTCCTCTGAGGTCGGTTGGTCTTGTGGATAGCCCAGTTGATGGTGGAATTGATGCTTGGATTACTCTAAACCAAGATGAGATGGCTCTTTTCAAGCAAGATCCTGACATTGTGGCTTGTACTTCCTAGCCACTTCTTCCCAGGAATGCTCTTAATAAAAGTGGGTTTTATCATATTCTGCTTATTTTCTGAATTTTGAATACTTTTGGGTTTGCATAACAATCCAAAAGATAATCTTTCTTTGTTATCATGTCCTATTATGTCAACTTAAATTTATGAATTGTGAGTTTTCGATATTTATTCTGAATATTCATTTTGAATAGTCTATTGATTTCAATTTGGGCAGTTAAAAATACCATGGATAATAATAGAAAATACTTCATCTTTTGTCAAGCAAGCATTTATCTCCCATCAAGTTATATGACACACAAGGAGTTTAATCCAAATGATCTCATTGGTTTCGACAATCATGTTCATGTGGTGATGACTCAATCGATAATCATGCATAAGATAACTTAATAATACACATTATAACTAAGAATGATGTATAAATTGGTTTCCTTTTTGTATACATAAATGTAAACAGAATTAGTACCTAAGTCTGCTCATCTAGCAGAGAAAGGCAAGTCCATACTTTAGTGCAACTACAAACAGATTGCAAAATCGTGGCCTTTTCTTGGCAACATTGACGCATGGTCGTAATCCAACCAAGCGCCCAACCAAGTACTTCGTCACTTTCCGCATGGAAGCTCGTACCTCATCAAGTCCTTGATGCATGAGGCGAGGTTGAGAACTTAGGCTAAGATCAACCTTGGAATATATCTCTTGCAGACAAATTTAGCTATCACCAATCCAGCAGCTAATGAAGCTCCGAACAAAGCATGTAACCTCACGCAATAATACTTTGCCATGAAAATTGATCTCTTGTCCTTCACGATGACATTTTGAAGAAAAAGGAACATCATTACTCTACTACTTAAATATGAAAACGAAGCACAAAATATATATTCGACAAAGCTAATAACCTGCCCTCAGAAAAAGAAAAAAGAAAAACTCAGCTTCTGTGATGTTCTCTGCTTACCTCATGATTCTCGTCCACAAAGCTAACGACCCGGTTTCCCATAGGTATGGTCAGAAGGCACAGTATCTGGAGTAGATTGTCATCAAGATGCAAAATAAGTACAACAGAGTAAGAGATTTAGGAAAACACAGATTATTTCAACATATCCTTGATGATGAGATACTAAGAGATTTAGGAAATATGCAGTCAACAAGACACTCACAATGCAACTGGAGGGAAGATCTCTGCTGAGACCGAAAGTTAATAGAAGAGAATAGAGTGCTGTGACTGCCACTTTCACAACAGATGAACCTTTCTCTGTGCCAAGCCTAACCTGCACATGAAATTGCAGCATTAATGTTTGAATTTGTTTCACCAAACCTCATACTACAAGGGACAACTCAGTCACCAGAGGGGATATTTCCCCGACTGTCGTATCTTCTTCCACCTGAAAGGATAAAATGACCAACAGTGAGTCTTAAGTTGTGAACCCGAGAATTTCAAGAAAATTTGGATCAAATTGAAAGTACCTGATGAAAATGACTGCAGAAAAGTATTAAAGAGGTTGTGAAGCCAACAAGGAGAGATGCGCACAGAACAGTTCCAGTTAAGGGAAGACAGTTCACGCTACTGTCAAATGAAAAACATAAAAGGGCACCTGTCATGATAGTGGAGCAGCAGATTTTGGGACAAAAATCAAATATAATTACCTGTTGTTGCCCATTAACCAGTAAAAGCCCGTAGTAGCAAAAGGTCCAAATGCTGCGAAGCACAAGGGCTCTCCAAGTCCATGGTAGCTTAATCGAAATGGTGGACACTGCAGATGAAACAATTTTGGGTAAATGTGAAAGAACAGTCTCCAAGATGGATCAAGGTATGATCAATCTTTAAATACGAAGTTGTGCCCTTTGAATATCAATCTTATACTTTGAAGCTCAAAAGATTGGCTCAGATGCTTGAGCACTCCAACTAAACAAAGTACAAGTTTATAAGAACACTTCACACTACCTACCTGATATATATAACCACAGAGGATAGCACAAGCCAGTAACAGCATTGCACGTAAATGTCCTGCCTCTAGGGACACCCATGTCAGACCTATCAAGCCAAGAACAAGAAACATATAGGCTGCGAGAAGAGTTCCTGTTCGGATGCCAACATGTATACAGAAAAGCAATTGACAACAGTTAGATGTGTGATAATAGGAAATGTAAAGGATGCAGAGGCAATTTTTTATTAATTTTACTCACTTACGTGGCTTGCCAGAAGGCTGACTCAGCAAAAGAAACACAAAAACGACGTCGTTTTTGCACAATTTGAATTTTAATATAAAAATTAATTAAATTAATTTTAAAATCAATTTTTTTTTAAAAAAAAAGAGGAGCTCAGCCGCCGACTGCCTTCTTCCTCCTTTTTAAAAAAAATATTTTTAAATTTAATTTAATTAATTTTTATATTAATTATTTCTTGATGTCGGCGTGCAAAACAACGTCATTTTGTACTTAACTCGCCGGAAAATCGTCACGTTAGTATTTTGGCTGGATTTTCTTGTCATTGATACTTAACTAATCTATTTTACTATGATTTTAGCATTTAAGAATCACTTTCCTAACTTTTAGCATTTAAGTGTTCATTTGTGCCAAATTTTGGCACTCCAAGGACGCATTTAGTAACGCTTCTATTCTCATGAATAATTTCTAATAATAAATGATTCTTTTTTTATTCTGGTACTAGAAACAATTTATAAACATTTTAAGGCGTTTGATAATTGTCCAAAATTTTTATTCTTGGAATAAAATTGTATTTGGTACCGTCCTCAAAATTTCTACTCCAAATAATTTATTTTTAATTTTTAAATAATTTTATTACTTTTTTCTTTTCTTTTTTCTCTCTTCTTCCTCAGCCTGTTGTCAGCCTTAGAACCACCGACAATTGGCCAGACGAGGGCTGATGACCTCATCGGAGGGTCGTCAGCCCCTTGCAAGGCCATGCCTCATTAGTCGAGCCTCTTTGGTAGTTGGGCAAGGCTCGACCTCGTGGCGCCACCACGAGGTCGGCCTCACCTTGGTCGAGCGACATCAACTTCATGGTGGCCCGGTGAGGTCAAGCCCCATTGGCGGCTAGGCGAGCTCGGCCTCACCAGATCTGGGCGAGGTCGAGCCTCGCCCAGCCTAGCCAGGACTCTACCGAGCCTCGCCCAGCCTAGCCAGGACTCTACCGAGCCTCGCCCGACCAAGCGAGGCTTGTTGAAGCTCACCCAACCAGTTGCTAGCGATCGGAGGAGGCAGCAACGGCTAATGGCGGCAGCGGTGGTGGAAAAAGAAGAGAAAATGAATTAAAACAAGAAGGAAAGAAGAAGAGAAAAGAAAAGAAAAAATATGGGTTGGCTTGATTATGGAATTGTTCCCTGAAACAAATAATGTACTTTTTTTTACTTCTCGATTATGTTCCAAATTTACTTCCGAGAACAAAAAAAATAGAAATTTGTTTTCGGAAACAAAAATTTTATCAAACGGATTTCTATTCTAAATCTACTCACGGAAACAAAAGAATAGAAATTTTCATTATTTGGCCAAGTGCCAAACACGTCCCAAGTGTCCCAGACTTTATATTTTTCCTAGCCTTTTGAGTATTTTAAACAAGTTTGACCAGCGAAAGCTCATCAAAGATACCAACTGTTCGCTTCAGATGCTCGCCACAAAATCTAAATAAAGAAAATTACTATGAAGCAGATAATGAACAAGCTAGGAACATGTGTACCATGAAGATGCCCCAGTCTTCACAAGCCTTGGCAAGATCCGAGACGGCTTTACACCGTTGATCGGGATTACTCGAGGAGAGGAGAGAGAAGTCGATGACGGGGATGGAGTCATCGTGGTCGGGATGAACGGCTTGATCACCAGAAGTGGGGGTGGTAAAGGCGTAGTGGGAGGGAATGGAAGCGAGGTTGGTAGATTCAGCTAGAGTCTTAGCACTGGTTATTTTGAGCTGAGGAGTACTAGCTTCTTGATGTGGTGGTGCGACTGGGGAGACGGTATCCATTTGAGGCGAAGCTGACTTTCTTCTTCTCTATCTCTAACCTCTTTTTTTGGTCTGTTCTATATCTAAACTTTGCTCTCATCAACTTAGTTTGTGGCTCGTGGACATCAAGAGTCGGTCGTTTTATACAGTGTCAATACTTGGGTTATGGAATCAAGCTGTTCCCAGATTTCCAAGATCCTCCTTCCAGTCTCTTGTTCGGATTATTCGTTTCACCATACTCAAAAAATTGTCACCCAATATTTAATTAAATGATCAATGGTTCCCTATGTTCACGATATTAATTTATTAGCCAATAATGAAATGAGAGAGTAGAATACACTTAACGTGAAGCAAAAAATATGATACTACAATTTCAATATAAGATCCGAAAGTTTACATAATATTTTTTTTTTGGTAAAGAATTTACATATTATTTATCTATAATAATATGGAGAAACTTGACAAACGTTAATGGGCATCACATGCCCAATCTAGCATAAAAGTCCTATTACTGAGTCATTTTATTTTTCATGTGGCATTTTCTATGTTAGAAGAAAGTGTGATTAAATATATAATTATGTTATGTGGGCCACTGCCAGCTATTTTGTTATTAAATGAAGGCACGCCATACTCAAAAAGTTGTCACCCAATATTAATTAAATGGTCAATGGTTCCCTATGTTCAAGATATTACTTTGTTAGTCAATAATGAAATGAGAGAGTAGAATACACTTAACGTGAAGCAAAAAATACGATATTGCAATTTCAATGTAAGATCCAAAAGTTTACATATTATTTATCTATAATAATATGGAGAAACTTGACAAACGTTAATGGGCATCACATGCCCAATCTAGCATAAATAACGCGACCTGCATCTGGTCTATGTTCCTAAGAAAGTCCTATTACTGAGTCATTTTATTTTTCATGTGGCATTTTCTATGTTAGAAGAAAGTGTGATTAAATATATAATTATATTATGTGGACAACTGTCAGCTATTCTAAAAGGACGATCTCTGTTGAGACTGAAAGCTAGTAGAAGAGAGGAGAGTGCTGCGACTGCCACTTTCACAACTGATGAACCTTTCTCTGTGCCAAGCCTAACCTGCACATGAAATTGTAGCGCTAATGTCTGATTTTGTTTTACCAAACCTCATAAAAGGGACAGAGAAGTCACCAGAGGTGATATTTTTCCGACTTTGGTATCTTCTTCCACCCGAAAGATAAAATGACCGACAGTGAGTCTTAAGTTGTGATCCCAAGAATTGTAAGAACATCTGGATCAAGTAGAAAGTACCTGATGAAAATGACTGCAGAAGAGGATTAAAGAGGTTGTGAAGCCAACAAGGAGAGATGCGCACAGAACAGTTCCAGTTAAGGGAAGATACCTCACGCTACTGTCAAATGAAAAACATATAAGCAACACCTGTCATGATCGTGGAGCAGCAGATTTTGAGACGAAAATCATATACAATCACCTGTTGTTGCCCATTAACCAGTAAAAGCCCGTAGTAGCAAAAGGTCCAAATGCTGCGAAGCACAATGGCTCTCCAAGTCTATGGTAGCTTAGTCGAAATGGCGGACACTGCAGATGGGAAAATTTGGGTAAATGAGAAAGAACAGTCTTTGAAATGGATCAAGGTGTGATGAGTCTTGAAAGACGAAGTTGCTGCCCTTTGAACATCAATCTTATACTTTCAACCTCACAAGATCAGCTCAGACGCTTGAGCATTCCAACTAAACAAAGTACAAGTTTTTACGAACACTTCCGAGTACCTACGTTATATATATAACCACAGACAATAGCACAAGTGAGTAACAGCATCGCACGCAAATGTCCTGCCTTTAGTGATACCCATGTCAGACCCATCAAGCGAAGGACAAGAAACAAATAAGCTGCAACAAGAGTTCTTGTTCGGCTGCCAACATGTATCCAGAAAAGCAATTGTCAACGGTTACGGTCCAGCAAAAAGATGTGTAGTAATAGATAGCGTAAGCGATGCAAAGGCAAATAGACTTGTTCATTCGAATAAGATGTTTGTCGAGTTGTTTGGATTTAAACCTATTCAATAATATCCAAGATGATCATGTTGGTGTGTAATTATTACAGTAACAATAAACAACCAATGAAGCATTAAATAAATTGTAAAGGAAAAGCAAAAATAGAACGCTAAGAAATAAGAAAAATGCAGATCCTAACTAAGCTAAAGGGAACCACAATCAACATATTGGAAGTGTGCAATAAAGTGATAATCAAAATAGAAATGCACAAACAGCAATTTAACATTTGTTTCTACGAATATTTAAATTTTATGGCAAAGTCTAAAAGAGTTGTTTAATTTTGAGCGTAATTTTTTATCAAGGATTTTCGCATATTTTAAAAGAAAAGTACTCAAAAACTAATTTTTAAGCTTTTTTTCTAATTTTTTAAGAAATAAAATTTTAAAGAATTTTTTATAAAAGAATAATTTTAAAAAAAATATATAAAAAAGCTTTAAAAAAATTGAGTAAGAATTTTTAAAAATCAATTTAACCTGAAAATAGGGAATCGAGTCGGACGTGCGGTCCGGCCCATTTCGAGATCAGCTTGGGTCAACCGATCCAGGTCACAGGATCCTCAGTCGGACTAGGCTTGATTCACAGGCCCAATCCAGCTCAAAAAAAGAAAAAATTTGGGTCCAACCCCCTAAAAAACTTAATGAATTAAGCCTGGTCCAATAAAGCAAAATAAGCCCATTATGCCTAATTCAACCCAGCCCGCGAACCAAACCCCAATTAGTCCAACTAAACCCCTAACCCGACATGCCCTCGCGTCCCCTTGCATTGGTCGAAGCGAGCGACAGCGCTCGTCTGGAATTGGTTGCATGCCCACATCGGCATCCCCTCGGCCAGCCTGGGCCGAGGGCTCGCCCTCCGCCCGTCCAGCCACCGCCACTAATCGAGACTAGGCTAGGCCTCCTCACTCCCAACATTCGGCCAAGACTCTTCTCGGCCTCGGCCACGTCCAACCATGTGGCTGGCCTCGACACAACCACTACTCGACACCCGCCCGAGTCACCACTGGCTAGGTCGGCTCAACTCTTCCGGTCAAGAACCCCACTCCCGGCCAGACACCAGAAATGACGAAATAGAAAGGGGAAAATCGAGTCTATTAAAGCTCGACTCCATGCCTACAGTCGACACCGCAACAAACAATGAGGCTTGCCGATACTCGAAACCGAGCGTGAACAGGCGCCGGCAAGTCTCAGCCTTGGTTAGTCGAGACAATGGCAAAACAAAGTATCCTACAAGGGAAAGGGGGGGTGTCGTCGTTACCGGCGACGGCGAATGGAGGGTGAGCTTACCAAATTGGGCTACGCATAATCGTATCGCATGCCTCCGAGCCGAGATTCTCAGAAAGCGACTTGACTCGAGGGAAATCGAATGAAGACCGTGACTTTCCAGAGGCTAGGCGTGAGAAAAGGAAATCGTAGGCCCAAAGGCGTAGCAGGGGGGAGGAAATGGAAAGGAGGCCGGCTGGTTCGTGGGCCGAGCCTAAGCGTGCCAGGTCAAACCGGCCTGGTTCATTTTTAAAAATATATATATTCTTTTATTTTCTCTTTATTTTTAACTAAATTTTAATGGATTCTATTATTGGTAATGCAAATTCTCATAATATCCATATGCTTTGCAATTTAATGAAAATTATTTTTGTTCATATGCTAAAAATTAATCAATAATTTTATATGCAAATAATAAATAATTAAATGGATCATTAGGTGTCAACGGCTTACAATCATGTCTAATATTAATTTGTCATTTAAAGAGTAGCGGTATTTAAGAAAGAAAACATGTTTAAAATGTTAATAAAGAATGGAGAAAGTTTAATGATGATTCTAATTGAAGTTTCAACAATTACAATTGACATTCTAATTGAACAATTAACTTAATTATAATGTTGCTTCTATATTTTAAATATGATTTCATTGACCTGCGCAAGGAGTAGACCTAGGATTAGTACGTAATCAATGTTTGTCCGTTAATGGTGGAAGAAAAGATGAAAGATGCAATAGGCCTAATTTATTAGTGGTGGAAAAGGATGAAGGGACCATTGTCGATGGCAAATGATGAAATGATGGATAACTCCACATTGTCGGTTCATTAGTGGTGGAGGAGGGGATGGAGACATGAACATTGACGATGGTAACTCGTCCAGTGAAGAAACAATAATGCAGAAAAGCATCCATTTCTATGCCTAAGGAATTTATTGGTGTTTAGTTAAGGCCTAACTAAGGTTAGGTTAATGAGCTCCATAGGCTAAACCCAACTCCTCTTTCCACCTCATGATTCGGGTCTTTGCTAAGATTCTAAATTGTTGGATCTCTAGTTCTAAAACTCTACTGTTGATAACCAAATATTCCAGCGAAAACTTGTGTTTCCAGCACCCAAATCCCAAGATCATGGACATGTCAAAAGCCAAAATATGACTTACTAGGAAAAGAAAAAATAATGGTTAGGTGTAAAGACTCACCTTTTATCGGTGTCCTCGTCGTCACATGTCAATCGCTAGATCCTGTCAATTGTTATACACTTTATTCTGGTTTGTCTGATTGTCTTCGAACTTGTTATCATGAACGTAACTCAAGCATATGAGCCCATCCAAACTTGCAGAAAAAATTTCTGACCCACGAAATATCAGTTTAACCAAACCTAAGCTAGATAAAATTTAAGATATTGACCCGATGGATCTACCAAATTTACATGCTTGGATCACAATTGAAATGGCAGAAGAACAGCCCAAGTGCTATAATTTGATACGGGTGGACACTTAAGTGCCATAACTTTAAAATTGTACACTTGAGTGCCAGTTTCGAAGTTAAATTGAACACTTAAGTGTCACTTCGGCGAAAATCTGGCCAAATGGCTGACGTGGCAATTTTCCGGCGAATTTGGTCCAAAAGGGCGTCATTTTTCATGCTGACGTGGCAATAAAATGCAAAAACAACGCCGTTTCATGTTTAACGTGTAAATAATAATATAAAAATTAATTAAATTAGATTTAAACTTAATTTTATTTAAAATATTCTAAAAATTTAAAAATTTTAAAAAAAATTTTAAAAAAAGGGGGGAGGTCGAAGGGGGGCGGGCGAGGGCCGAGCCCCGCCGCCGCCGCCTCCCCACCGTCGCCGCGAAGGGCCGGTGATGGAGGGGGAGGGTCGGCGGAGTCGCCCGGCCCCCGGCCGACTAGTGGTGAGGGCCGCAAGCCCTCGTCGGATCGCGGCGAGGGCCGCGACCCTCGCCTCAGATCTGGGCGAGGGCTCGCCAGCCCTCGCCGGCCCCTGGCCAAGGCCCGGTGACCCTGGCTGACCCTCCACACTCCGTCGTTGGCCCTTCCCGGCGGCGACGAGGAGGTGGCAAGGACCCGCGAGCCCTCATCGGATCTGGGCGAGGGCCGTGACCCTCGGCCCAGATTTGGGTGCAGGCCGTGACCCTCGCCCTAGATCTGGGGGAGGGCTTGCGTGGGATGAGGGTCGCAGGCCCTCGCCGCTTCCCCGCCATCGCCGGGAAGGGCCGGCGATGGCGGGGAGGCAGCGGCGGCGAGGGCTTAGCCCTTAGCCGCGCCCTTCGACCTCCCCCTTTTTTTTCTTCTTTTTTTTTAAAATTTATCTTAAATTATTAGAATATTTTAAATAAAATTAAGTTTAAATCTAATTTAATTAATTTTTATATTATTATTTACACGTTAGACACGAAACGGCGTCGTTTTTGCATTTTCTCGCCATGTCAGCATGCAAAACGACGCCGTTTTAGACCAAACTCGCCGGAAAATTACCACGTCAGCCATTTGGCCGGATTTTCGCCGGAGTGGCACTTAAGTGTTCCATTTAACTTCGAAATTGGCACTCAAGTGTACCATTTTGAAGTTATGGCACTTAAGTTTCCTCCCGTGCCAAGTTATGGCACTCCAGGTGTCCCAAACTCCAATTGAAATAATCATAGTCCGGCCATTTTGAGTGTTACTATCCACGATAAAAATAATGTTCCATGGGAGTCACTTTATTTTATAGTACAATGTTCAATTGTTAAATTACACTTTCCGAACATATTAACCCAACGGATCTACCAAGTTTTTTTTTTCTTTTCTAAAAAACATAATCAAAATACTAGGGGTGAGCACGCCAAACTGCCCAAACCGAGAACCGCTCAAATCGGGAACTGTCCGGACTGAACTAGACTAGCTAGTTTGGTTCGGCTCCTAGAGGGATCGGTCCAGTTCCTGGTTCCATAAAAATGGAACCAATCATTGTCAGTCCGGTTCTTGATTCTGGAGAGGACTAAACCGAATTGGGCCAACCCTTTTTAAAAATATATATATATTTTTTAATTTCTTAAAAATAGCAATAAAACTTAAAAGTAGTAACAATTCTTGTGCTTTTCTTAATTTTTTTAATTTTCTTTGCTAAGTAATCAGTTCCATGAGATCGACCAATTGGTCCGGTCCTAGGTTAGTCCGATCCGATTCTCAGTCCCAAAAATTGGGCAATGGTTCTTTGGTCCAGTTCCCAGTTCCTAGGTGGAATCGAACCTAACCGGGAACCAATCACCTCTACAAAATACATGCGGTGTCTTTTAGATGTTGACATCTAAATTTTATCTCCCCTATATATTGCATTAGAGAAATAGGGATCGATCATAATTCATAAACAAAAATATCATTCACGCCATCTTATTTGCATTGCATCTTTTTTCTAGGTTACATTCCTTGCATTTTAGGACTAACCCATGTTACGGACCAGCGGTTAAGTTGAAAGTAGCCCGGAGAGAAATTCGTGATCATGGAGAGGAGATGAGCTTAAACTAAGAGTTTCAACACTCTTGGATGATTCCAAGATTGTGAGAGACGGATAAGGTATGGATATAACAAATAAGCAGCATTGCATGTCACCACGTGACAAGATCCGGGCATCCACGAGCCTTGGAAATTCTTGGCCACATGTGCATCTCGCATGATCAATGGTCACATGCCTCACACGACTCGATCATGTGCCATTCACACGGATATTCCGTTGCATCTCCATGAACTATCACACACCAGAATAAGTGCATAGCAGAGGAAGTCGTGACGTGCACATGCTTAGGTGACCTCTCTATGGATGATACCGCAAACCGTCGCATGCTCAATCAAGCCCTTAGGTGGCCGGCCATATAGGGGGATTTTCCTCCACTATGCTACACATTGTTGATAAGATTTGATTGCTTAGTTGTCAATTAATCTAGCGGTTGCTTTGGTTACCTAACTCTCCCCATGTACACACACCATTGGATCAAATTGCAATGGTATCTTCCTAATTTGATTGACCACCATATCTTATTCTCACTGTCCATCCTATGTTCATTTTGATCTTCACCGTTGATTCATATTGTATACATTATCCTTAAAATTTCTATCACAGGATCTCTAATTCTAATTTGAGCTGACCTTTAGAGCCTATAAATAGACCCCTCCACCATCCGTTATGAGGACACACACTCATTCAAAGCTCTCAAAGAAACTCTGAAATTTTTAATGCCTCTGTGGTTATGATACTAATTTCAACGCATTGTCTCCGCTCAAACAGATCATTATTTCAGACCAAAAGAAAAAAGAAAAAAATCAGATCATTATTTTTGTCGAGGAGATTACATTCGAAACAAGTTCTTTGAGTCGTGGCGAGTACTTGATATTTTCCGCCCAATCAAGTGGCCATTTCCGTGAAAATCTAGACAGGCAAATTTGCATGCTCATACTGACTAACCATCATAATTTGGTATAGCAGTACAAATTTACGGTGTTTAATCAGACATTATGCAGTTCTCACTTCCATTTATTATGCCAAGAGAATACCTTTCATAAAGGTTCAGCTTACATCCATCAAAACTGTATGGTTCTTGCACCTTGCATCACATAATATTAAACGTTCCATAAGGTTGCCCTCCAAAGAGTCCAAACAGACTAGAAGTAGTAGACAATCATACATTCATTTTTAACAGAATACAGCGCAACAGTAGGCTGCAAACATCATATCTCTACCTGATTTGGGCACAACCCTTTATTGAGCGATCTGCTTTGTTTAAATTCCAAATAGTCCTTGTAATTCATCGAGATGTATGTAGCTTGGTTGTGCTTGCCATCCACCAGCTGCTCCACTGGCACAACGACAGTGTTGGGTGACGGTCCAGTAGAAAAAGGGATCGATATCCTTGTAGCCTTGTTGTTCACGACAGCTCGATGCAGAACACTCTTGTATTTCCCATTGCTCATAATCTTGCACAGTTGAAAAGTGTCAAGAACAAAAAAAAATAGTATTTGCAATAAGCTTGATACGTTCAATGGCCTAAACAATAGCAAATCACAGAGATTCGTATCAACTTTTTTGCTGATTAATATCCGGTTAAAGAAACCAAGGCGATAGAGTATGTTTCAGCAAAAGACAACTGTATTTTCTACATTTCTATGTTAAAACAATCTTCCTTCTATAAGTACCTACACTGTATCTGCATCTATAGTTCTATGCATAACAGTTTACCTTCTATAAACCAAGGCACACAGTACACACCAAGATTTGAAATTAATTGGACCTCTCTTGCAGAACAGATAAGGGAGATTAGAAAGATAAAACGTGGATATCTGTACATTTACCTCGAGCTGATCAGCGGTGTTGACCACAAAGGCATTCGGAATGGGATCAACTTTGACCCACTTCCCGCCATGGTGCACTTGGAGGCCGCCAGTATCATTCTGCATTAGGATGGTCAAGAGGCCATAGTCCGAGTGCGAGGGTAATCCCATAGCAAGTTCTGGCTGTGGGCACGGCGGATACAGATTTGCTGCTAATATCTGTAGGCTTGAATCCATGTTCATTGCTTCATCAATATAGCCCGGTCCGAGTCCTAGGCTCTCCGATATACCCTTGAGCAATTCCCTGGCTAATTTCCGGAGCTCCCCAGAGTACTCTGCTAAAACTTCACTGCAACAAACATTGCTCTCATTTATCAGAGGAAATGCCGTGGTAGAGTTCTTTTCATCTTTAGGGATTTCACAGGCGTCTGTCACTCTATCTTTTATTTGGGGTATTACCAATTATTTTGCCCTATCAAATTGAATCCGCACTTTGCTTGTTTTTCTAGGCGTACAAAATTGTTCTTGTTTGACATCAAGATGATCCAAAATAACGGTATCCTAACAAAAGAATCACGTACTTTCCATTGCTATAATTCAAAACTGCCAGATTTCTAGGTAAATATAGATCTACCATACAAAACTAACAAACCAGAACCAAAGATGCCGAAGAGCTCGCGCATCAGATGCATTGAAGTTGTTCAAGTTCAGATCCACATGATTAATTGAGTGGTAAAGTGCTTCCTGTAGATAACGCAAATCTGGTATCCAAACCACGTTATGTCGTGTATAGGTAACTTTAGAATTCGAATTTGTTGGAAAATAATGACTTCAAATCAATTGTGTAATTAAGTTAGATCATAGTGTTGCTAATGGTCATCTTCAAATATCCTCCAAGATATAACAAAGTCTCAAACGAAAATACTAAATAGCAATTCTAGTATTTGTCTAAGGTCTCTCTAGGAAATAATTGAAAAGAAGACTACACTTTTGGAAAGACTCGAAAAATAATTTCATACTCATCATCCAAAATTGACATGTATATATAAATCGGTCTTAAAGAACATAGGCAAGTCTTCGCAAAAGATTGCAAAGTGAACAAAGTATCTCTTCGAAAGAAGTTGCAAAATGAACAAATGCAACCCTTAGGGAATTATTACAAAGTGAACAAGTATTTCCAAAAGTTGTCTTGAAAAGACACATAAAATTCGGAATAATAAAAATAATAATAAATAAAATTCCGACTTTTCATAATTTCCAAAAATACTTAATAAACAAAAAACAACCTTTCAACTTATAAAGGTTAATAAGATAATCATACGAAATAAAATAAACATAAATAGGCTAGTGCTAATTAAACAAGTATAATTTCCAAAAGTGTTAAGTATGCCTAATAATCACGCACCTACCTGTGGGTATTGTGAGGTCTAGTCCACACCCCAATCTTTTCTTTAAACATACTAGAGAAGGCTCACAATTCTAAATTATCTCATCTCCTTCCAATTTTCCTATATGGGATAAAGAAAAGCACACTTTGTTTTACAAACAAACTTCCAACAGAATCTACCACCCAAGTGGACAGAGTCTTATACATGGACAGAGATTGGAAATAGTCAAGTTGAAGATTCGGATTCTCGTGTTACCAAGAAGAATTTGTTCAAGTTCCTCATCATGTTTTCTTTTTCTGATGTGCCTGACAAAATTACACTGCGCACTAAGATCTGGATGCATTGATAACTCTGAAGTAGCAAGTCAAAGGTTGATAACTGTGAACATTATTTTAGCATGACACGGTGAGAAGAGTAACGACTTATTTTGCTGTACCCACATACGTACTCTTCAATTTTTCGCTTCCTAAAGATTCTGTAATTTTATACTATACTCGATTGACAAAAAAATGTCGTCAACAGAAAGGCTCTGCTGCTGCTTGAACTGTAGCATCAAAGCTACAGTAAGGAAATATTGTTGTCATTGCCACTAATTGTAACCTAATGATCACTCACCCACAAAAAGAAGAAAAGAACTAAATAGACAAATGGTATCAAGAAAACAGAAATTTCAGTACGTATATGCAAACTGAGAACTTGCACGCGAAACCGACGGAGAGAGAGAATGGATACCTCAAGCCTTCTGGCTTGGGAGGGCAGTGAAACTTTGGATGCACCATCATCTTCAGAAAATCTCTCCAGAGGAGCACTTTGTCGACCGAAGCTTTGAAGCTCGTCCCGTATATTATGGGATCCAACACGTGCTTCCCTAGAAACTTATTCTTCTCCTCCTCTGTCAGATCGAAAAATCCCATCAGCGCGTCGACCGTCGCCTTCATTTGACTCTTGGGCACTCCGTGGTTGATCAACTACTCACATATACAACCAAGGGCTATGATCAATACATAGCGGACAACACACCGTCGAATCATGTATAGGGAGTTTATGTCATGCTGATGACGAAGAATGACTCCAGCTTTGACACCAATCACGAAAAATAGATTTAAAAAGACAAAAGGGGTCGGGTTTGATTTACGGGCAGCGTCCAATCTCATGCAGGCTAAGCCATGAGAATAATTTCTCATTATTTCTCTTTAGCTTCGGCATGAATGAAACCATCGGCTGAATCTATCAAACCAATTTATATCGTTGCTAGTCTTTTAAGGAGGCGCAGAAACCCCAAGTCCTAAAACTTGGCATGGGTGGATACATAAGTATAAAAAATTTTAAAAGATATACTTAAGTACAAAAATTGGAAAAAAAAAAAAAGAACACTTAAATGCCAACTATAAAAATTTCCGGCCAAATAGTTGACATGATTTTTTCCGGCAAGATTTTTAATTGATGTAGCAATTCATTTTACAAAAAATTATCCACGCGGCATTGACGTGGCTAGATAAGCCTAAAATAACATCATTTTGGTCTAAATTTGATTTTTAATATAAATAATAATTAAATTAAATCTAAAAAACTTTATATATATATATATATATATATATGATCTAGGGCCATGGAGGCCCTCACCGCCATTACCCCCACAATTGCTAGAAGGGTTCAGCGACAGTGGGGCAAGGGTCAGTTGGGGTCATCGGCCCTCGGCCATATGGCTAGCAATCTTGGCCAACCGTCAAGCCCTCACCCAAAACTAGGGCAAGGGGTCACAACATCCCCCAGAGGAGCCAAGGGTCGTCGCTGGCTGGGGGCGTGTTGTTGCCCACGTTGGATTTTTGACAAGCCTCGTCAGAGTTGACACTTTAAGTGTCTAATTTCAAATAAAGTGGCACTTAAGTGTACATTTTGAAAATTTTTTGCACTTATATGTTTATTTGTGTCAAGTTTTGGTATTTGGAGTATATTTCTTTTGTCTTTTAAGTATTAATAATAAGTTTGACACTCGAAAGTTGATTAAAGATACCAACTGTTTGTTTCACATGTTAGAGATCTAAATAAAGAAAAGTACTATGAAGCAGATAATGAACTAGCGAAGAACATGTGTACCATGAAGACGCCCCAGTCTTGACAAGCCTTTGCAAGATCGGAGACGGCTTTCGATCGTTGATCGGGATTACTCGAGGAGAGGAGAGAGAAGTCGATGACAGGGATGGAATCATCGTGGTCGGCATGAACGGCTTGATCACTGGAACTGGGGGTGGTGAAGGCGTAGTGGGAGGGAATGGAAGTGAGGTTGGAAGATTCGGCTAGAGTCTTTGCACCGGTTATCTGAAGCCGAGGAGTACTAGCTTCTTGATGTAGTGGAGCCGCTGGAGAGGTGGTACCCATTTGAGGCGAAGCTGACTCTCTTTTGCCGCAATGACCCTATTATGATCAAATGGTACGTATCATTAAGCAACAATTTCGCTTATATAAGAAAATGGATAGATAAACTTATCACCCAAACCATTTAATTAAATAGCCAATGGTTCCACGTGACCGCTTGATTAATCAAGTGAACAACAAAATCTGCATTAGAATCCCCGTTTTCACAATTTAAATTTGTTGGCCAACAATAAAATTGTTGGAATCAGTGGCGCGGTGGAAGCAAATCGTATCTTTGCCATTATCTCAGGAGCTATAAAAATCAACATAAATATAATGAGGAACGATAAAAGGACACTAGAAATTTACCTGATTTGGTTAGAATGTTGGAATCTACGTGTCCGGGAGAGCTAGCAAATAATCCACTATAAATCGGATAATTATAAAATTACAATCGTTCATGCACTTAAGTGTTTACCAACCCTAGTGTATACCCACAGTGTTCAACAACTCAACTGTATGCACAATTGTCTCTGAGCTCACGCCCTTATTTGTCCCTTGAGCTCTCACTTCTTGCTCTGCCTTTCTTACACCCTCTGCCGTCCTCTATCTATAGGAGAATGCGTGTAGAGACAAGACAAATGTGAAGTCCACAATTGCCAACATCCACACCTAGTATTGAAACCATGCGCACACACGACATCACCATCATGCACTAACCTAACGCATAGCTTGTACCTTTTCTCCTTCTTCATCTACTAATAAAGGACACACTTAGCCCACAATTGGCACCGACTTCAAACAAATCTATGGGCATGGCTACTTTTCTGTTTCTTTGACTGCTATAAACCCATGTGCAAGCGATTTGTCAAACTTCATGAAATGCTGCACACCGACCTATGGCAAAAAGAATCATCAAGTGTTGGAATACTTTTCTCTTTCTTTGACTTCTATGAACCCATGTGCAGAAGGATTTGTCAAACTTCATTGAATGCTTCACGCTGGCCTATGACAAAAAAAATTATCTAGTGTTGGAAAAAAGTTGGCAGAAAAAATGACTAACTTCTTCGATGTGAATAAACTAATTACCTAGGAATGTACATTGAATCACGAACGAACGACGGATGATACAACTTTGATGATGGTCCAAGTACAATCACGAGGAAAGCATTCACGTTCCACGGTGTTAATACCAATTGTCTTCTTAAAGCAGTAATGTAATTATCTTTTGTTGTTTGATAGAGAGAGAAGAAGAAGAGAGAAGTATTTATCATAACGTTCTTTCTACCAATCATTATCGTGGTTATAACTTCCCTCACATCCTTTTAAAAGATGTCTCTCCATCATATCAAAACAAACCAGTACATCTTAATCGCACCTCATCATGGACGTACCAATAAAATATAACATCTCTCACTCAGACATAATGGGTATTGACACCTGATTTTTAGTCGACCCATTAAAAAAAAAAATCGAGACTTGGGTTTTCGAACGAGACAAAGCCGGTTTCTAGACCAAAAAATGCCATTTTTCATTTCTTTCTTTTACGTTGTCACTCTTAAGTATTTTCCTATCTATTTTCAAGAAAAATTTTGAAAAGTCAAACGGTTGATTTTTTAGTTGACTTTTTGGTCAACCCTTTTGATCAAAAGTCAATCCTAGGTCGAAAATTGACTTTTCACCAAAAAAAAGAGAGTCAATTAGCATTAATTTCACTTTTGTCAAATCAATTTCTCAAAAAATCAAATATTAGACTCAAAAATCATCATTTTAGAAAAAATTTGGTTGACTTTTGATCAAACTTTTGATTAAAAAAATTGAAATATTAAAAATCCTAAAAATATTTTGTTTTAGTGTCAATTTGATTTGTGTGTTGAAAATTTCACAAAATTCGATTAAAAACATTGCTTTTCAAATTTTTTGGTTTTAGGTTCTAAATCGACGAAAAACAAAATTACTTTTATTCTAGTCATAATTAGGTGTAGTTCCTTTTATGACAATTGGTCTAGGGGCTATTTCTGATCCACTCATTTGTTTGTTTTTGGGAAGTGCCATGGTGAAAGGCAAATTGCTGTTTTAAATCTTAATTAGGGGGTCAATATCAATTCTTCATAATTTACGATGGATGATTGTTTTCCATTCATTTTCTTAAGATAAATCCAAATCCGAGGTCAATTTTAACAAATTCACATGATAACTTCCCAATTTGAGAAACTTCAATCTCTTGAAAGTAAGAAAATCGAGCTGTCAAGCTTTAATCGAAGAAATGTAAATTGATCTATTCAAGACTATTATTCAATTTCATGGATCTAAGTCCAATTTTAATATTAGAGCTCAATTTATTTTTGGTCTAGGTTTTGGCACTTTAATCCAAGGTCAATTTAAATGCATTAGGTGATCCGACATATGGGTAATTGGCCAAAGAGGTTTATTGCAATATTAATTGAACTCAATTTTAATTAATTTGAAATTTTTGCTAAAGAATTGCAAAATTGTGCATTTTAGACCTTGAGGCTTGATTTCATATACCCATGGCTTTGGTCCATTGCTTTTCATAATAATCACTCAATTAAGTCAATAGAGAATCTGTCACGCCCCGATCCTCGGACGCGCGCACATCCTTCTACTTGGTCGATTTTATAATGCGATATCCCAGGACTATGTATCGCCGACCCTTTCTTTTATTTAAGCACATGCGGAAGCAGTTATAAATCCCCGCATAATAAAACAATGGGATAGGAAGCGGCCATATTTTTCATATTGAAATTCACAACCACACTTTCATTAACAGCACAACTCATAGTATATTTACAATACTATTCACAACATACTTGTCTCACACCTATCTATACTAAGACAGGGTTTACAAAAGGGATGGGATCTCAATCCACATCTGGGTTGTACTCAAGATCCCTCTCTGGATCATCTTCTACTTCAAAATACTTTCTCCCCTTCAGCTTTCTTCCTCCTCAGCTTTTCCTCAAGGTCCTGAAATGGTTATTCAATAACCAATGAGACCACGTCTCAGCGAGTCCTACCCCCTACGACTCGATTAGTAAACTAATACACCATACGGTTGCCTAAGCACAACACGAGTCAGAGGACTTACCTTGGCCTCAGTTCCAACCTGCAGTTTAAGGCTAAACACATATATTCAAACAGTTCACGACATACGATCAAGCATTGATCAATCGACTTAGTCGATTACATGTCAGCTAGACCCTTTCTAGGTCATTCCCACTCATACCACGATTTCCCAGTGGTGTACTCATTCACCAAATCACATGTGTTTCTCAGGCGTCGTTTTCGCCAATGACATATCGATCACCGACACCGTGCGTTCTTTAAGGCGCCGTTTTCACTAGTGATAACCTCGATCACCGAACCACGTGTCCTTTCTAGGGCGCCGTTTTCGCCAAGGTGACATCGGCTATAGACAACATCGTGAGTTCTTTAAGGCGTCGTTTTCACCAAAGTGATATTCCCATAACCACCGAACCACGTTTGTCTATAAGTCATTTACGTGCGTTCTTTAAAGTTTTCGCCAAAATGATACTCCCAATCACCGAACGTCACGTACGTATGTCAATAATATCGCACGATTGGTCTCAACTAATAATGTTCTCAGTTAGCTCTCACCATTCTCTCTACTATATAGCCCATCAACGAACTGGCGCTATATATCCATGCTCGGCCATTACCAATCAAATATTCAATAACAAACAATTAAGGATAAATCCTCAAATTTCACAATTAATTCAATTCCACACAACGTAGAGCTCAAATAAATAAATGGACTGCACCACGACAATCAGCACGAAATTCTGGTCACCGGCCATCCCGGTTGAATTTCCGGAAAAATAATTAATTAAATAAATAAATTTCGAAAATAAATAAATAAACATTAAAAATCCAATTTAGGCCCATATTGCCTTATTGGAGCCGAAACGGGTCGGGAAAAATCGAGATGCATTCAATAAATAACCAAACATTTCTACTTGCTAATAGCTAGGTCTAACCACCTAACATGCATCATTAAGTCACTAAATTAATTGTTCTAACCTAATCTAACCACCTAATTGCACTTAATTAAATCTAACCAACCTTAAGCATAATTAGCAAACTAATAAAGCATTAGTGAGTAAAACTCACTTCGACAAAAGCGGAGATCGAATCAGAAGCAGCGACACACGATCGCCGAAATCGAACTTTCGACAACACCGGCGGGCTTGGGACCGGGCCTCGACCTTGGCTCAACAAATCTCAGCCCAAATGAGATTTGTTCTTGCGCTAGACTGGGCTTCCTTTAGACTGGGCTGAACTTGCTGGGCCTCGTTGAAACCAAACTGAACTGGGCTTCAAGATGTGGACTGGGCTTCAATTGCTTTGCTGGAAGATTGGGCCTTAAACTTTCAGTTGATGGCTGCTGGAGATTTGGGCCAAGCAAGTTACAAAATGGAAGCTGGGCTGATCAGTGGACTGTACCAAAAGGCCCGAATTGTTGCTGAAGATGGGCCCTGCCGAACCGGGCCTGTCTTCGCTGGGTTGCACTCTGCAAACCGAAGCTGAATCAAAGGAGCTGGCGTCGACGAAGGCTTGCTGGGATCTTCGACGGTTGACCTGGGGAAACAGAATCGTGGACAGCTGGCCGCGGATGGAGAGAAGATGGCGCTCGGTGGCTTCGCTAGTAGAGACGTGCGGACGATGGAGTAGCTTCGTGGACGTTTGGCGGTCAACAACCGAGAGGATGGAGCTGCTTCGTTGACCCGTGAAGTGAGCTGCCGTTGGGCTTCGTGGGCATGGGTTGGACGAGGCAACGGCGCGGCACGTGAAGCTGCTGGAGATGATGCAGCGATCAACAAACCGACTGGTTTGACTGGGGAACAAAAGATGGTGGAGGCGTGCTGGTAGAAACCGGGAGAGATCTTCGGACGTGGCAGCTGTAGTTCCGGTGGCCACGAGCTGGAGAAGACCACACGGATGCTTGCTCGAGTCTTCAGCGGTGAGGAGTTTGACCGAGAGAGGGCAGCAAAGGAGAACTCGGTGGATGATGAGCTAAAATCGTGAGGATTGGGATGTCAAAAGAAATGGCTTCTTGTGTTGATGAAGTCGACCGAACAGCTTGTTGGCGTGAGAGTTCGAGGGGGTGAAGGGAAAGAAATCGAGAGAGAGATGGAGTTGCGGAGGAGGAGTCGGCAAGTGATGAAGAAGACCGAGGATGGAGCTCACGAAAATGGAGAAGTTTTGGACGGCAGCTTAGTGAGAGGGAAGAGAGAGATGGATAGAGATGAGGTTGAGGAGCCCACAAGCCTTTATTTTCCACATGATTATCCCTTTGAACCTTTCCTAGCCAAGTCTTCTTCCTTGGCTCACCTTAGGCCAACAATACACTCCCCATAACATCTCAATTGGTCCAAAAAAATCTTTAGGGGAAGGCTACGAATTTTAAAATCAGGCTTCAAATTGACACTCATCCCATCTCAATTTCATCTCAAACCGAATCCATAAAATCAATTAACCTCTCAAGGCTTCAATCTCATCCTCTATGTCTCTCTCATCATTTTCAAGCATAAATTCCACCATTAAACCAATTTAAGGTCCAAAATAGTGCTGTCCTCCCTTAGTTCCGAATTTCACATTTTGAGCTTCCGATTTCTTCGACGAATTCCCAAATTGAGATCCAATCTCGATGAAGAAAAATCCCGAACAATTTTCTATAAATCCCCGACACTCATTGGCTTGGCTTGAAAGTCAAACTCCCTTAAATTCGGTCCATATGAATTTCTGTTAATTTTCCGCGACGTCCGAACGATTTTCCGTAAAAATCTCGGAATCTCTTAAAAACCTTTTGAGACTGAGTCAACGTTCCTAGAATTGATCGTGACACCACAGAACTTTCCATTTCTGAAATCGGACTCGAATTCACGGTTAATTTTCATTCGGTGCGTTTTTAGCGTGACCTAGACTATCGGATAGTTTTCAGAACTTTTTAAGGCAAATGACCCGTGGTCGATTTTCTTCGAGCCACTATGAACCCACTCGACTCAATGGTGACTCTTGATTGTCGTGAAAATCTCGATGATTCAATTACGGACACAGGGTACCAAAACAATAAGAAAATCAGTCTAGTGTTGGCCGACGAGAATTTTCTAATTTAGTGGTGTCACCCACGATTAGCCACACATCTCAGTCGAACCGACCTATCTCTGATCTCTAATCGATTTTATACTGCGCCGCAATGGCCTCTAGACACGGTCAAGAAGCCGATTCCTGATCGAGTTCTCAAGTCTATTGCCTTAAAAATTCCTTAATAATTTAAAATTTAGTCCAGGTTATCTCGAGAGTGATCGGCTCTGAGAATAACCCTATAGACGCGTCAATGAAATGCCCGATTTATTCAGTAGAAGACAGGGTTGAAAATTTGGGATGTCACAGAATCCATGGATAGCATTTATGAGATTCAATTAGGTTAATTTGATCAACATTGGACAATTCCTCTTCTAATTGGGCAAAGTTTTCTCTTCAAGGGACCAAATTGCATAAATTTTGAACTCTCAAAGACCATACCAACATGAATTAGCAGGAACTGGCCAGAACTGATCAAGAACTAGTCAAACCGGCATTAACCAATCTGACTAGTTCGACCGACTATTGGTGTGGTAGGCTGGTTCGGCCCCTTTTTAGCTGGTTTTGGACCTCTGGCAACTAGTTTTGGGCTCCTCTCCATGTCATTTTAATCCTTGTACTCTTGCATGTTCATGATTTTACACATTGATCCTCAGATTTTGTGAATTTATAATTTGACCCCTAATTGTGCCTTGAACTCAATTCTCATTTGGCATGTGAAAAATATGCCTTAATTAGGCTAGTTGCACTTTGAAATCATCAAGTATGTCATTATAGTCTTAAATCATTTGGCATTGTCATTGACTTGTATGACACTTTTATATTCCAACTTAGGATTAGATGTTTACCCTAATCATTTGTTGCATCCAATTCTTTGTCGTGTGCGAATTTCATGACATTTGTACATTGCATATTTTAGGACTTAATAATGCATGTTTGTATTCTTGCTTATTAATGACTAATGCGCACACTTTCACAAACCTCAACTTTAAAGCACCAAATTGACTTCAATTGAACTCAGACCCTTGTAAAAAGTCATAAGGCATGCTTAGATCTTTTAATTGTCACTAGTTTCGTGCAATTTGCTCATCGTTAGACTCATTTTCCATTTTTCCTAATTTAGATTAGAATTCTGACCTAGGAGTAAATTCGGAACCTTGTTTTTACCCTATTTAGGCAGAGTTTTGCTATTTTTGTAGTAATTTTTCAGTAGAGATTCTTGAGCCGGACCGTTAACAAAGTTTGTTTGTCACAATTTTATCTTCATTGTGGTGAAATTTCACAATTTTTAGACTTCGTTGATAGGGCAAAGCTCAGTTGCAATGACTGGATGTTCTGCTGTTTTGGCGATCTGCATTGTTAGATTTTTATAAAATCATGCTTAGCACTTTTAAGGAAACTTTCTCCACTAAAGCTGTTCCATATGATATTATGCATACTGTGTAATTTTTTCAGAGGTAGACCATCAATGGGTGCCGTTCATTTTTGCTTATTTGATATACCTTGTTAAAAATGTTCTATTGTGAGCCTTTGTTGTGATTGTCTATCTAGATTTTTTAGGCTAGTTTGTGCATGGAATGCCATGCATCTCATGAAATTTGTTTCAAATCCCTTGATCTTCATTGTCATAAGGTTTTTAAAAAATGAATTGACCTTTCAATGACATTTTTCCCAATCTTGATTGGAAATGCTTGTCCTTGCACATTGAAATGTCTTTAGTACCTGTGATGTTTCCAATATCAAATGTTTAGAATCTTTCAAATACTTGATTTGACTTTGGAAATGTCGAGATTTGAACCATATTTAAAATGTCTGCGATGTCTGTGAGTGCATTTATGTAAGCCCCATACTAACCTTGACAATTAAATGCATTCCATAGCCAAGATATTCCTTTGTCTAAATGTTTTCAAATTTTCTTAAGCTTTTGATTTAGCATTGTGGTTGTCATGGTCTGGATCATATTTAAAATATCTGTGATGTCTATGAGTGCATTTATACGAGCCCTAGAATATCCTTAGCAATTAAATGTATTCCTTAGCCGAGACATCCTTTTGTCTCAAAAACCTCACTTTTTGTTATCAATTATTTAAAACTCATCTTTGAAAGCATCACATATGCCACTCATGCATGAAACCATGTCATTCATTAGAAATGCTTGTGTTTGTGATTGGCACATGCCTTTAAAATAAGTGACCTATCAATAGTTCACTCACTTGATAGGTGCAATGCCTTTATTGGTTGAGAAATAAGGCTTAAAAGGCCTGCCTATGTGTTTAATTTATGCCAATGCATGTGGATTTTAGATATATGTTAGGTGCAATGCTTGAGACCGAGGGAAAATCTTGAGGATTCACTTTGAACATCTTTCAAGGGACTTATAAGCGTTGAATAATGGCTATAAGTCATAAAATGAATTCAATAGATGTCTAAAGGGACCTACACATGAATTGCAAAGGCTGACCCCAATGCTCAAATTTGCTTGATTTTGAACTTTACTTCACTTGATAGATTACTCTTGATCCCATGTTGAGTTTTTGACTATTTTGACGTGTATGAATGTTTCTTTCCATTGTATGTACTTAGTTTAGGTTTAGGGTAGAATTAGAATAGGACCCTAAAAATGAAGTTGACATGAAGATGGTGGAAGGTCAATGTCCATTCCGACCATATTTTTGTACCATTCGTCCCCAACATATATATCAGGTTTTCTTCATAAACACTTGACAAGTTGTGGGTTCTTTTCTTTTCTTTCATTCCATTTCCTTTCATTTCTTTTAAGTATTTTAGGATTGCATGATAGATTTACTGCTTTACTTGGTTGTTTACTTGCCATTTTGTACTTTAAATTCAATTGCGTGCTTTCTTTTATCTTTCTTAAAAATTAACTAGCACGAAAATGATTATCCACGCATGATCACTTAGTTTAGGTGAAACAATCCCGAAAAAGTAAAAAGAAATGCATGGACACTTTAGGCAACACAACATACTATTAGCTAACGAAAGGGCACTAATAGAAATATTTGCGTAACCCAAGTCCTCGAACCTAGATATCTAGTTGTGTAGAAATCGAGGGACAACTCCCGAACCTCAATTGAGCTTTTTACCTAACTCCCAAAAAAGAGGATAGTGGCGACTCCCGTCATATTTTAGGTTGTCTTAAACAACTAGATCGTTTAATAAACCTATCGTGAGGAGTATGAACATTAGGAAAAAGGTTCGTGATCATAATTTAGTACACTTGATATGGCAATACCCCAAAAGATGAGGTGATGCCATTATTATGGGCGAAGACATACTATCAAGAGGGCTATTATGATTGAAATATCCTTAAACTCACATTTACGTCCGATTTCCTTTCAACCTTCAAACCGTTGATTAAGATGTATTGCGATGTCAAGGTTTGGTCATGACAAATTCTGTTGTCACGCAAGGTACGAGCTTGGGAAAGCTCGTGACTCTGATCGAGAGAACTCACAGAAGTTCATTCTGAAAGGCGAGTTGATGACATCTTTTGAAACGCGAACCGTAAGGGAACTCTTGTTGTCAAGTACCCCTAAGCCCAACATTTTTTCTCGAGTTCAGGTCGCAACAATGGCCAATATAAGGCATTCAACATTTATCTATTCTAAAAACAATTCATACCGACAAGAACACTGTGCAACTGGTGAGTACACTTGCACTTGGGAGCTAAAAAAAATTATCAAGTGTTGGAAGAAAGTTGGCGGAAGAAATGACTAACGTCTTCATTGCAAATAAACAAATTACCCAAGAATGTACATTGAATCACAAACGAACAACGGACAATACAACCTTAACAATGGTCCAAATATAATCACAAGGAAAGCATTCATGTTCCATTGTGGTAATGCCAATTGTCTTCTCAAAGTAGTAATGTAATTGCCTTTTGTTCTTTGATGGAGAGAGAAGAAGAAGAGAGAACTGTTTATCAGAATGTTCTTTCTACCAATCATTATGGTAATTATCTTCAGAAGTTATTTATATAACTTCCCTCACACCCTTTTAAAAGGTGTCTCTCCATCAGACGAGCCGATGCATCTTAATTGCATCTCATCATGGACGTACCAATAAAATATTAGATCAAGGTTGAAGAATTCTTTTGTAGACCATGCATCGGTTCTCATTAAAATGCTTTGTGAATATGCTTCCTCATTTCAACAAATAACAAAGTTGAGTCTTGTATAAAGGCTCAAACTTGAGACATAATCTAATAAGGGTGCGTTTGTTTGCATTCTTTTTTTCTGTTTTTGAACAATTTTTTTGTTTTTTTATTCCTGGGAACAAAAAAGAAACAGAAACGCGTTTGGGTGCGTTTCTGTTCCTTTTTTGTTTTTTTGTTCCCAGAAATTAAAAGGGAACAGAAATAAGAAACAACAAATTTATGTTTCTTATTTCCGAAACATATTTGAAGAACAAAAAAGGAACAAAATCGTGTTTCTTTTCTATTTCTTGCTCAACCCTTCGAATACCGCTCTCCTCCTGCGAGCGTCTCCTCCTGCGAGCGTCTCCACCGTCGTCTTCTCCGGCGCCTCCCACTCTCCGGCGCCGACAGCCGCCTCTGTCTAGAGACCATCCGGCTTCTCCACCGTCGTCCTCTCCGACGCCGACAGCCGCTGCGAGCGTCTCCACCTACGAGCATCTCCTCCTGCGAGCATCTCCACCTGCGAGCATCTCCACCGTCGTCTTCTTCGGCGCCTCCCATCTCCGACACCGACAGCTGCCTTTGTCTCGAGACCATCAGACTTCTCCACCGTCGTCCTCTCCGGCGCCAATAGCCGCTGCTCCTTCACCAGGTAAACCTGCTCACTGCTCCTCCTTCACCGATTGATGAGGGCTTCAGCAAGAGCCACCCCTCGCAGATTTGGGCGATGGCTGGTCGGAGCTCGAGCATGAGGGCTCGCTCGAGTGAGCCCTCGTGCTCGAGCCCCAAGCAAGCGTTGCTCGCCCAGATCTGCGGCAGATCTGGGCGACAGCTGCTCGCTGGAGCTGCTCTGCCAAGCTCGAGCTGCTGTGGTCGCTCGGCAGAGCAGCGACGCTCGCTCGAGCGGTAGAGCAGCGTCTTTGCCAGCTCGAGCGAGCAGAACGAGCCCCAAGCGACCACAACAGCTCGAGCTCCATTCTTCTGGAAAAGCACATGCTACATTACAAATTGATGAACTCCAAAAGCATATGCTTAAATCTTCTGTGACTCTCCTTTCTCTGGGGTTTTTCTATTCCTTAGTGCAGCTTCATAATTATGATGTGTAGGAGCCTTTTCTCCATAGAAAGGAGGTTTCTGAAGGCTACATTTCTCTCTGCCTGCTGTCTGATATGTAATCCTATCGTTAGCCGTGTAATAGCTGCCTATTTTTGTTAGATGATCCTAGTAAATTTTTTCTTCAATGAAGGAAATGGTACCCCAAGCAGACAGAAAATCAAAGAGATTACTACCGAACTGAGCCAACATGGACAAATTTCAGAAACGAATGTCTATAACTGGTTCCAGAACCGGCGTGCACGATCCAAAAGGAAAATGCAGAATGCAACCGACAACAATACTGAATCTGAAGCAGAAGCAGAAGTTGAGTCACCAAAGGAGATGAAGACAAAACCTGAGATCTTTCAATCTCAGCAGAATCCTGTATCAAGGAACGAAGATTTGTGCTTCCACAGCCCTGAGATTAGCTCAGATCTTCATTTTGCTGATTCACAGACCAAAGTGGAGAGCATGGTTTATTCAGATGGCAGTTTGAGATCCAGGAATAGGAACCTAGGCCAGCTATCTTTCTATGATGCCATGCTGCCAAATCCAGGTACATACTCAGATATACACCTTATTATTAAGGGGAGTCATGTAGATTGATAATGGTGTAATTTGATTTGATAACCTAGAGTCTTATCATTTCCAGATTTGCTTTTGGACACTATCTAGATGAAACACGACAGATTAGGTGATTTTTAGTGATGATATCAGCAGAGAAGTGTTTTTATATCCATGCATTTGCTGATTATCCTAACAGAGAGATTCAGAAATTGGTATGAACAGTTCTTGGTGAAGTTAATCTTTGGTCAATTCGATAGCAAAGAACTATTCAATTGACCCTCCCAAGCTTTTCCATTCTACGTAACAGCAACATTCACTGGTTTTTGAGTCTAAATATGCCTCATCGATTCTTAATTTCATATATATTTACTGTGAATTTTGACTGTTCCCTGCTATCTATGTAATGATTATGATGGGTTTCCCATCTCAGATTTGGGTAATAGCATCGATGATGGTAACCGAATTGCAAATGTTCCTTAGCATAAGCCAATTTTGCCTAAAGCACATGTGGAGTTGCTAATTTCTGATATGTTCCTAGGCGGTCTTGTAGGAAATGAGCATCTGGGTGGGAAGATGGAGGTACCAGGAGCCTATGGTCTGTATCATTCTGCGGAAGACTTCGGCATGAGTGGATGATGCTGATCGGTGCCATGGATCTGCGCCCCCCCCCCTCTCTTTTCTTCCATATAGCATAACTTGCCTGCCATGCTAATGCTGATGCTGATGTTTAGCTTTTGCCGCTTGCGGCGTCATAGCTTGGTCGGAGCCTAATCTTGCAGAGTTGGATGTTCGGTTTGCTTTTTGTGAAGGAACTGATTTTACTGAGGATCATACACTAGTTTGACTAGTTTGTTTGGATTTTTGATGGACTAGTGTCGCACAAATTTGTTTACGGGAGCGGGATGAGCGCTGTATATTCTATTCAAATCACTCTGGCTCTTGCAATTTCAGAATGCGGGCATTTAGATAGACCGTGGAGTTAGGCCCCTTTTTTCCTTTTGTCCTAGTGGCTTACCTACTGTTGGAGAAGAATCTGGGAAACTTTGTGTTTGATCTAGTTATGTATGTGCATGATTTCGTGCACCTGTTCAATCAATTTGTCTTGAGCGTGCAGAATTCTTTACCTTGGCCATTGACTTTGATGGATTCATGGTTGAGCAGAGCAGTTCTCTCATTTTCGTGTTGTTCGTGCATGCGTGCATGCGTAATGCAATTTGAGGAATGTGACCTCTATGACAAGCGCAGGACTCAATAGGGAGGGCAGGTCTTCATTTAACTCGTGGGAAAGTAATTATTATTTTCTCGTCGAACTTCTTAAAGCTAAAAAAGGTAATTCAATCATAGAAATTGCGGAAGAAAAAGTTCCAATTCACTATTAGTCGCAACATGTTTTAAATAATTTGGCGTTCGATACTAATTTATGTTGAATTTTGAATTCAACGATGAATGGGAATAGATAAAGTGTACGAGTAGTGTGTGACATTATATTAAATAGCCTGAGCTCATCCAACTAAAATGACCTTTCTTTATACAAGAAAGGATGCATCCGAGAATGTGTAACACGAAAACATTGCACTTGTAAGTAGTAGTTTGTTACTTAAGCTGCAACAGTCGTGCCTCGTTCTCACATCTCACTTAAAGGTAGCGATTTAACTTTACGTACAATAATTTATTCATAGAGTTCGTAACATGAAAATATAGCTGCTTGTTAAATGCCAAATAATAGTGCAGTAAAACACCCTCAAATTGTCCATCCATGATGGTGTCATTTGAGAAATTAGGAAGTAACAACTTTTCTCACGTAGTAATTTACTTTTAAGGTCTTGCATGATCCAATATCCGGTGAGAAATCGTGAGCAACCTAAATTTGTGGTAAATCTTTGGTGATCATGACATTTCTTCACTCACCATGAACAAAATAAAATTAATGAGCATTTCATGAGAATGAGAATTCAATATCAAGTTTAAACTTTATTTTAAAAAAAGCATTTTTTGAAAAATTTAAAACAGAAATTTTGTACAGTTTACCAAACGTGTTTCTGTTCTTTTTTTATTCTAGGAACAAAAATTGATTGTAGTTACCAAACGTGTTTCTGTTCCTTTTTTATTTCAAGAACAGTTTTTTTTTTACACTTACCAAACGCGTTCTTTTTGTTCAAAAACTGTTCCCCGGAACAGAAACACTTTTTTTTATTTCTGTTCCCTGGAACAATTTTTGAATAGAAACGTTACCAAACGCACCCTAATTCTCCACATTGGCTCGACGTTTGAAGCAAAGTCATAGTACCCATTCTCCATGCCGACTCTCCCAACACCTCGATGGGCGCTCATACTTTACAAATGCCAATCAAGCTACAGTAGAGCTCAAGCTTTGTTGAAGGAACGAGCTTTATCATCATATTTGTTGGGTTATCCACTGTTGCTATTTTCTTCACAACAATTTCACCCTTTGTTAGGACATCTCAGATGAAATAGTACTGATTTGATATGTTTCATTTGCTCGTGATATGTTGGATTATATGCTAGATATATCACACCTTGATTGTCACTGTGCGTAATGACACTTTTCTACTCTAATCCAAGTTCCAAAAGCAAACCCCTTAGTCATATTGCCTTCTTCACTACAAAGGTTAGTGCCATGTACTTTGCTTCAGTTGAAAACAAGGCAATATCGTCCTGTAAAGACACATTCCAACTTATTGCACCACCTGCTAATGTAAAGATGTAACTTGCTAACAATTTGCACTCATCCAAGTTATTGGCATGATCCAAATCCACATACCCTATGGTCTCACCTCCATTACTGTTCCTCCAATACGTGCTGCCAACGTCTTTTGTCCCCTTTAGATAGCTGAGGATCCATTTCATAGTTTCCCAATGAGTTTCACTTAGGTGCTTCATGTAATAGCCGACAACACTTATAGCTTGTGAAATGTCAGGCCTAGTGCATATCATCGCATATATAATACTACCCTCTGCATTAGAATAAGGAGCACGGGACATATGCTTTTCCTCCTCAATCTATGGCAATAACTTGTTAGAAAGTTTAAAATGTGCAGCTAAAGGAGTACTTACAGATTTTGTTGATTAGATGTTGAAACATGCCATAATCTTCTCAATATATTTCTTTTGAAACAAACGCAACGTTCTTGAAACCTTGTCACACAAAATCTCCATACCTAATATTTTCTCAGTAGCACCTAAATCTTTCATCTTAAATTCAGCACTCAACTGTCACTTCAGCACATCAATATCAGACATATGTTTAGTTGCCATTAACATGTCATCAACATATAATAATAGGTAAATCAAAGATCTATCATCCAATCTCTTAAAATAAAAATAGCTATCAAACTAACTTTTCAAATAGTCATAACTAGCCATGAAAGCATCAAAATGCTTGTACCACTGTCTAGGAGATTATTTCAACCTATACAAAGATTTTTAATAAGCAAACATGGTTTGCCTTACCTGAAATAGCAGATCCCTTAGGCTGTCTCATGTTAATTTGTTACCCTAATTCACCATGAAGAAACCCCATTTTTACATCTAGCTACTCCAGCTTGAGATCCTATTCAGCAACTAAGGCAAGTAATACACGAACAGAGGTATGCCTTACCACAGGAGAGAACACCTCATAGTAGTTGGTGCTCGTCGCTAAGTATACCTCTTCGCAACAAGTCTTGCCCTGAACCTAGCTGCCTCTACACTAGAAATGACATCTTTCCATTTGCAGACCCATTTGCATTTGACAATCTTCTGGCTTTTTGGTACTTTGACTAGCTCCTATGTCTGATTCCAATAGAGTGATTTTATTTCTTCACTCAGAGCCTTTAGCCACTACGATGACTTAGCACTAGCCATTGCTCCAGAGTAGGACGAAGGTTCATCCACTTCCACCTCATCACCTATAGTAAATGCATAGGCAATATAAGAATAATCATAACGTACTGGTGGTCTAATATGCTTTATTTGTTTGCCTATGGCTATATTGTGTCATGGCTCTGTTGGTTGTTCTATCTCACTATCTTCAGGAAATGTAGCCTCATTCATAGTCTCTTCCTCTATTACCTTTGAGGTCTTAAGAGGTTCCACCTGAAACTCCAACTCACTTCTGACACCATGATCCGTTTGCTCTGCTTGTTGAGTCTCAAGACTCCTTTGAAGCATTGCAGTCTCGTCGAAGATCGCGTCTCTATTGATTAGAAAACCAAGTGATCTGGGATTAGTGCACCACAACTAGTAGCTTTTCACCCCTTATGCATAACCCAAAAATATGCACTTCTTCACCTTCGGCTCAAGCTCACCATCACTCACATGAGCATACGCAAAGCATCTGAATATTCGTAAATCAGAGTAATCAACAAATTTCTTCGACCATACTTCCTCAAGAGTCTTCTACTTGATAGCAGATGATGGAGATCGATTAACTAGGTGACAGGCCAGATTTACTACTTCGGCCCAATTTTTTTTGCTTATTCCTGCATGCAAAAGCATGCATTGAACTCACTCAAGTAGAGTTTTGATTTTTCCATTCTACAATGTCATTTTGCTGTGGTGTCTGGGGAATTTTGCAGTGTCTCGCAATTCTTTCCTTTCGGTAGAACTCGTTAAGGTCCTTACCATAGAATTTCATGCCATTATTGGTTCTCAGGCACTTGATTTGTTTACCTTATTGCTTCTCAATCAATGCCTTAAATTTTGTAACCGATCAAATACTAAAGATTTGTGCTTCAATAAATATACCCACATCTTTCTCGAGTAATCGTCGATGAATGTCAGCATATATCGAGCACTTCCTTTCGATGGAACCAGAGACAGCCCCCAAATGTCTGAATGAATGTATTTGATTGGTTGCTTGGTTGAATGTACAACTGTACCGAGTTTAACACAGTGTTGCTTTCCGAAGATGCAATGCTCATACAAATCCAACTTCCTTATCTTCTGACCTTTCGACAATCCCCTTTCACTTAGTATCATCATACCGGCCTCACTCATGTGCCCCAATCACATATGCCATAACTGAGTTAAGTCCGAATTTGACTCACCTAATGAAACCGCAGCAGCTCTGGTCATGGTTTCTCCCAGTAGATAATATAAAGGATCCACCTTCTTCCCTTTCATCACTATCATGGCACCTTGAGAGATTTTCAATACTCTATCTTCAGTGGCGTACTTGCACCCGATATCATTCAGTGCACCCAAAGAAATAAGGCTCTTCTTGAACTTCAGTACATGCCTTATGTCTGTCAACGTCCACTTTACACCATCGTGCATCCAAATTCGAATTGTCCCTATCCACACAACCTTGCAGTCTGCATTATTTCCCATAATAACTCTACCACCATCTACAATCTGGTAGGTAGTGAACCATGAGGTGTCATATGATAGGAACATCCGGAATCTAGCACCTATTCGTCTCTTGATGAACTTGTAGACACATATGGGACGACCTCCACATCACCGGTACTCTCCTTGACAACATTCGCCACGTTGCTTGTGACATTTTGCCCACTATCTAATTTTTTAACATAGGACAATCTCTCCATATGTGCCGTTCCTCGTGACATTTAAAGCACTTCACGCAACCTTTTGATTTTCTATATTGCGACTTTGACCTACTCTTGCTTCTGCTTTTGTTGCTGGGCCTCCGATGTTGGTCTCTACCTCGAATCATCAGTCCTCACGTTACATCTTGCGCTAGACTATTACCATGAAACTTTCTCTGCCACTCCTTTGAAAATAGGGTGGATTTTACCACTTTTGAGGTAATCGTAGTATGCCCTTGTAACAAGGAGTTAGTAAAGTGCTCCTACAACTCCAGTAGAGACACCAACAACATCATGCCTTGTTCTTCCTTCTAAAATCTTACTGACATTCTTCAAGTCCATCATGAGTTTATTAAACTCCTCTAGGTGAGATCTAATGGACGTATTTTTATTGTATTGGAACTGAAGCATGCTTTTCAGCATATATAAGCAATTGTTCAAACCTTTTGTTACATAGAGGGCTTGAAGTTTTTCCCATAACATCGTTGCATCCTTCTCCTCGGCTACCTCTATTAGCACTTCATCTGATAAGTTCAACATGATTATGCTCATGACTTTCTCCATTAGCTCATCCTTTTTGGCATCTCGCATTTTTTTCAAGCAACTTAGCCTTGCCCTCTAATGCCTTGGATAAACCTTGAGTTGTTAATAGTGCCTTCATCTTGACACTCCATAACCCAAAGTTGTTCCTCCTGTTAAATTTCTCAATTTGTACTTTTGCTCTAGATATAATTGCAAAGTCCTAGCTCTGATACCAATTGTTGGAATCGGCAGGGCAATGGAAGTGGATTGTATCTTTGCAATTATATTGGGAGCTATAGAAATCAACATAAATAAAATGAGGAATAATAAAGGACACCGGAAATTTATGTGATTTGGTCTAAATATCGGAATCTACGTCCATGGGAAGAGTCAACAAATAACCCACTATAAATTAGAGAATTACAGGATTTCTATAGCTCCCAAAATAAATGCAAAGATATGATATGCTTCTGTTGTGCCGTGGATTAAAAGCAAAAATGATGCCAAATTAGAGAGAATTAAATATAATTAACATGAAGCACATTGAATTACGATAGTGCCATTTTCATAAACAATGCGAAACTTGACATACCGTATTATCTGTTGTCTATAGTATTCTTTAAGGGAGAGATCTCTCTTTCGGCCACTAAATTACCTCAAAACCAAGTTATTATAATAACTGGAATTAAGTTTAAATGAATCCATGGGTTATTGTCACATAGCGCACCAGAGAATGAAAACTACAAATCACCGCTACTTTAAATGAATCCGTGGGGCATATATTTGATGATATTCAAGATGTACCAAGCACAAGGAAAGAAGTAATATAGGGGGTTGCACGATTTTCTGGATATATTTTGCAATATATCTCGAAAAAAGAAGATATCTCGTTGAAAGAAAGGGAGGAAGAAAAGGACAAAAGAATTTTCTTTGCTTTATGGAACCAGACCCACTCACCTATAAAAGGAGGGTGTTCTTTCTTCGGTGGTGACACACGCAATAGAAAAAAATACAGTCAAAAGAGAGAGAGTTGTGGGTTTTCTTCCTCGAGTCTGAGCCTCCATAAACGCGACTGGGTTCTACCAACTTCGCGACTCATCGCTGCTAAGGCTGCTGCCGATTCTCGCTGGTGTCGCCGCCCGCTGATTCGAGTGGTGCCGAGCCTCATCCCCTTGAGCTGTCATCTCCAACCGCATCTGTGACGCCAAAGCTTCTGTCCCGATGTTGTTGCCGACTTTGTTGCGACGTCGAGGCTCGTTACTATCTCATCGAGCTAATGCCACCCTGTCGTGTGACGAGTCCTGTTCCGATGCCGTGCCACCACCGCGTCGACGAGCTACTTCACCAAGCCTCCTGTAGTACCAGCGAGTCACTGTCCTCCTGAAGTCCACCAGCGAAGAGAGAGAGGGACACATAAGACCAATAAAAAAAAGAATAGAAAGATCACTTTCTTTTCATTTGCAGGCCATTGACGTCTCACCTCCTCCCTGCCTCATTGACCATTGAAGTCCAGTGAGCCGATCCCCGCGAAGCTAGCATCTCTCGCTTTTGTGACGCAAGTCTATCAAACATACAAACAGCGAGCCATCCTTGTGCCATCACACTGAGCCTCGATTGTGATTCGCAAGTCGCCATTCGTTAAGCCAAAATTCAGGTTAGGTAAAAATCTTGCCTTATTTGATTTTCAAATACTCCGTTTCCTTTTTTGATATATCATTGATGCACATAATTGAAGTTCATGATATATTGTCATATTCCCAATTTCGTGTAGTCTTTTAAATTAGAGATTAATTAATAATTTCACAACACGCATATGATTAATAGTCCGATTTCATACCTAAGATATGATTCGCAATCGCATGGAAAAATTGACCGATCCAATCTCAAGCGCATGATATAATTCATCAATTTATTTAAAAGATTAGATTGGTATCAATCATATCTTGCTTGATTTGCTGCCGTGTTAGTTTATGCCTTTGCTTGAATTGATTTTGCTTCTGTAAAACAAAACCCAAGAAGATAATAAATATATTTGAGTTGGATTAGGTTCATGCTAGAATATTGCATGTTTTGGGATAGTTTGCATATTTAGGTAAGGCATTCTATTTATTCCAAATTTTTGAAAAAAAAAAAAACCAGAAATTTAAGTTAGAATGTTAGATTTTCTTTTCATTAATTTAAATTGCAAGTTTAATTATTAGGTAATTTTAATTTCGAATTTTATATAAAAAAAAAGGAAAAGAAAACATAAAAAAATATCATGCGTGTGTCACCTAAAATTAGGTCATTTCTTGTACGTCATCTAGTCATTGCATGATAAAGATCATTTAAATGTGTTACATATTAAGATAGTTTCATTTAATATTTACCCATCATTAGATTAGGTCATTTAATTAATTTGCATGACATATAGTTTACATAATAGGTTTATTTAATTGTATGTTGTATGTCATGTTATTATAGACATATTTTTGCACCTAAATTAGGTTTCATTAAATAAGAGAAAATCCTGAAAAGAGATTGAGTAACTACGTGTTAATTATAAATCATATCTAAAATTGTTAGTATGAATTTTGAGTTAACATTGCAAATATTTTCGTTACTTTGAGGTAAGTCCTGTAATTTATATATTATTATTGGGTGTTAAATTGATGAATTGTGCACCCACATGGTTACCTTACATGTTAGAAAATAATAAAATGAATTAATTTTACTTGATAAATATATTTTCATGAAAAGAATGGTACCGAAAGAGTATTAGAGAAATATAGTGTAACAAGTCCTCATACCCGAAAAATCTCTCATTATTTTACTTAGATGACTAATCGACCTATTATAAATTGATTAGTGGTTACTCCTAGATAAAATTCATTTACATGCTAAAAACATGAACCTAAGTCGCAAATTAGTATGGACTTGGGAGAGCCTAAGTTGAGTTTAGATTTAGCAATCAATTAACCAAACCCTAGGTGGTGCAACTAAGATTATGTCACAACAAAGGTCACAAAATAAGCGAATTAGAAAAACAAACAGGGTTAGTCTAACGCATGCTTAAAAATTCTTTAAAAAAAATGATAATGAATTTATTAAAAAAATTACTGATCACACATGTAGTAAAAACGAAGGCTTAAATTGAAAGTAAATTTCTTGAAGAATTCCCTTTTTTTACACAATTTTTTTACCTTTATGAAAATGATGGGAAATTCCTTGGAAAACAAAAATTTATGACATGCTTAGAAAGATAAAGGCATGAATTGGAAGTAAATTTTTTTTTAAAATTTCTTTTTTTTTTTTTATAGACTCAATGATTGTGACTTCCAAATTGAAATGATCATAGTATTAAATCCACAACTAACCTAGACTAATCATGGACCAAATGAAACAAACGAAAAAGTAAGTAAATTGCGAAGTGCGGGAATAAAAACTTATTTTACCAAAGAACTAATGGCAATCATATAGACATGCACATGCAAACTTGTAAGGTTTGATGTCTAAAGGGTGGGATTCTAAGGTTAAGGCTTTATTTTCAACAAAATGGAAATCCTTCCCTAGTGTTGCAAACTACGGATGGGTCAAACTTATTTCTTTTGAAGAAAGGAGCGGGATTGAGAATGATTGTCTCATTGGAGCTAATTGTGTATGGTCCAATCAATTCTCGACACCTCCTAAGTAATTCTTGGTGGTGCGGCCGGAGTTTAATAGCAGGTTGTGTGTGCATAAGTGTCATGCTAAAACATATAAATGCATGCACAGTAGTTTGTATCAATGCACTACTTCAAAAGTTCAAAAAATAAATATTCATTTCCAGACTCCAAACCTACAAGATAAGGGGTCAACGATTACTCTTCCCCGTATAACTCTCATTGCAAGAACATTTAACATTCATGTTAGGGACATTCCTAGAATTCCCACTACCAAACAAAAATATTTTTGAATAAGAAAAATTTCAGCCCGCATCCATTGAGAGTTTTAACTCAACTCCCCAACAGAGTCGCCAAGCTGTCATGATCTATCTTTTTTGTTCGAAGGGGAAAAGAAATGGGTTTACAGATACTACCGAAAAGGCGAGCCTATAGTTCATGATTAGGCATAGGCTTTCCTAAGCTCATACCTTACGCAACGTTGGTTACTCAATTTTAACTTCAATTGACATTATGACGGTTTTCGAATGAGAAGTCATACTAGCCTATTGGAATAAGTAGAAACCAAATGAGGCATAGAAATATACCTCGGCAACCATTACACTAATTAATCTTGACTTCTTCATTTCAATGAGATATTTGTCAATCAGTTTGGATTTAAACCTATTGACTAATATTCGAGGTGATCATGCAGGTGTGTAATTATTAAAATAAAAATAAACAACCAATGAACCATTAAATAAATTGTAAAGCGAAAGCAAGAATCTAATGCTTAGAAATAAGAAAAATGCAATTCCTAACCAGGCTAAACGGAACCACAATCAGCATATTGGAAGTCCGCAATAAAGTGATAATCAAAATAGAAATGCGCAAGCAATGATTTAACATTTGTTTCTAAGAACATTCAAAGTTTGTGGTAAGGTCAAAAGAGTTTATTCAATTTGAGCATAATTTTTTATCAAGGATTTTCATTCATTTTAAAAGAAAAGTACTTAAAAACTAATTTTTCAGTTTTCTTTTTAAATTTTTAAGAAATAAAGAAATAAAAGTTTAAATAGTTTTTAAAAAAATCGTGAAAAATAAATTTTTGAGTACGAATTTTTCAAAATTAATTTAATCCGAAAATGGGAACCGATTCGCATGTCTGGTCCAGCCCATTTCGAGATCGGCCTGGGTCAACCGACCCGGGTCATAGGATCCACAGTCGGACTAGGCTTGATTCACAGGCCTAGTCCAGCTCCAAAAAAAACAAAAAATTGGTCCAACCCCTTAAAAAACTAAATGAATTGAACTTGGCCCAAGAAAGAAAAATAAGCCCACTATGCCTAATTCAACCCAGCCTGCGAACCAAAGTCAAATCGGTCCAACTAAAAACCTAACCCGACTTGGCACGCCCTCCCGTCCCCTTGCTCTTCGCGGCCTTGATGAGAACGGCCGAAACGAGCAGCACCGCTCGTCTTGACTTAGCTGCATGCCCACATCGGCGTCGCCTCGGCTGGCCCGGGCCGAGGGCTTGCCCTCCGCCTGTCCAACCATCGCCGCTAATCGAGACTCGACTCGACCTCCTCGCTCCCAAAGTTCGGCCGAGACTCCGCTTGGCCACGTCCAACCACACGCCCAGCCTCGACACAACCACTACTCGACACCCGCCCGAGTCGCGACTCCTAGGTCGGCTCAACTCCTCCGGTCGAGAGCCCCACTCCCGGCCAAACTCCAAAAACGACGAAATAAAGAGAGGCCGAGACGAACGACACCACGAATGGCCCCAAAAACGCCGGACAGGATCGGTCCCCAGAACACCTAGTGGACGCCACACGGGCGCCGGACTTGAACATGAACAAAGAAGACGGGCAATGAAATTCACATAGGCATTTCATCGAACACCCGATAGACGGGAATAGAAAGGGGAAAATCGAGTCGATTAAAGCTCGACTCCACGCCGACAGTCGACATCACAACAGACAATAAGGCTTTGCCAACACTCGAGAAAAGGAAAGAAAAGAAAAGGAGCTGGGCCAAGAGGAAGCTTGGGCCAAGAAAAGGAATAGAGAAAAGAAAGGGTCGGGCCCAAGCAGGGGGAAGGAAAAGGAAGGAGGCCGGCTGGTACGTGGGCCGAGCCTAAGCGTGCCAGGTCAAGCCGCCCTGGTTCACTTTTAAAAAAAAAATTATTTTCTTTATTTTCTTTTTTCTTTTTTCTCTTTCTTTTAACTGAATTTTAGTAGATTCCATTGCTATTAATTCCAATACTCATAATATCTATATGCTTTGCAATTTAATGAAATTTATTTTCGTTCAAAGGCTAAAAGTTTATTCATAATTTTAGATGCAATTAATAAATGATTAAACGGATCGTTAAAATTTGGATGTTAACAGCTCACAATTGTTTATATATTAATTTTTCATTTAAAGAGTGGCGGTATTTAAGAAAGCAAACATGTTTAGAATGTTAATAAATAACGGAGAAAGTTTAATTTCCTTAGAAGTTCTGATCTAATAATTCTTATTGTAGTTTCAACAATTACAATTGAAATTCTCATCAAACAATTAGCTTAATTATAATGTTGCTTCCATATTTAAATTATGATTTCATTGACCTGTGCGAGGAGCAAACCTAAGATTAGTACCTAATCAATGTTTGTTCGTTAATGGTGGAAGAAAGGATGAAAGATGCATTTGGACTAATATACTAGGAGTGGAAAATGATGAAAGGACCATTTGCGATGGCAAAGGATGAAATGATGGGTAACTCGGCAGTGTTTATCAATTAGTTGTGGAGGAAAGGATGGAGACATGTACACTGATGATGGTGACTGGTCCAGTGAAGAAACAATAATGCAGAAAAGCATCCATTTCTATGACTAAGGGATTGATAACTGCTTAGTTAAGGCCTAACTAAGGTTAGGTTAATGAGCACCATAGTCTAAGCTGAACTCCTCTTTCTTCCTCGTGATTTGGCGATTTGGGTCTTTGCTAAGGTTCTAAATTGTTTGATCTCTAGTACTAAAACTCAACTGTTAATAATTAAATATTTCAGTGAAAAGTTTTGTTTCCATCACCAAAATCCCAAGACCATGGACATGTCAAGAACCAAAATACGACTTACTGTGAAAAGAAAAAAATAATGCTTAGATATAAAGACTCACCCTCTATCACCATTTATTGAGAATAATAGACATTAATGGAATCCCTTCAGTCCAATAAATTTGGAGTTAGACCTCCTCGCATTCAAAGAGAGGGAGAGGGACAAGAAAGCATCAACACTCTTCAAGAATTTTCGTGTTGTGTCCAACATGCTTCAACATGCAATTAATAGGTGTTAGAAAATCCAACAGATGGTCAACTCTCCCGACATGCAAGTCTAGAATTTTAACACGTATGGAGCCAATTTTAAAATTTTGTAATAATAAGGAGTTAAAATGTTAATATGTAAAATAATAAAAATAATAAAGGGGAAAGAAGAAAAACTTAATCTTCTCTTTTCTCTAACTTTCACTTAACATGACTCACAATTTTTCGTGTAAATTCATTTTAGGCTCTTTTTATTATTATTTTTTTTGTGAATTTGAATCAAATTAATTTGATTGCAATAATTATAAAAATGATAATTTATTGTGTATATATAAAGAATATACATTTAATATACGTGTCCAAAATGTCGAAAGTCTTTATTTTTTGAGAAATGTCGTGTCGTGTTATACATTGTATGTCAGTGTTGATGTTACTTTGAAGAGAAATCAGAGCTTTCGGCGAAAATGAAATGGACTTTTTATCTTGCCAAAAGGACAGTTGCCAGAGACAATCACAACATACAAGTTTCGAAGAAGACCTCGCGTAGAGCTGGAAATAGCAAAATAGATATTGCTAATTTAAACCATAGCGTAGGGTAGAGATTGATGCGAAGACGCTGGGCTTGGTCTCAAGGTGCATTTCTGACATCAAATGCCACGATTGCGCTCGCCACAGCTAGCAAACACTCGACTGAGCGTCTTTAAAAGAAAATACATGAAAAGTCAAGGCTTATTTTAAACTAATAATCAATATTTTTAAATTTATCTTCTTTTATTTTGGGTTAATATCATGAAAAATAAAAATTTAGTATTCTTTTTTGACAAATTTATTCCAAATTAATATTTTGACCATAAAAAATCCTATATTAATACACTGATAATAAATTTACATTCTATTAACTTTTATCAAATTTAATCATTAAATTTACTGACTCAAGTGATGCATGGTGACGTGTTGTGGTCCACATGGAAATCCATAGGATAAATATCACAAAAAATTCTAAATTGACACATCTATGACAAATTTAATGATACTCATATGACAAATTTAACAATATACCTATGACAAATTTAGGATTTTTTGTGACATTAACATTATGGATTTCCACGTGGACTTGCCACATCACCATAACATGTCATCTACGTCAGCAAATTTAACGAAAAGACTTAACGGTAGTTAATAGATGGTGTAATTATCATAAGTATATCAGTTTGGAATTTTTGCAGTAAAAAAATTAGTTTTGAGTACATTTGTCATAGATGTACTAGTCCTGATTTTTTATGGTCACAGAATTAATTTGAATTAAATTTATCATAAATGTATCAATTTAAGATTTTTCGTGATATCAACCATTTTGTTTTTTTTAATAAGGACAATGTAAGAGCTTTGATTTCAATGGAAAGATGCTCTTCTCGGCACATTTGCCGGACTTTACTATGATTTTTGATTGTGATTGTGATTGTGATTTTGGGGTTCTATTCAGGTAGGCTTTAACCAGGGATGGGTCGTTCTCTTTTCTAGCTTTGTCTTCTTTTTGGCACCGTAGATGAGATTGACTCATTTAAAAAGCAGCTTTAGGTAAAGACTTCTCATTATTGAAATGAGGAGTGCTTTGCCAATAAGAAGATATAGGGTCCAAGTTAAGCCCAAGACTAATATTTCAATAAACAGAATATCATACAAAATTGCTGTTGGAGATACAAACTTACATTTTAGAACTATGTGATCTGGATTCAATTTTTTTCATATTTAATTAGCGTGATTAATTTTCTTTTATTTTTGTATGATTTCATTGCTTGTTCGAGTCTCACGAATCACGTGCAAATTATTCTGAGTTAGAATCACCCACAAAAGTCAACAGCATGAGATTAATCGGCTCTTGGGGTTTACAGGACCTTTACGTCATTTTGATGCCTCTGCACCGAAAGATGTCTGCACAGCCGGTAATGAAGGTCAGTGAGAATTACACATTTCCTCCGCAATAAACTCAGACTTTGTGTTCTCTTCTTTTCTGGCTCATAACCTCGAGGTGTGCATGAAGAAGATCCGTTGAAATACCTAAACGGGTACCGAAGCGATCTGAAAGTATATCAAAGATGATGGTCGAAGTACAGTCCAAGAAACTGGTCGAGCCATCTGCTCCGACGCCGAATCAAAGTCGAAAGCTCGGCCTGTCCTTCATTGATGACCTTTTATTTTCTAAACATGTCGGCATCGTTTTCTACTATCGAGCTCGCGAAAGTACGCACGAGATCCATACGCTTCAGAGGCTTCACCGCTTGGAGGAGTCGCTTTCGGAAACACTAGCCCTCTTTTACCCTCTAGCCGGTCGGTACGTCGAAGAAGGGCTCTTCATCGACTGCAACGACCAAGGAGCGGAAGTTATCCAAGCCAAAGTAGATGGCACTCTAGATCAGCTCCTCCAGGGAGATCTTGACCGTGACCTTTTTAACAGCTTGTCAAAATTCCCGCTGCCAGCAGCAAACAATCCACTGGTCGTAGTTCAAGTGAACAGCTTCAATTGTGGTGGATTAGCAATTAGCCTGCGCTTTTCTCACAAAATAGGCGACATGTACACCATGGCCATGTTCATGAACTCGTGGGCCACAGCATGCCGGAGCGGAATCCAGGAAGTAGTCCCGCCAAATTTCGAGCTGCCATCTCTATTCCCGGTGAAAGAACCCGCACTCATACAATGGCCCACACTCCCCTTCAGAAAAAAATTCGCACTGGCTAGACTCAAATTCAGCGGCCAAGCCCTGTCAAGGCTGAAAGCTGCTTCCAATGCTTCCAACTCATCGGATTCAATAGCTAATAACAGCCAAAGGTCACGGGTGGAAATCGTGTCTGCGCTGATATGTAAGGCTCTTATCACCATTGATCGTGCGACAAAAGGCCTGCTGATGCCTTTTGTGTATTCCACATCTATCAACTTGCGTGAGAGAGTACAATTAAAGATGCCGACGAACGCGTGTGGCAACTTCTTTGCTCACATCACCACTCCACTTGCTGTAGAAGAGACAGAGCCCTCTTTCAATGGAATACTGAATCTGATAGGGGACGCCCATAGGAATGCCAAATTGAAGTATGCCGCGATAGCAGATGCAGGTGCATTGTGCTCAGCGGTGACAGATTCATTGAGGGATTATGTTGGTGTATTGGGCAGAGACGGAGCCAACGTGATCCTAATCACTAGCTGGTGTAGATTCCCACTCTACGACAGTGATTTTGGGTGGGGGAAGCCAGACTCGGTGAGCAACGCAAGCCCTCCTCTGAGGTCAGTTGGTCTTGTGGATAGTCCAGCTGATGGTGGAATTGATGCTTGGATTACTCTAAACCAAGATGAGATGGCTCTCTTCAAACAAGATCCTGACATTGTGGCTTGTACTTCCTAGCTACTTCTTCCTAGAAATGTTCTTAATAGAAGTGCGTTTTGCCTACTAATTTGCTTTTCGTTTTCATTCTATCATACTCTGCTCATTTTCTGAATTTTGAACACTCTGGGTTCGCATAACAATCGGAAAGATGATCCTTCTTTGAAACCCTATCGTGTCCTGTTATGTCGGCATCAATTTATGATTTGTGAGTTTTCAACATGTGTTCTGAATATTCATATGAATAGTCTATTGATTTTAATTTGGGCAGTTGAAAGTTACCATCATCTTTTGTCAAGCAAGCATTTATCTTCCATCAAGTTATATGATACACAAGGAGTTTAATCCAAATTATTTCATTGATTTCGACAATCATGTTCATGTGGTGATGACTTAATCGATAATCATGCATAAGATAACTTAATATTACACATTATAACTAAGAATAATGTATAAATGGATTTCCTTTGTGTATACCTAAATGTAAACAGAATTAGTACCTAAGTCTGCTCATCTAGCAGAGAAAGGCAAGCCCACACTTTAATACAACTACAAACAGATTGCAAAATTGTGGCCTTTTCTTGGCAACATTGACGCATGGTCGTAATCCAACCAAGCGCCCAGCCAAGTACTTCGTGGCTTTCCGCTTGGAAGCTCGTACCTCATCAAGTCCTTGATGCATGAGGCGAGGTTGAGAACTTAGGCTAAGATCAACCTTGGAATATATCTCTTGCAGACAAATTTAGCTATCACCAATCCAGCAGCTAACGAAGCTCCGAACAAAGCATGTAACCTCACGCAATAATACTTTGCCATGAAAATTGATCGCTTGTCCTTTACGATGACATTTTGAAGAAAAAGGAACATCATTACTCTACTACTTAAATATGTAAACGAAGCACAAATATATATTCGACAAAGCTAATAACCTGCCCTCAAAAAAAAAAAAAAAAAAAAAAAAAAAATCAGCTTCTGTGATGTTCTCTGCTTACCTCATGATTCTCGTCCACAAAGCTAACGACCCGGTTTCCCATAGGTAAGGTCAGAAGGCACAGTATCTGGAGTAGATTGTCATCAAGATGCAAATAAGTACAACAGAGTAAGAGATGTAGGAAACGCAGATTATTTCAACATATCCTTGATGATGAGATAGTAAGAGATTTAGGAAATATGCAGTCAACAAGACACTCACAATGCAACTAGAGGGAAGATCTCTGCTGAGACCGAAAGTTAATAGAAGAGAATAGAGTGCTGTGACTGCCACTTTCACAACAGATGAACCTTTCTCTGTGCCAAGCCTAACCTGCACATGAAATTGCAGCATTAATGTTTGAATTTGTTTCACCAAACCTCATACTACAAGGGACAACTAAGTCACCAGAGGGGATATTTTCCCAACCGTCGTATCTTCTTCCACCTGAAAAGATAAAATGATTGACAGTGAGTCTTAAGTTGTGAACCCGAGAATTTCAAGAAAATGTGGATCAAATTGAAAGTACCTGATGAAAATGACTGCAGAAGAGGATTAAAGAGGTTGTGAAGCCAACAAGGAGAGATGCGCACAGAACAGTTCCAGTTAAGGGAAGATAGTCACGCTACTGTCAAATAAAAAACATATAAGCAAAACACCTGTCATGATCGTGGAGCAGCAGATTTTGAGTCGAAAATCACATACAATCACCTGTTGTTGCCCATTAACCAGTAAAAGCCCGTAGTAGCAAAAGGTCCAAATGCTGCGAAGCACAATGGCTCTCCAAGTCCATGGTAGCTTAATCGAAATGGTGGACACTGCAGATGAGACAATTTTCGGTAAATGTGAAAGAACAGTCTTTGAAATGGATCAAGGTGTGATGAGTCTTGAAAGACGAAGTTGCTGCCCTTTGAACATCAATCCTATACTTTCAACCTCACAAGATCAGCTCAGACGCTTGCGCATTCCAACTAAACAAAGTACAAGTTTTTACGAACACTTCCGAGTACCTACGTTATATATATAACCACAGACAATAGCACAAGTGAGTAACAGCATCGCACGCAAATGTCCTGCCTTACGTGATACCCATGTCAGACCCATCAAGCCAAGGACAAGAAACAAATAAGCTGCAACAAGAGTTCCTGTTCGGCTGCCGACATGTATCCAGAAAAGCAATTGTCAACGGTTACGGTCCAGCAAAAAGATGTGTAATAATAGATAGCGTAAACGATGCAAAGGCAAATAGACTTCTTCATTTGAATAAGATGTTTGTGAGGCGGTTTGGATTTAAACCTATCCACTAATATTTGAAAAGATCATGCTAGTGCGTAATTATTAAAATAACAATAAACGGCCAATGAAACATTAAATAAATTGTAAAGGAAAAGCAAGAATATAAACCTAAGAAATAAGAAAAATGCAGATCCTAAAGAAGCTAAAGGAAACCACAATCAACATATTGGAAGTGCACAATAAAGTGATAATCGAAATAGAAATGCACAAACAACGATTTAACATTTGTTTCTAAGAACATTTAAATTTTATGGCAAAGCCAAAAAGAGTATGTTCAATTTTGAGCGTAGTTTTTTATCAAGTATTTTCGCATATTTTAAAAGAAGAGTACTCAAAACTAATTTTTAAGCTTTTTTTCTAATTTTTTTAAGAAAAGAAATTTAAAGAATTTTTTATAAAAGAATACATTTTTAAAAAATTTATAAAAAAGCTTAAAAATTATTTTTTGAGTAGGAATTATTTAAAATTAATTTAACCCAAAAATAGGGAATCAGGTCGGACGTGCGGTCCGGCCCATTTCGAGATCAGGTTGGGTCAACCGATCCAAGTCACAGGATTCTCAGTCGGAGTAGACTTGATTCACAGGCCCAATCCAGCTCAAAAAAAAAAAAAAAAGGGTCCAAACCCCTAAAAAACTTAGTGAATTAAGCCTGGCCCAAGAAAGTAAAATAAACCCATTATGCCTAATTCAACCCAGCCCACGAACCAAACCCCAATCAGTCCAACTAAACCCCTAACCCGACATGCTCTTGCGTCCCCTTGCTATTCATTCGCCCCCTCGATGAGAATGGCCGAAGCGAGCGACACCGCACATCTGGAATTGGTTGCATGCCCACATCGGCATCGCCTTGGCCAACTTGGGCCGAGGGCTCGCCCTTTGCCTGTCCAGCCACCGCCACTAATCGAGACTAGGCTCGGCCTCCTCACTCCCAAAGTTCGGCCTAGACTCTGCTCGGCCTCGGCCACGTCCAACCACACGCCCGGCCTCGACACAACCTCTACTTGACACCCGCCCGAGTCACCACGGCTGGGTCGGCTCAACTCCTCCGGTCGAGAGCCCCACTCCCGGCCAGACACCAGAAATGACGAAATAAAGAGAGGCCGAGACGAAACGACACCATGAATGGCCCCAGAAACGCCAGACAGGATTGACCCCCAGAACACCTAGCGAACGCCACACGTTCGCCAGACTTGAACATGAACAAAGAAGACGGGCAATGAAATTCACATAGGCATTTCATCGAACACCCGATAGACAGGAATAGAAAGGGGAAAATCGAGTCGATTAAAGCTCGACTCCACGCCGACAGTCAACACCACAACAGACAATAAGGCTTGCCAACACTCGATGTAGGGAATAACGGATCCCCGAAAACCGGATTCGACACTAAATCGAACCCCTAAAACGAATGCGGAAGACGAAGCCCAGGAAAAACACATATCACCGATCGCAAAGCACACCACGGATTCGAGCGTACCTTGTTAACCACAGATTAGACACCGACGCCGATAAGAGGAAGAGATTTGGCCATGTTCGATCCGATGACGCCTTGAAGGGAAGACAGTGTCGCCGTTTGCTTACTGTTTTTCTTTGGAGAAAGAGAGCGCTCGGGAGAGAAGAAGACGTACGTTAATTCTGATTTCCAACCAGTGTCTTCTCTCTCTTTCTCCTCCCTTTTATACCTTCCCCCATCCACGGGCCCTATTCCCGTGGGCCGGGCCTTTGGGCCCAAAGCATGGGCGGATGGGCCTTAAGCCCATCACCAATTAAAACCATCATCTCCCACTCGCACATGGTGGGCCGAACAGAATTCTCTTTACCTCTCTTCAACATTCATACCGGTGAATAATCTGTGCGACCAACATGCTTTGAGAGCTCGTTGCCATACATCTGTTAGGAATATATAGCAGCTCATAATAGGCATCACACTCCGAATAGATTTAGTATGCAGTACCCTAGATCGATTGATCGCATTTTACATTTCTCTTGATCTCTTTTAAACAATGATATATATTGTATTCACAATTATGACTATCCCAAAGACAGTCATAATTGGTTAACCGGTGAATACAAAACTATTATGTGATTCTCCAAAATCGATCTTCCTCTTTCTTTCAAACTCTCAATTTCAGTTCAGCTTGCTTTTCTAGAATTGTCCCATCAGATCGAATCAAACTCATGATCATTGGCAACATCCTAAGATAGCAAATACTAAATAGAAATATTGAGAATAAGTAAGAGTCATGAAGGGACTAAAAATTGAGGAACTCTTTTCCTCCAAAGTCTCACACGACATAAAAAAGTTGAGATCAAACTTTTGCCACTCTTATTGGTCGTCTCATGCATACGTAGTATGAAATACGTATTACCGTATTAACTCCTTTCCCATGGAGCGTATGTCTACATCTTTCAATACCGTACAGATGATAGTTCAGACATACCCAATGTCTAACTTGAGTTCACGTATCTACTCATTCACTAAATTCATCAGAACTCACATCTGGCATCATAGACAGATAAAGTAAAATATGTGGGGTATTTTACTTTCGGACGTAGTAAGTATTATGTCATCATCTTAACACTCAGTTAAGGCGACATACATGTTTTAAACTTGAGCTCTTGATTATCACCTAGATAATAAGCTTAAAAATAGTCTCATCTCTATTTATCACACAGTAAATAGAGGCAATTACCCGTGTGAGTGGGCTAATCTCATATCTGTCCGACATACTTTCTTAACTTAAAGTAATGCACTGAGCATTAAGATGCATAAAGATCAAACAAAGATTCATAGGCATTAATGATGAAAAACACAAATTCATCAAATGTGAACACTTCAGGGAAATTACAATCCAGTACATCAAACTCTACGCAATCCTAGAGATTTCATATGGCTACAAAACACATCTCTAGGTATTGGCTTTGTCATAGGATCTGCTACCATTCTATGTGTAGTATGTACTCTAAGTTCACATGTTTTCGTGCAATCATATCTTTGACAAGATTGTACTTGGTATCTATAAGTTTGGTCTTGCCATGATATTTTGGATCTTCGGTGTACGCTTTTGCTGCTTGGCTATCATAATTAACCAACAATTAATCTGCAGCACTTCCAATAACACATAAATGATCCAATAATCTCTTAAGCCAAACATCTCCTTATACTGCTGCTGATAATGCCATGAACTCAGTTTCCATCGTAGGCAAGGCTATACACGTTTGTTTCTTACTGCTCCAACATATGGTGCCATTATTCGGTAAGAAAACAAACCCAGAGGTAGATTTTCTTTCATCTAAATCTCCTCTCCAATCAGCACCAGAATAGCCTTTGAGTTGTAGATCCTTTCCATAATAACTCAAAGTATAATCAGCAGTCCATTTTAGATACCTTAATAGTCATTTAACGGCTTTCCAACGTGCTTGACCTGGATTGGATTGGTATCTGCTCACCATTCTAACTGCATAACATATGTCAGGTCTTGTACACATCATAGCGTACATCAAGCTCCTAACAGCACTAGCATAAGGAACATGTTTCATTTATTCCTTTTCTTGTGGAGTCCTTAGACACAATCTATGGCTCAATCCTTCACCTTTTGCAATAGGAGTGTCTATGGGTTTAAAATCTCATATCCTTCAATTCAAAATTGGAAGACAACCAACTTTTGATAGTATTGACAAGCTACATATTGCTTCCGGCAATTAGTATATTATCAACATATAATGATATGATTACAAATAAACCTTGGATCTTTTGATATATATATAAATAATAATCATCATCTATCATTGTAAAATCATATGTCATTATGGCATTATGAAATCGTATATACCATTGTATTGACGACTACTTAAGGCCATATATCGATCTCAAAAGCCGACATACATTTTCTTCTTGGCCTTTCACTATGAAACCGGCAGGTTATTCCATATATGTTCCTTTCTCTAATTCTCCATTGAGGAAAGCAGTCTTTACATCCATTTGATGTAACTCAAGATCCATACCAAACACTATTGCCAGAATTATGCGAATCAAGGTAAATCTCACTACAGAAGAAAATGTATCTTCATAATCAATTCATTCCTGTTGATTATACATCCTCGCCACAAGGCGAGCCTTATGCTTTCTATCGAGCCATCAGCCTTTCGCTTTATTTTGAGAACGCACTTATTCCCAATGGCTTTGCGTCCTTACCAGTTCCTAGACTTGGTTTGATTTCATTGACTCTATCTCCTCTTTCATTGCATAAATCCATTTTTCCTTACTAGGGCAATTCAGAGCCTCATTAATATTTCTCGACTCATCCTCATCTTGCGGAGCAATCATAAAAGTTTCCCCTTCAATGTCAAAACGTCGACGGGGAATACTTTGGCGACTTGTTCGCCGTATGGGAGATTGTACACTTAGCACATCATTCCCAATTATGCTCCCACTCGGATTAGATAATGACGATGTCGTCTCATCATGTGGTTGTAATTGAGAATGAGTTGAATTCAATTCATCACTTCTCATATTACTCCCACTTGGACGAACTCCATTAATATCATTATCTTGATCCAAGGTTTCAAATAGGGAATGATCTTCTCTTATTTCGCCCTTCTTAGGAAATTCATCCACTAAGAATGTGACATCCTGTGATTCAAATTCAGTTATTCTCCCACTTTCCTGCTCACCTATGAACACATACCCTTTCGAGTGTTCGGAGTATCTCATTAAAATACTCATCTTTCCTTTGGGACCCAATTTCCCAAACTTGTGAGAGGACTCATGAGTATAGACAATACAATCCCATAGCTTAAGAAAACTTAAGTCCGGTTTTCTACCTGTCCATAACTCATATGGAGTGGAACTAACTGATTTGGAAGGCACCCGGTTAAGTATATAGGCAGCAGTTAACAACGCATCACTCCAAAAAGTGATATGTAAGTTAACATGCACCATCATGGACCTAACCATTTCCAGTAGGGTTCTGTTTCTTCTCTCTGCAACACCATTTCGTTGAGGAGTATATGGAATAGACAACTGTCTTTCTATTCCTTTTTCATCACATAATTTTCTAAACTTATCAAATAAATATTCTCGACCTCGATCGGATCTAAATACTTTTATTTTCTTGTCTAATTGATTTTCAACCAAGTTCATAAACCTTTTGAAACAACTTATTGCTTCAGATTTATGAGAAATCAAATAGACATATCCGAATCGAGTATAATCATCTATAAAAGTGATGAAATAAACAGCCTCATGCCTTCCTCTCACATTCATTGAACCACAGACGTCAGAATGGATTAAATGCAGAGGAAATTCAGCTCTTTTATCTTTTCCAAATGGTTTCCTTATCGTTTTCCCTACTAGGCAATGCTCACATATTGGCAAATTGACTTTTTCAATGTTGCCCAACAAGCCCTCTTTGGCTAGTTCATTCATATGTTGTTGGCCAATATGACCAAGTCTAGCATGCCACATAATCACATCATTATCATATGAAGTAGAAGACGTGAAACAAAGGAACAACAAACATTGACATCACCATAGTCAACATTCAGTACAATAAAACAATCCAGAAAGTGACCACAACCATAGTAGTTTGTATCCAAATACAAATCTACATCGCTATTACGGAAGTTCACACTAAAACCAAGCTTAACCAACACTAAAACAAACATTAAATTTCGACGGATCTTCAGAGCATTTAGAATATCATGTAGGAACAAGTTGCGTCCACCACGCATGTTCAATTGGCAGGTGCCAATCCCTTTAACTTCAGCTCTGGAGTTGTTTCCCACATAGATCCACTTAGTTCCAGTTGGTATTCGTCGGAATTCCATGAAGGATCCTCTATCCTTCGCTACATCGTCTGTTGCTTCTGAATATACAGTCCACAAAGGATTGGATTCAACTAATAATGTAGAACTTGACACATAAGCAAAGTTCTCAAATGTACAAGAGGTGTTTACCTTCTTTGGCTCACGACAATCGCGAGCATAGTGACCCTTCTTGTCACAGTTGTAACACCTCTCCCTTGACATTTTCATCACTTGAGGACGTTTTCCTCTCTTGTGTTGGTTAACTCTTGATCTCTTGCAATAAAGACTTGATCCTTTGCATTCCCACATATTGAACGAATCAATACGCTTGCGCTTAGAGCTCAAAGCCCTTTTTGAGCTAGAACCAGCATTGCAAATATCTATTTTCAGCTCACATGCCGTTAAGCGGTCCTCTACCAGCTCAAGGTGGCGCACAGCATCCTCAAGATCTTCCATAAGATGGTCAAGAGCTTCTAGTACTTCTTGCTTTTCCAGCACATATTGAATCTTCATATTCAATATTTCACAATCGTTGCCGTTCATATCAGCAATTACGTTTTTAGTTGCTAAAAACATCGATCTGAACACATCAGACATACATGCACGAATAATTAATGCATATCATTTATGCATCCCTATTTGCACAGACCCATCATATCAATGAATAATTTCAAGTAAGATTTCATAATCAAAAGGTCACTATGTTTCCAATCATCTTCCAAAAATCATAACTTAAAACTATTATTAATATAATTGTCTTATGCAAAATAAATTCTATGAAGTTACAAAAACTTCTATGAACTACCCACAGCTAACTACCCACAACAATTAGTAATTAACAGAAAGTAACAGATAATTGACATCCAATAAAATAATAATGCTTTCAACTAATACAACAATTCATTACACTAAGTAATATGTTCAAAAAGAAATATCAACATATAAAGAGATATTCACACCCAAAAACATCTCAAACTAATCTAAGAAATAAATAGGGAAAGTCCCTTCTAATCTATCAGTCAAAACATCTGAGAAAACTGAAGGCACATTTGCCAACGATGGAAAAACTTTTGGAAAGCTTTCATGTCGCCACCAAGGCGCATTCACTCTGCGCCATGTGGCGCTCAATCTAAGGGTTGAAGTTTTGGCCAACTCAATCATATAGTACTCTCTTACAAAAGCTTCCACTAGACTCCTATAATCCGAGACCACGTTGACCTCCCATAGCCGATTTAACACTGCTTGCCATTCAGGTGGAAGAGTGTTCATCAAAGCCGGCACCTTCTCAAAATCCGGCATAAGATAACCATTCCAGATGATTTCCTGTATCATCTGATTGACCATGACCATGTGTGATACTAAATCACCATCAATCCACCGATAATCAGCTAAATCTTTCATCAGCCTTTTCAGTCTAACTCTTCCTTCATCCGTTCTCGGGATTACAGGTATCTGTGCATAACGCATCATAGTTCCTGCAACAAATGCAAAACTAAAATGGATCACTTATAATCCATAATAAACAAAATGGAAAATATATAAATTTCCATGATTCAAGCAACAAATGCAGAATAAAAAATGGATTACCTATAACCCACACAGACATAATTGAAAAAGAAACAAATTCCTTTTTTTTTCTTTTTTTTTTTCGGGTCAACGGTCAAAGTCAACGGTCAATGGTCAATGGTCAACGGTCGGTCACGGGTCAACGGTCAAGTCGTCAGACCGGTCGGACCGGTCGGGCCGATCGGACCGGTCGGGCTGTCGGACCGATCGGACCGGTCGGGCCGTCGGGCCGGTCGGGCCGGTTCACGCGAACCGCCCGTACGTGCGTGGGCTGACGTCACGCAGATGTCAGCCGGCACGTGTCGCGCGCGTGCCAGGCGTCCGCGGTTCGGGTCGGTCGGGTCGCCGGTCGGGTCGCCGACCGGTGACCGCCCGGCCAACCGGCGTCATCGATGACGTCACCCCAACGGTTACTCACCGTTGGGTGACGTCATGCTGACGTCAGCACGCGTCGGTTCGTCGACCGGCGCGTGCCAGTTCGCCGGCCGCCGGCTCCCATGTGCCGGTTCGCCGCCGGCGCGTGTGGCGCACGCGCTGGCCGATGCCAGCACTTCAGGCGTGTGGCGCCCACGCGCAGCGGCTTCTGGCCGAGCGTGTGGGCGCGTGGGCGTCGTCCGGCGGCGCACGACATGTCGTCGGACTCGTCTCGACAACCTCTTTCACCCAGTGCCTTCAGAATTCGATTTCGACATACGAAAACTCAGAAAAATGGCCGAACAGCGCGCGAGTGTCGGGATTTTCTCCCCGATCCGTACAGCTGAAGGTTTTCGCGAAAAATCAATCAAAAAACATCAAACAAGTCGGGAAAAACGTGAACTAGGGCTCTGATACCAATGTTGGGAATAACGAATCCCCGAAAACCGATTCGACACTAAATCGAACCCCTAAAACGAATGCGAAAGACGAAGCCCGGGAAAAACACGTATCATCGATCGTAAAGCACACCACGGATTTGAGCGTACCTTGTTAGCCATAGATTTGTTGGAGAAATCTTCTTGAAGTGTTTTGAAGTTGACAAAACGTTTCTATCAGTCTAGTCTGAAGGTTTGCGAGACACTCGTTATTTAAAGTCCGAAGACCTCCCAGCGACTCAAGACTCAAAGTCTATCCTCATTGACAGTCTCTAAACCGTTGAAGAAAGGTTATCCGTGAATCGAATGTTTTGTTCGGGATTTAACCTTATCATCTCGGAGAAGATCTCGTGGCTGGAGAAGACGTAACAGAATCCTTTGATTGATCAAGATTGATTCAATGATTGAAGATTCGATAATTGTCTAAATATTATTGGAAGGTTCTACTTATGGAAACCGAGATCCTGATTGTATGGGCGAACAGGATTGATGGGCTATCAACACGTTCCTTTAATAGCTCGAACAATCTTCCTAATTGATTCCGTCCAACGGATAGATTGGAGGAATTCCTTTGGTAAGTGCCAACGGGTATGATGGCATAAAGGAGTATATAAGGAAGACGTTCTTAGTTGTTCGAGGAGTGCGCGATAGAAGAATTCCAAAGTCGAAGCTCCTTTTTGTTTAGACAATTCCTTTGAGCGAATACTTGTATACAAAAGAGAGTCTATATTTGTGAGAAACCTTGAGGAGGTGTGGTAGAACATCTACACTGTGGAATCAAAGCAAAGCTGTGCTGTAACTTCTCTTTTGATTATAGTGAAATCCAGCCAGTGGGCTGTCAGTGCGGAAGAGTGGACGTAGGATTGGAATAAGCCGAACCACTATAAATCCTATGTTCAATTTTCTCTTCCTTACTTTCTCTACCTCTATCGTATTTCATTTTGTTAATCAAGAGAGAATTTCCTTCTATCGTTTGCTAAGAATTGCTTCCGTATTTCGATAAATTGGTTGTGCACCTATTCACCCCCTTCTAGGTGTTTATACTAGCTATCTCAATTGGTATCAGAGCCTTGTACTCACTTTGTTTGAAGTGTTTTACTTCGAGTTAAAGATCCATGGCTAGTATGCTAGCACCGTGGGCTGATGGAAGGGCAAAGCAATACGCAGACCACCCTACTTTGATGGAAAGGATTACAACATCCGGAAAAACAAAATGAAAGCTTTCCTACGATCAAAGGATCCTCTGGAATGGGACGTTGTAGAAAAAGGAATTACTCCTACAGCTGCATCAGTCTCTGAAAGAGGGAAAGAAACTGTTGAGACCAGCGGAATGACTCAGGAAGAGATAAACAAGAGACAAGCACTCGATGCAAAAGCAATTTACTCTTTATATTGTGCTTTGTCACCAACTGAATATAATAGAATATTTTCTTGTGTTACAGCAAAAGAAGTCTGGGACATATTGCATATCACCTATGAAGGAACAGATCGAGTGAAGGAAACCAGAATTAACATTCTTCTCGGTCAATATGAAGCCTTCAAAATGAAACCAGGAGAATCTATAACTGACATGTTTAGCCGTTTTACAGATATTGTCAATGGTCTTGAGAATCAAGGACAAAAAATTTCTGATCCCATGAAGGTAAACAAGCTACTGCGTGGACTCTCCAAGGATTGGAATCACATAAAGACTTCGATAAGAGAGACGCAAAGAATTATGCCACTATCTCGTCGACGAGCCGATTGGAACTCTTGATCTTATGAAGTGGAACGGATCAATGACGATGAAGATCCAAAAGGTAAGAAATCCATTGCATTAAAATCAAATAATGATTCTGATGATACAGATTCGAAGATGATATGGACGATGAGGAGCTTGCTCTTATGATAAGAAGATTCGTAAAACCGAATAGAAAAGGAAGAAGGTTCAACTCAAAGAAACAAAGCTTTCAAAGACAAGCAGACCAAGTCTCGTTGATGATGAGGAACCAAATAAAGATGTAGTCTCGCTTTGAATGCAAGAAAAAGGGACACATCGACCTAATCGCCCTCTTCTCAAGAAGAAGAGAGGAAAAGCTAAAAAATTTCGAAAAGCTCTCAAAGCCGAAACCCGGAGTGATACGAGTGTGAAGAAAGTGATAATGAATATGCCAATCTATGTCTCGATGGCACAATCGACTCGACTGGATCGACTGGATCGACTCGATGACAAGTGAATTTGAGGCAAGTAATTTTAAAATTCCTGTCAAAGTTTCTAAAAACATTGATGAACCGTGTTTTAGTCTTAAGACTTCTCTCAAAAGAATTTCCGAACTGAAAAAGGAAAACTCAGCTCTAAAACAAAAGGAAAATGTTTTAGTAGAAAGAGTTAAAAGTCTAGACCGACTGTTTCCACTCTTAAAGAAAATGAAAATAATCTTTTAAAAGAAAATGCTCTTTTAAAAACAGACTTATCAAATATTTCAAAGAAATTTTCAATAGGGTCTCGAGAAACTTGAAAAAATTCTTTTCAGCTCAAAGACCTTACTTCAATAAGTCCGGTCTAGGTATGTCAGCGGAAACAATTCCCTTGATTGATTTTCCTAAAGTAAAAGAAAGAATTAAGAAAAGACCCTCGAAAGAGGCTTACAAAAATCATTTCAAGAAAGTTTTTGTAAAACCCGTAGGTAGAAATGCTCTCGATGTTCAAAGTGCAATGATCTGGATCACTTTGAAAAAGAGTGTCCTATGGTATGGAAACCGTTAAGAAAGTATGGGCTAATCTTGTTTATCTTACTAACACCAAAGGACCCAAGAAAATTTGGGTACCAAAGAAAGCTTGAGACTTTATTTTAAATGCAGGTCTCCGTCAAGAAACAGTAAAGTGGTATCTTGACAGCGGATGCTCAAGACACATGACGGGGAGACTCAAATTGATTTATAAAGCTTGCTCAAGTAAATGGTGGAAAAGTTTCATTCGGAGGAAAAAAGCAAAGGAAGTATTGTGGGATTTGGAACCGTGAAAATTGGAACTCTCACAATAAGTAATGTTTCCTTAGTGGAAGGACTCAATTACCATCTTCTCAGCATTAGTCAATTGTGTGATACTGGTTTCAAGATCTTTCAAGAAGGAACATGTTCTGGAATCAGTAAAGACACTACTCAGTCTTTCATGGGTCGAAGACATGGAAATATCTATCTTCTGGATGTGAAACCAAATGAATCGCAATGTCTTATCTCAATTCAAGACGAAGCAAGCTTATGGCACAAAAAGCTTGGTCATGTCAACATGAAGCAATTAGCCAAAATCTCATCAAAGCAGCTTGTTCGAGGTCTACCCAAATTGCCATACCAAAAGACTGATTCATGCACTTCATGTATTCTCGGGAAAGCAGGTAAGAAAATCATTTAAGCCAATAAATCATGTCTCTACTAATCATGTATTACGGTTGTTGCATATGGATCTCTTTGGACCAACCGAACTCGGAGTATTGGGGGTAAGAAATATTGCCTAGTAATTGTTGATGATTACTCCCGTTTTACTAGGGTATATTTCCTTGCAAGTAAGTCCGAAACCTTTTCGTATTTTGAAAAATTTGCTAAAAAGGTTCAAAATGAAAAAGGATGTGTTATTTCTAGTATAAGAACAGATCACGGAGGAGAATTTAAAAATCAAGATTTTACAAAATTCTGTGATGAATCTGGCTTTAAGCATGTGTTCTCCTCTCCATATACTCCTCAGCAAAATGGAGTTGTGGAAAGAAAGAACAGATCTCTTCAAGAAATGGCTAGAACTCTTTTAATTGAAAGTAAAATTTCTTCTCGATTTTGGGTGAAAGCTGTTTCAACAGCATGCTATATCATCAATAGAGTCTTCTTAAGACCTATTCTTCGAAAACCCCTTATGAGTTATTCAAAGATAAGAAGCCTATTGTTTCATACTTTCATGTATTTGGTTGCAAATGTTTTATATTGAAAAATGCAAAAGATCGAGTTGGTAAGTTTGAAGAAAGATCAGATGAAGGTATCTTCCTTGGATATTCTACATCAAGCAAAGCCTACAGAGTCTATAATAAGAAGAGCCAGTCTGTGGAAGAGTCAATGAATGTCAAATTTCAAGACTCAACGCAAGATGAATCAAGTCGACTCATCAAGAAGAGTCTCGAACTCGCACGAGACTCTCCAAAGTCTACAACTCAAGAAGAATCTCGACTACGGAAAACCAACATCAAAGTTGTTAGTGAAGATCCAAATAAAGAAAGAGATCATCAACCGAGACAAATCAACAAGTAACTGGAAGCATAAGTCCAAGGTCATCCCAAAGATCTTATAATTGGCGAAATTAATGAAGGAATTCGCACCAGATCCAAAAGGCGAGAAGAGTCTAGTCTTTGTGGCTCTCGTTTCGAAATTGAACCAAAGAGCATAGAAGAAGCTTTATCTCGATGAAAACTGGATTGAAGCTATGCAAGAAGAGCTCGAACAGTTCAGCATTAATGATGTCCGGGAATTGACATCCAAACCAAAAGGTAAAAGCGTTATTGGAGCTAAATGGGTGTTCGAAACAAGATGAACGAGAAAGGAAAAGTCGTACGAAACAAAGCAAGACTCGTGGCCAAGGGATATACGCAAGAAGAAGGAATAGACTATGATGAGACTTACGCTCCAAAGTGGCAAGGTTAGAAGCTATTCGACTATTACTTGCGTTTGCTTGTTATAAGAATTTCAGGTTATTCCAAATGGACGTCAAAAGCGCCTTCCTAAATGGATTTATCCATGAGGAAGTTTATGTGGAACAACCACCAGGGTTTGAAGACCCAAAGAAGCGGACTCAGTCTTGACCTGAAAAAGGCTTTGTATGGTTTAAAGCAAGCACCTCGGGCTTGGTACGACAGATTAAGTAAGTTCTTAATACAAAATGGATTTGTCAAAGGTAAAGTAGATACGACTTTATTTATCAAAAAGGAAAACAAAAGTTTCTTACTTGTTCAAATATATGTGGATGATATTATTTTTGGATCCTCTAATGAAAGTCTCGTGCAAGAAATTTTCTAAGTCTATGCGGGATGAGTTTGAAATGAGTATGATGGGAGAGTTAACATTCTTTCTTGGTCTTCAAGTAAAACAATTAAAGGAAGGAACTTTTATTTATCAAGAAAAATATGCTAATGATCTTGTCAAAAGGTTTGGACTGGAAAAGTGCAAAAAGACCGACATACCAATGTCAAGTTCTTTAAAGATAGACAAAGATGAAGAAGGGAAGAAAGTTGATCAAAAGCTGTACAGGAGCATTATTGGATCACTTCTTTATCTTACTGCCTCTAGACCTGACATTTTGTTGAGTGTTTGCATCTGTGCTAGGTTTCAATCAGATCCTAGAGAATCTCATCTCAGTGCTGCGAAACGCATCATTAAATACGTTGTTTCATCATCAAGCTTCGGTCTTTGGTATCCTAAGAAGGGAGACTTTAATCTTCTGGGATATTCAGACGCATATCTGGCCGGTTGCAGAGTTGATAGAAAGAGCACTTCGGGAACTTGCCAGTTGCTTGGAGACGGGACGGTGTCTTGGTTTTCAAGGAAACAAAGCACCGTGTCTCTTTCAACAACAGAAGCGAGTATGTAGCTCTTGGAAGCTACTGTTCACAAATTCCCGTGGATAAAACAACAGCTAAGAGACTTTGAAATTGAATACTCATGCACGGAGATTAATTGCGACAACACCAGCGCTATCAACCTCACCAAAAATCCAATTCTCCATTCAAGAGCAAAGCATATAGAGATTCGACATCACTTTATTAGAGACCATGTTCAAAATGGAGAGATTTCAATTCAGTTTGTTGACTCAAAGAATCAATTGGCGGATATATTCACAAAGCCTTTGGAGAAAAATCAATTTGAATCTATCCGTTCCGGACTCAACATTTTGAGGTATGAAGATATCAAAGTCTAAAGACTTTCAGACTCAGAGTTACAAGACTTTATCTGAAAGACAGTCTTGGCTCGACCTTCAGACTGTAAGTCTTTCTCTCTCTAATCTTATCGTGAAAAGGTACGATCGTCGATCATTTGTGTTTAAAATTGTTGCTATATTAACGAAAATATTGCATCGTTTCATTTTCAAAAGGAAGTTATTTTGAAATAGCTATTTTTGCGGAAAAAGACAGTTATTTTGAAAAGGCATCTTTTTATTTCCTTTGTGACGATTCGTTTATTTCTCTTTTTAACCGATCGTGCACTATCGATTCCTCTTCACTTCACTCTTGAAAACCCTAGAAAGCATCGATCCTCCATTCCCGTTTGTCTTCTTTGTTTAATCTTCAAAAAGTTGTCATCTTTCCTGGGAAAGTCAAGCAAGGAATCTTCCAAAAACTGAGAAAGATGTCATCTTCAAGAAAATCTTCGAGAATCGCAAGCAGGGGACCACAACGAATGAGTGAGGGGCCTACGCACTTCGATCTTACTGAGGAAGAAGAGAATCCAGAACAGCAAGCGAGCCCACAACATTCTCAGCAACGTCATTCTCCACCATCTAGTCCTCAAGGCGTTGATCATCAACATCAGAAAGAAATCATCGAGGATGCAGACCCCGTAAGAGTTCAAAAGCCTGCTTTTATTTACAAGTTATATCGTGCCTTAAAAGGAACTCGTACTCCTTTGAACTATGTTGATGACTTTCTTAAAAGCAAAGGATATGGGAATGAATATATTTTTCTGCGGAAAATGGAAAGTTTGGGAATTGCTCGTAAAGGGGTGGCTGAGGAAACCCTTGCGAATATCCCAAGTGATCCTCGTGACTGGGGGCCGAATCCTGTAGATGGAAATGATGATGACAATCTGTTTCGAGTCTATTTCAACCGAAAATGGGTATTGCGGCTGAAATTCAAGGAAAAAGGGGAGATGTGTTCAGATCAAAGGAACAAAATGATCTGTACTCGAAATTGCTGAAGCGTGGGGTAATAAACCCCAGGAGTGTAGATTTTGATTTTCTGGATGCAGTGAAAGTGAACTTGAGGGAAAAGTTCAGTTATCTTCAACTTGAAAAGTTCTGCTCTGACTCTACTGAGGCTTATGCTGAATTGATCGCATATTTCTATTCAAATCTTAGCTTTTTGGATGCGAATAGATTCTCCTTCAGCGTTAAAGACAAAGACTATGTTGTGGATATGAATATGCTGAGATGTGTTAGAAGTTGAGAGAGCGCGATATCAACCAATCAAAGTTTCCATTGCTCGAGCCACAATGGAACCGGTGAAGGACAGAGAACGAGAGGAGAAGATCACCTACTTAAGGATGAGTGCATTCAACATCTTGCTTCACAAGATTGTGATTAATTGCCTTCGACCAAAATCAACCTCAAAAACGATGTTTCAAGTTTCGAGGCAAAGTTGATGTATGCCATCCTCTCGTGAAAAAAGTTTTCTCTCCATATCTTTGTTATGTTTCACATGTATAGAGCAGTGATGAAAGACAGAGGTCAACTCCCTTACCCAAGCCTTGTTACAAAGTTATTCAGACATCTGAATATTCAGCCTCCACAAATCTTTTGTGTTCGACCATGCGATCATATGGTGGTAGGACTGAAAATGGTGAACAAAATGCGTACGAAGGAACCGAGCAAGGAATTGGAGAAATTCAAGGAGAAGACTCCTGCCAAAACTCATCAACTCTCTTATGCTGTTAAGAGAAAAGGGAAGGAGCCCATGGTTGCTCCATCAAAGAGAAGAAGAGCTCTCCTCATTGAGGATGAAGATGATGGCGAAGACATCACCATCTCTGCAATGGCTTTGAAGAATTTAAGTCGTCCTGTTCCACAGAAAGAATCGGAACAAATGTTGAAAGAAGCAGAGGAGAAGGAAAAAGGAGAAAGAGAAGCTGAAAAAGAAGCAGAGGAGGAAAGACGAAGAAGAAAGAAGAGAAGGAGAACCGAGGAAATCTCTTCTCCTTTGGAAGCAAGATGTAGGCATGGAAACGGGGGAGATCGGGAGAAAGGAGTGAAGTCTTCTTATCCCGATGCAAGTGAAGGAGTGAGTCGTTCGCCCGACCCAGAGGATGTTTATGCATCTCAATTTCCGAGGAAGGTCATGAAGTTTCATCGCCAAACCCGCGAGATTATGCCGATCTACCATCGTCTCGCATTTACTCCATCGATCGAGCCGAAGCAAGTACTCGATCGATAATGGAGCAGATTTTCGCGAATTATGGATATTCTCTTGGAAATGAGAGGTCAAATTTATGCCTTGGGATGCGAAGTTCAAAGCTTGAAGAATGAAAGTCAAGCTTCTTTCCTGTTCATTGAATGATAAGATGCAAGCCCTCTCTATTCGAATCAGGCCAATGCCAAGAGTGAGGAGGTTGCACATTTGAAGGAAGACTTTAAAAGGCTGGAAGGCATAGTTCAATCTATGGAAGATTTCCAGCTTGTCCGCGTTCCCAAGCAATTTTGACTTCATCTCATCCTTTTTAATGATGACAAAAAGGGGAGAGATGCAAGATTTGATCAAACTTTCAAACTTTCAATCTCTGATTGTGTTGTTGTTGTTTAAACTCTTTTGTTTAAACTCTTTTTGACAGACTTTGACTTTTTTGTTTAGTGTCTGGATGAGAACTGAACTAGACTTGGACTTGACTGCTTCTATTAACGAGTATTGATATCTTATGGATGGCTTTATTATATACTAAACTAACCTATTTTCTGTGGTTGCAGATTCTAGTGTTATTCTTT